>CM052208.1:9960285-10394150 GCA_028454225.1 Lasioglossum leucozonium
CGATGAACAATGTTTATTGTTGACAAGAGGATTGGCGAGCGCAAGATGATCCAGCCGGGGAGATGGCTGGAAATCGTACAACGCACATTCTGTCTAATTGCCGATAGAGAATTAATAGAAAAAGCGATTGGAGCGAACTGAAGACGACAATGGAACAAAGGATCGAACAATCTATAAAGGAAGGCAGCCCTTCATCAAAAATCATCTTAACGGTAAAATTAAGACTTTATTTGTTACTTTTAATAACAATAGTGTATCCGAATTCTGTTTAAAACAAAGTTCAAATCAATAGACAAAAGTTTAGTAATTACTTTAAAACCGATTTCAAAACTAACCAAAGATCCTCAATTGCCCGAACCGTAGCCGGTGTATGCAGGTAGGTTCGAAACCGCGTTCTATCTCGTAATTTAATCATTATTATATAAAAGAGTCCACTTCGGACGTAACACAGTTTTTCATTATTCTCAGCCTACAGCTGCAATTTTGCTCGCGTCCCCCTTCATGAAAATTATCATCTTGGTGGAAAAGAGGTATTCTGCTAAAATTTAATTATTTCAGTGACCCTTAGCTTCTTCCAGTAAAGGCTCGCTCTCCGCAGATCGACTTTCCCGGTGAACATTACGAATCTAATATTAGTCGGTGAATAATCGGTTTCGCAGCTCGCGCGAGTCAAAGAATGGGTATGTGGACCGCTAAAAAAACGATTATTTCGGTTTCGTCGCTCGGGATGTCCTAGCTTTAGAGCTGTGAATCAGAAGCAGTGATCAGCTTCAAATTTTCAGAGCATCTAGTACCTACGTACATACTAGATCCGCGTTTCAGCCAACGAAAATCTGGAAATACCGTGTGGAAGCAATTATACAATCCAATTAACGCGTGACTATTGTACACTTTTCAACATAGGATCTAGGTTATAAATGATGCTGCCATTCCGACTGTGGGCCGAATTCCAAAAAATCCTTTGGTGAAAACACGCGTCAACATTGGCGCTAGAAGCTCGCCAAATTTCAACCCGATCGGTCCGATGGTTCCCGAGAAAAAGCGACACGAGGAGGGCGGGTATCGTCGGTTCGGATAATAGAGGTGCCACTGTATCGCGTATCGTGCTCGCAAATGTGCTGCGAATTTGATCGTGTTTGGGTTCATTTTAATCGTAAAATTGTCGCGGGTATGCTCGCAGAAGTATCACAAAGATATCAGCCGTGCTGTTCCCAGTACGTGGCGATTATTCGATAACCTCGTATCCCGGTAAGTGAATCAGCATTTTCGAGTTCGGGTGTTCGGTGAAGGTTGCCGATCGGACGTATCCATTGAACGGAAGACCTTAGCAATCGGGTGTGGTCGATAAACTAGTAGATTCGAGCCCGCTCGATCCCGAAGCCGGTGGCATTGACCTTGCTAGGGGATCGGCAAGCCCGGTGAATATCTGCGTGGCTACGCGTTAACAGGTACCCGGCGCGCGGCCGATCGGCGCAATAATGCTCTCGCGAGTTTCTTGCGACCGTTAGGCCGGCCACGGAGGAGAAGCTCCTCGGGTGGATAACGCGTTTTATAGGCATAAGCCATAAGGCATGGGGCATGGAGGCAACGGCGCGACGACGAGGCGCGGATAGATCTGCCGTTGTCAGGATAGCTCATTGCTTTCGCCGGAGGAGGATTCCACCTTCGATGCAGAGGAGTGCCCGCAGGTTGTTGATCCTTTCTTCTCTTTCTTCGTCTTTCTTCTGTTCCTCCACCTCCTCCTCCTCCTCCTCCTCCTCCGCCTCTTGTTCATCCTCCTCCCGTTGCCATATTCTCCTTCGTTCTTCCACCGAATCCTCATCTCTTCTCCTCGTTTTCTTTCTCGATCCTCCTCGCGCGTTCTCCCTGCTCCCATAACCCAAGCACAGCGTACCTTTACAAGATTATTATTCGCGGATGACAGGTAAAAGGTACACGATATCCCCTCGCGCGCGCGCTAACTCTGGCCGCGGTTGATCGTTCGATTGCTCGCCGATTCATTCCGCGGGCTCATTAACCCTTTCTGCCATCAAGTGTGTCCGCTCTCTTTCGTCGAAGAACTTTCTACAATCTTATTCTCTAATATTGTGTCGGTCGGGCTGCTTAGCCGGCGAACAGAATCCACGAACAAGACTGGGTTCTACGAGCGTTTCAATTATTGCGTTAATTAATTGTACAGGCTGGCCACCTCAACGTAGCCACCTAAATATCGCCATTATTTGTTATGACTAGACAGGATTTTATGCATTTCTGACAAAATTGTGTATGTCCAATTTTATAACGGAGGAACAATTCAAAAAATTTAGGTATGTCAATATACATTATTTTCAACTCCTTAGAATAATTGAAAAGAGAAAGATTCTATTTGGATCCTGACCCCTGCAATTTTATTCAGAAAATATTTTATTTTGAAATATCTTTTTCATGAATCAGACATCCTGTTTTTTAAATTTTTATGTATGTCTAGAACAAATAGACGATTTATCACTTGGACCAATTACTGAATTAACATTTCAACGAATTTGAGATTTTTGCAAAACAGAATTTCTGAGATCGGAATTTTTGTGGAACGAAACGCCCTGTATCGGTGTTCGATACATTTTTTCGAAAGTTCGCTCCGTTACGAACCCTGAAGAGTCGGTTTTCGCGATGCTGAAGACGCGCTCGAGGGAAATGACTGAGGAAGAGCGGTTGAACGGTCCTTTTTATCCGGTCTCCTATAGAATCCGCACGGTTAAGTGGCAATTATCCTAGCGGCGGGGGATAACCGCGGCAATATCGAGCGTACCTGTTGGTAACGCAGCGAGCGTGTTCCTAGGTAATCGTAGAAGGTGGACACTCGTGTAATGCTGCTTAATTTCACGTGTGCACCGAAAGTACCGGCCGAGTGGGATTCCAGCAACTGCGGAACCTAGGTGGAGTACCTGTAAGCGGTGACGCTCGTGATACACGGTTTAGCGTGGCTGTTGTTGTTGTTTTAGTTGGTTGCGCTAGCCTGAAGTTCGGTTCATCGACCTCTGCTACAGGAATATTCATAGCTGCTGTTCGAAAAGCAAATTGCAAAGTTTTTATCAAGGTATTTTATATCAGATTTCGCGATCCTTTCCCTACGAATCTACTGCAGTCGTCGACTTCAAATTTTTCGAGCATCTACTACCATACCAGGTGTGCATTTTAATCAAAGGGAAAAAATACATACAATAGAAAAGATTCTACAACCCTGTGAACTTTTTGCACTCTCCGATGCTGCTGCTCCGGCTGCAGGTGGAATTTTGAAAAAGTTCTCGACCAAAATACGCGACGACCTTAGTACTAGAACCTCGCAGAATTTCAACTCGATCGGTCCAATGGTTGCTGAGAAAAGAGGACACGAATTAGGTGGGTCTCACCGGTTCGGATAATCGAGGTTCCATTCGATCGTGGATTAAACGAACACCTAAGCGCCGAACTATATCGTGCTTGTAAATATGTCTTGACTGGTTGACCAGAAAAATCAGAATGCTCGGGTTGTTTTCATGAAAATGCTAAAATATTGCAATTTGCGTGAAAAACGACAAGTCCCACCGGTCGCGCGTTAAATATACCGAGCCATGAATTATTCAGAAAGTCGAGCTCCTTATTAAACTTTTCGTACTTGAAAAGTAAGTTCCACTTTTCTATATAAAATTGATAATACTGGGAAACCGGCACCGTTTGTTGCAATAAACTTTTCTTGTTCGGTCGGATATGTTAAAAGGTGAAGCAAAACATAAAATGTAGAGCTATGGAATTTTTAAGATAAAACTGTAAATAAAAATATGAGTAGGATTTTCTTCAGCCGTGAGAATTGCAAGATCGCACGATCGCCGAAATGACTATTGTTCGGTTAAATCGAGCGGATTCGTTCACACCGTTTGTACGTTCGCGAATAAATTCGCCAGAGATTCTAGCGCGCGAATTCCTCCCCGCGGTGACGAAACACGTGTTTTTTCCGTCGCGGAGAAAGCTAGAAGCTCGTTGTAACCTGTCCAACGACTCCGACGCATTCTTCGCAGTTGCTCAGTGTCAGCGGCGATACGGGCGTAATTAAAAAGCGACAGTGCTCGATGAAATGCTGAAACAACCGGTTGCCGTCCCCGTTGGATTCGCGCCGGTTTTCTCGGTTAGCTCGCGCTCCCTATGGAAAACCCTCTGTCGCTATTATTACGCCGCGCGTTACGCGCGTAAATATGCGATCGCGCCCAGCTCCGGAAATTAGTCTTTTCTTGATCTTCCTCTCGGTCCGACCCTTCGCATTACCCAGAAACACCGATGCTTTTCGAAGTTATCAAAGAAGGAAAGAAACATCTAATTCTACTTTTATATTCCAGTTATTATTGATTCTAGCTCCTTGTAGTTTTATATTTTTCATTTCACCGTTTATTAAAACCTTGTCATTTTTATAAGCTGAGGCATTTCAATCGTGTTTAGTGCTCGGTTGGTTTAAATATAAATAAATAGAAATAGTATAAATATAAATTAAATATAATATGAATATGCATTGGCATGAAAATAATATAATGTTACCGAGCATTGCAAACAATTTTGGATGCTACGGCGACAGCCGGATGCACTTGGACGCAAGGCGCATAATCCAAGCGTTCACGAGAGGCAGCGCTCTCGGTGCCATTTGTCGCCGGGACTCTTCTCTCTCTCCGATCTGCTCCAATTAACTTTATTAATCCTTCCGCTTTCGCGGCACGGCCTGCCTTACGTCAATCTCATTACCCCGCTCGCCGTTTGTTACGCAAACCTTCGGCAGCCTAGTCGCGTAGCGCCGCGCCGCGCCACGCCGCCGAATCTGCGTTCGCCTGATCGCCCCTAATCGCGGCCATTTGCTCGGATGATCCGCGGCACGGTTGCCCGAGCCAATCCTCGGAGAACCCTTAACGAACCCCGGCCACGATTCACCGAATTTTGCACGGTTTCCGGTACAAGGTACACGCCCTAATAACGAAAGTTATTCGATCGTGTTTCGTCGGAAGCCTCTCCGCAATGTTAATCCTCCGGAATCTGAATTTAAGAAGAAAAAAATTTCTTTCATCCCAATTGCTTCCTGTTGTTTCAAATTTGCGTGCTTCGAGACACAATTTACTCGGTAAATGTTAATTTTAAACGACTCTGTTCATTAATTATATCGAGGATAATCAAATACGAAAGTTGAAAGAAATGCGTCTGTTAGTACTTTATTAATACATAATTTTGCAGTATTAGTACATTCAGTTAGTACATTCTCTGCAATTCGGACCGATTGAAATTTTTCTCAAAAATTCTTATACAGTTAGCACATAATTTTGCAGCATTAGTATATTCTGTTAGTACATTCTCAGCAATGCGGACTGAAATTTGTCTCAAAAATTCTTTTCGTCCCCCATCCCCCAAAGGATCTCGTCGAAGATTGTCGGAATATTAACGCCGGTGTGCACGCGACCGTCGAAGTGTACATGGTTCGATCGGCGAACGACGCCCCCGCGTCTCCGAAAGGAGCAACAGACTCTCTTAGCTAGACAAACAACCAGGCAGCAAGGCAGCAAGGCGAGAAGACAACCAAGCAGTAGGCAGAGCAACTGGTTCTCTCAGTGACGCAACAGCGTATCGAATATCCCCGTTACGAGACTGTCCGCTAACAATCGCGGCGCGGTTATCCTCGATCGCTCGATCGGGGAACCGAAAGGGAACACAGGCGTCGTCGGTGGCGATTGGCAATTAGACTCGGCCTAATTGAAAGTTGGATTACGTTGGTTGCTGCTCGAGAAGAGGAGCGAAGAGAGAGAGAGAGAGAGAGAGGAGAGTGGAGAGGGGGGTGCAGGATCGTCTAGGTCGCCACTTAAAGGTGCGTCCGTCGTTCGGGCGGTCCGGTGGCTCAAGGTCGAATTCTTCGAAGGTCGAGTAGCGTCTCGAAGGTGTGGAACCACGATGGCGGGGGAGGTTGGGAGAAGAGGGGCCATCGACGGAGAAAGAAAAAGAGAGGAGAGAAGAAGAGCGCGCTCGCGCGAGAGAGAGAGAGAGAGACGGGGGGGACCAAGAGATTCAGAGATGGCTCTGGTTCAGAATGGACGGTAATTGCGCGCTTGCATTCGCCCGTTCTATGTATATGACCGAGCACGAATGATTTAACGAATATGGCATCCGGCATTCCTATCGGAGGAGAGCTTCCACTCGCGAGACCGTTCTCTCCTCTCTTTCTGGCTGAGCGAGAGTTATGCCGCGGTATTTGCTAGCCGAATGCGCGGGGGCCACTGTTTTCCGGGCTTTATTTGTAAACACTGTGTTCGGTTAAAAGCTTGAATCGTAACAATTACCACGACTGCGCCATTCTTCCAGCAAAATGTCTTTTGACAGACGCTTCTGTAGAATCAAACAACGTGGGGAGAAAAGTATTGGCGTCTCGGCGAGACAAAGCTAATTTCATTGATACACTTTCGACCGTAATGAGTTCTTTAGAACACTTCTGCGAACGTACTCGCGACAATTTTCTGATTAAAATGAGTCCAAACACGATCGAATTCGGAGCATATCAACGAGTTTAATACGCGATAGAGTGGAACCTCTATTATCCGAACCGACGATACCTGCCCTCTTCGCGTTGCTTTTTCTCGGGAACCATTAGACCGATCGGGTTGAAATTTTGCGAGCTTCTAGCGCCAATGTTGACGCGTATTTTGGCCAAAGGATTTTTTGAAATTCAATCTACATGCCGATTGGCAGCATAAAATACACACTAAATACTTCGGCTAAAATACACACCTAGTACGGCGCTAGGTACCTAAAAAATGTCAAGTTGATAGCAACAATGTACTCTGAGAAACGGTAACGCGAAATACTGTGATGCGCGAGGGTGAGCGAAGCGATCTTCGGAATCGCGAGAAATCGTCCCCGGGTGATCAAGCCGCGAAGAAAAAGGGGAGAGATTTGTTGGACATCGTAATCTATTTCGCGGCCTGGAAAATGGCTACCGGCTTCGCAGAAATATTACGAATGCGCGTATTCGGCGCCGGGATCCGCACACGCGTAACACGTAAGATCGTAAACAGGCTTATTTACGCGACGGCGGTGGCGCGATAACAAACAGATCCCGCCGTGCGATCAGCCGCCACCCTCTGGAAATAAACGGGGCGGTGGTGGTGGTTGTGTTCCGCGGAGGTTCCGTACAGGTTCGAGCGAGCCGGCGGCTGGGAGGGAAACTAATCTCGTGAATCAAGGGAGGACTCGTTCGCGGGTAATTTAAGAAATACGCACGCGTTTATAAGAAAAAAAAGAGCGGCGCCCATTAGGCGTACCGTGGCCGCATGCTAAGAGATTTTATTGCCGGGGCCGTGGCCGGCCTACGCGCGCGCGAAACTCGCCGACTTTAAATAACGATCGTAAGTCACCGGGCCGCCTCGTAAGTCAGCTGCGGCGCGTCTCGGCGTGCCAACCCGAACAAAGTGGATTTACGCAGTTGGGGTGTATTTATCGACTGGTCCTCAATGGCCCGGCTCGTACCATTAGTATTAGCCCGGTGGTCGATTATACTCCCGGAGGGAATCCGTGGTTCCGATGCCAGAACGAGGGGGACCGGCCAGAAACCGATCTGGTGCGGCTGCACCGCGAACCAGCCGAATTGAATAAATGCTTAGCTTATCGTACAGTAATGTCTGGACACACGTGGAGGAGATCTGCACGATACCTGCGGACAATTTGTCCCCACATAACGGGGGGTGAACCTCGGATGCTCGGTCGAACGAGAAACGCGAGACTGCATTGTGCAACTTTTTCAAATCAAAAATTTAATATACTTTTTTTGTGAAATTTTTTATCAGCGTATTTGACACGCTTTTCTGGTTATAATGAGATCGAGCACCGTACAATTTAGCAAATCATTCAAAATTGGGATAAGGACCTTTATATTATCATAAATCTCTAAGAATAAGTATGTAAATGTATCTAAATAATTGATATTATATCTATTCAGCTTGTATAATTAATGCAGTTCATTTTTTTTGCACAAAAGTCTGTAATTTTAATGCAATAACAAAATTGTGATTTTGCATTTAACCCATTTGCATCATAAGGAAATACGAAAAGTAGGTCTTCATCACCATTTCTATTTTTTATCTAACGAATAATGACAGTGACCAACAAAGTTGAGCGTACGCATACGGTAATATAGTAAGCAGGAAAATTGAGCGTCTGCTGTTTCAAGTCATATTTCCTAGAGAGCCAACAATTATCGTTCGGTAATGTCCCGATTAAATTATCGTCGCGATTATATTTTTCCCGGATCGACTTGGATCGCAGTGATTTCATTCGCCTCCGTTCGCCAAGGCTGTCGTCGATCGGAGGACACCGATTCGTTCCCCGCGAGCCCTGGAAATAACCCTTAAATTAGGGCCGATCACGGTTTACTTAACGTTGCGTCTGGATGTAACTACGAGCCCGATTGATAGCTGCTTCGACTTTGAACATGCAACCCAATCAACTGTAGCTTCATCAGCGGTTGCTCTCTAACTATCTACGACCTTCTCTGATCCTCCTACCTTTCAATTTGGTTCTTCTTCTTGCTACCTCGACTATCAGCCCCCCCGGTTTGCCTCCTCGCTACGGCGTGGGTGCTGTTATGCTCGCATGTTCATGTTTGCTACCGACGATTGTCATTTACCGTCATTTATTACTGGATTTCGTGCATTTGCGACAGAAACGCAATATGGTAAAAAACATAAAATTATTCAGGGAAGAAACGAGTGTTTACGTGGATCTTATATCTGGCTATTAACCCATTTGCATCATTAGCGTATATGCATACGCTCAACTTTGTTGGTCACTATCATTATTTGTTAGCTAGAAAATAGAAATTGAGGGTGTTGTTTGAGATGGCTTTATGCATTCAACATTTCAAAAACTATCATACTGCACAAAATAACTAATCAACATTTCCGCCATTATCAGTGATATAGGACGTAAACCACATATTTGCAATTTATTTTACTTGTAGTCATTCTTGTACTTAAATATAATAAAAAGAAATTTTGTGATAAAGACCTTCTTTTCATATTTCTATGAAACATGAAGTATGAACATTTGCAGTCAGTTACTGAATTTGATAATTTTTTGACAGACTTAATAGATCAAATGGAAAACAGTTTGAGACGAGAATCATTCTCCGAAGAAGCATTTGTACAACGCCGATAATTGTAAAATAAAAAATACGAAAATAACGACGGCGGTAGGTCCACTGTAAACACGAGGTGCTGCAACAAGCAGTGACACAAATTGTCCGATGACCCAACAGTAAGAAAACGCTTTCAGACCGGTCACAATCATTTCAAGAATCCCCCGACGTGTACACACAATTCTACGGCGACGACTTGAAAGACCAAAGAAGTGCGGTCTCCGCGGTTATTATTTATGATTTCGCCATATACTTCTTGAATGGCTATATCCGACGCGGGAGCTCGTCTTCCAGACGCTGTCATTCGTCAAAACGTCACCAAGCCCGTTATCAAACCTACGTCTAATAATAATTCAAGCTTGTCTCTGCGAGAGAGAGAGAGAGAGAGACGCGCTCGTGGCCGCGCTGCCGAGTGCAAGAAAAATGACACGATAATGGTCAGAAGACGAATAACAAGAGACAAAGGAAAGTTACAGTGTGTAATCCAGAAAGAGGAAGAGCTCCTGGAGACCGTCTACAGTCTATAGTCTACAGTTTTCCAGGCTATTTACCATAAGCAAATTGATTGAAGCGAAATTTCCATAATCGTTCGCGCGACAAAGCGACCTTTGCGCTGGCACGCGTCGAAAAAAGACGCTTTCTTCGCAGAGCCAGCGAACCATACTAATTAATCGATACCGTGCTTCCAGCATCTAAGATTGCCACACACCGCGCGAAATATTAGCGAGTAGCAATCTTCCGCGTGTTCTAGAAACAACAATACCTATAAAATAAACAATCAGTTTCCTTCGGTTTCGAATTAAAAACTATTAGTTACTCGATTCACAACCAGTTGCATAACAGCCTGTTACAAATTCTCCTCAAGTCCGAACGAGAAAGGAACGAGACAAAGATTCAAGCGCGTATGATTATAATTAACTAACCTACAAAAAGTCGGTGTAAAAAGAAATCCTCCGGTCACGAGGAAACGATAAAACGCTGCTCGAAATTCTCTCGGCAGAGCGAAGCGCGAGGCCTAAAAACCGCAGATAACGGACGCGTGACTTCGAACCTGATAGGAAGAAACGCGATGTACATTATTGTAAAATGAAATTTCACTCGCTCGCCCCTCCTATGTCATTCTAATCCGCGACACCTCCCCCCACCCGCTACGTCGAAAAATCCCGGGATGCTAGACTTGTTTACACGGTTCGACACGTACCGAAAGAAAATAGTCGACTATATTAATCGCGCTCGAGACAAGGACAAAGGCGGGCGATATGCGTAGGAATAGATAGCCCGAAAACGACGACGATAACGCTTATATATACATAACATCCCGATCATAACGGTCGCTCTGACACGTAGCTGTCAGTGGCGCCCGACAAGCAGGAATAATGATAATGGTAATCCGCGGTAAGACGAGGAGTAAGTGCGGCAACCTCCTACCTGCCCCCCACTCTCCTCTCCGTCCCCACCACCGTCCCCCTCCGGCCCTCCGCCCCCTCGCCGGGTTGCGATTTGCCCTACCACGAGGCGACGTCCGCTCCCCCTGCCCCTCTCCCTCCTAACCATGGGCAGTTTCGGTAAGAGCACGCTGCCTCGCCCGCGATTCAACCTGTTTTCCACCCCACCGTGTGCCCCGCGACGCTCTTCCCCCTCTCCCGCCGCTCTTTCCTCCCCACTATTCACCCTCCCTCCCACCGATCGGCAAGCGCATGCGTCCGATGGATGCCGAGCGTTGCCCGTGTGCGCTCGCGTTCGTGTAATAATAATAAGAAGAGAGCAACTCTATGAGGAACCAGCGGCCTCCGACCCGCTCACCCTATGCTAGGTGGAGCCGGTCTGATACTGTACCCTCAGTGGCTGTCAATCCGCGGATCCCCGATCCTCGGAGATCACCGTGATTCAGGACTATTGTCCTCGAGTTGTGCGAATACTTTCTCTATGAGCAGATGCTTCGCGGTCGGTTGGAATTCGTCTTGTCCGACGTCTCTTCGACGATGTACACAGGGACGTTCGAAACTAGGGCTAGTTAACTGTTAACGCGTTCGTTGTCATTGTGGCCGATATATATTTTAATTCTTTGGATGATCTTAAGTGTTTTAATTCCGTCCCATTTTTTTCTCGTAAATGCAGAAAATACGCAGTCTAGTCAAACATTTAAGTATTTTAAAAATTGCACGGAATTAAAGCTCCGAGTGCAACGGGTTATGGTCCACCGACTGTCGGGCCACCCTGTATAATATGCAAAAGGGAGTTTCAGCTTAGACTCAGATTCCAGGTAAAAGTACACGGTATCTACAGTCTGCAAAGCAGCTCTTTCACTTACCTCACCGAAGAGTCTATTTAATAATTAACCGTTCTTGCGAATGTAGGATGACACAACCCAACGGCTCCCGGATGTAATCGCTTTGCGGATTTTTTAAAATGTTGTCAATATTTTCCTCGGCCAGCTAAAGTTTGAGAAATATGCGCCGATCTTTTCGTTGCTAGGATAAATTATTTATTTACGAGTCTGACTATTAAATACATGGACGCGCAAAAATGACGACCAAGTGTTCAAAACGCTCTTAAAATTATCTATTATTAAAAAAAAATGTTCTCATCACCACGTTTAAATACGAGTAACAGTAATCATCGTAAATCATGCACATTGTGTTTGCAGTTGAACGTTTGCAGTTTGCACGAAAAACTAGAATGTTCTTTACGAAAAATGTTACATAAATATAGAGAAGCAGCGCGTTACGTAAAATTTGCAAGTATGTCCTTGGTCAGCGTAGTGGCCAGTCCTCGAAAGGTTAACAGCGAGTCGAGGAAACGGAGCGCGTCTCCGTAGCGTAGCGTCGCGTCGGTCTAGCCACGGTCGGCCCCCCGTTTGAGCGCCACGGCGGGTGTGACCGTGAACGAAGAGGCAGGAAAGCAAGACAGCGTTGTGGAGCAGTATCTCTGTCCTCGCCCTCTGCCCCCTCCCTCCTCTTTCTGGTGCGCCTACCCCACCCATCGGTTCCCACCGAGAGTGGACACTAGGTGAAGACCGAGGAGTGGGGGCCGAGCGAGAGAGCGCGACGCGAGGAGTGGGGAGGTTCGTGGTATCGTAGACACACCGGGGCACGCCGATGGGAAAAGAAAGCTCGCGGGGCGCGTGGAGGGTGGGAGGGGCGACGGTTAGGGACGCGCGCGCGTCGAGAGGTTAGGTTAGCTTAGGTTAGACGTGCCTCCGAAGAACGGAACCGCCGCTTCGGACAGGGGCGTGGAGGGGAGGGAAGGGGACGCGCACGGGTCACTCGAGAGATCGCCGAGAGATGACACCACCGCGCCCACACGATCCGATGTAAGAGGCGAGCTGCATTCGTGCAGGTGTAACGCGCCCGTGAGCGTCACCACCCACTATCTGGCCCACGGCTGCCTCTCTCCTCTCGATCCTTAACCAATCTACAAATCTGTCTTCTTGTCTTCTTGCCGCTTCTTCTTCCCTCCGCCGTGAACGGTCCGCCGGGACCGCACGATTTCGCGACGAGTAGTCGCGTCGTGCCTGATCGCCCCTGGCTTGCCAACCCGAAAGTAACATTGCCAATCGAAAATTAGGAAACGAACGCGTCGAACGAACAAATCGATCTACCAATTTCCCGCGAAAGCGTTTTTAATCGCGAAGTAGAGGTAACCGGGGTTCAGCGTTTTCATTAACGAACGAGAAAAAATTTTTATCCGGTACGCGGCAACCGACCGGGAGGAAATTGTTATTTAACATAGAGACTCCGCGGAACCGCGAACATGTTACTTCAAATATGCAGATGGTTGCAGCTGCTCGACTTGTAACGGTGGCAGACTCGTAGAGCGTCGGTGGAAATTGTGGTGCAGGTGTCGACGATCTCCGGTTAATAAACAGAGAAGAGAGAGAGAGAGAGAGAGAGTGGAGCGACTGCATTAGCGTAGGGGTAGCTCTCGCCGCAGAGCAGCGTAGCACCCTCCGCGCCCTCCGTTGGCCTTCTCCCAGTCCGGCTACCAACCCCACCCTCCGGCTTCCAACCCCCCGAAAAGTCGCTCCTCCGAATCCTGTATCCATTCCCGTTAACGCGTTTTATTCGGTTGGCAGTACGGGTTGGCAGTCGGTGCTACCGCACCGCGACGCGACGCTGGTGACCGCGGTCCGCTCGTGTTTGCTCTGGGACCCCGGCTACGAATGCAATTGCAATTACGATTACGATTACACGCGATTGACCTGTCGCCGGCAGCGTGCGCATACCGGCAACGTCGCAAATCCACGCTTCCCCTACCACCACTCCCACGCTTCTGCGATCGAGTGGGGCGGCGGCATCGCGCGGACCCGGGTGGGGGCAGGGGAGGGGTACGCTCTCCCCTCTCCTCGGTGTCGGACTCTTCTCCTACTCTCGCTCATTCACCTACTTGATCTGTCTGTCTTCGTTAGGCGATACGTGCACCAGCCGGCGACGCGACGAGACGAGTCGCACCGCTCTGCGCAATACTGTCGCGCCGCGCCGTTGCAACGCACGGTGGCATCCCGGTGCATCCCGGTGCATCGTTGTCCACGGCGCGTTCGCTCCACGCAATTCCATTACTTGAACATTTTAGCCGGTACCGGAAAACGGAGGCACGCGATGATTGCTTGACATCGCGGTAACCTTGAAAAATGGAGATCTAGATTTAGAGCTAGAGCCTATATTTTATTTGATTTTTAAGGTGACGCCGAGACGTCTTCGTCTTTCATAAACTGTTATTATAAACTACTGTCGATCACATATGTTTTGTTCTATGAACGTTTTCTCTAAATGCAGCCCGAACTGACAGAAACGGAAATTAAAGATTGACGAATGGAGAATGTCCAGAAAATTTTGCTAATTTTGATATGTTTCGCACTTTTCCAGTATTGTGAACTTATCTTTTAAGAATCGATAAAATTTCACGAATACATACGCAGACAAATTTTTTCTTTCATTTTACTCCCAAACTGTGTGGAGTTCAATTAGCCCCTCCACCCTCTACTCTATTAGAATAGCAGTACACAGAGAGGAGTTGAAATTTATTTTATATCTTGCTATATTTTAACGTATTAAACTTTATTTCAGAAGCACCCAGTATAATCATCAGATATAATGACAAACCAGAAATTGTATTGTTCAAGGATTGATTTATTGCGTTTAAAGTATTAAAGGACTATTCGTATATATTTGATCTTTTACGCTTTTCTAATTAAATATGGCCGGGTGCTTCTCTCTTTTGCACACTGATGTACATACATTCAACGAATCCGAGGAATAGGTGTATTCTTCGAATGTGGACGATGAAGAATTGAGTTTCGGTCGAAGCATTTGATTACGTTCGGCGTCGATTGGTTGAATTTCTGGAACTCTTCTCTCGGTTCCGGATCGATCCGAATTCATATGGACGGCATTCGATTTTCGGGGAATGCTCGGAAGGCAATTCGGCAAGTTGCATCGTGTCGAGGCGTGCAGTGTGCAGGTAAATGGCCACCGAGCAATTCGCTTTAACGTACACGCAGCTCGGCGAGCTTAATGAACCGGGAATTAGTCGTTATACCGACGCGAGGTACGATAATTCTTTATGGTGCTTCGGCTTGGCTCGTTTAACCCTTTCGACCGTTGGCTTTCCCAAAAATCCTATCGGAAGAATTCCCTGGAATTCCCTTATTCCGAGCGGCGTACATGGTCCACCAAATTTCTTACATTTGTTTAATGAATTATGCGAACTATCAACATTTTCTGCGATGTTTCCTTGATTTCTTGAATGCATATCAATTTTTAATTGTCCAGGAAAGCAGAAATCCATAGAAATTTGTCAACGAGGATATTAACGCTAAAACTATAGTTCTCGTCAGAGTGTCGGACCTCAGATTTCTCTTATAATTATTAACAATTGACTTTTTTCAATTATTTTTAAATTAAGACATTTGTTCGTACGCTTCTTTATCTCAGTGCATATTTTAAACTACAAATTAAATTTTATAATGTAGACAAATAATGTTGTGTAGTTTCCTCCGGCTTAATCCAGCAGAAACGAATCTCGATTCAGACTCAAAATGCTCAGAATGAAAGAGAAAAGATCGATGAACATGTAAACATTGTCTAAAATAATGAAATGTGACTGTAAAAAGTGATATGAAGCCAATAAACCGTGGAAAATCCGCGGATCATCGAGATAGCGTTAAAATTTTTCACGAAAAGAGAAAGAAACCGAAGAAATGCGAACAGCCGGTGTGTTAAATGCACAATTCCAAAAATCCGACAAAACGAGAAAAAAAACACGGTTTTCGGACGCGTGCGGATCCCGATATCGCCCGATGTTGTTCTCCAGCCGGGCGAAGAGTGGGACGGTCGAATTTTTATCGTGGAAACAAGTGAATTCGCGTTTTGCCAATTCGGTGACCACGAACGGGCACGCGGTGGCACACGGGGCAATGATTCCCCGTCCAGTTAATATCCACGATATATCGGAAGATACGGACCGGGTGGCGGGGAGGGGGGTGTGTATCGATGTTCCCCGGGTTTCGAGCGTGTTCGAACGTTCCTGGCGCACACGCGGAAAACGCGAACCGCGCGCAAACCCTCGGCGAACAACTGGGTGGTCCCCGCGAGTACTCCGCGGATAATAATTATTTTCGTCATTTCCTGGCATTCCGCGCGGCGAATCCCCATCAATCCGAAAATCGTATAAACCAACTGTCACATTCACGCCCAAATTCAAAACAGGAGCGCGGGGCAGGAGAGCAGAAGCGGCGCGGCGCGGCACGGGGACGTCCGTATCCCCGCGGGTCGTGAAATGCCATTTAATCCCCCGTGAAATCCGGTTTAATTTCACCCAACACAATACACCCGCAACTTTGCCACCGAACCGCCCTCTCTCCTATCTACGACGAATCGAAATTCCCTCCTTCACGCTGTCTTCCGTTTCGACGCGAAAAGTCCGTACGAAACGAACAGTCGCACCCTCGAGAGATCGACGAAAACCAGCCCCGCCTCCGGAATCGTTCGACAACTTTGTTTGTAATAAAAATTGCTCGAATAATTTGTCTTTTCGCTATACAGGGTGTCACAAAATTATATGTCACGGCCAACATAGCGTGATTCTACACCTACGATTTGGTGGAAATTGACATAAAAAAACTCCCCGCAAAATTTACCTTAACCTTGAAAATCAAGGTCAAAAAAACAAAATCAACTTTGCGAGAGGAAGCATGGGTCGCATCTCAACCGTTCTCTTAAAAAATACTGTATCTCCTTTATCTCTGATAATGAAAATGAGATTTCTGACGTAATCTACATATATGGTTATGTCAGAAACATTTTCTGTATTTTCAGACAAGAGATACATTTGGATGGGTTGTTTTAAACGAAACACCCTGTACATTCTCAAAGCACAGAGCATTCAGGGCCGTAGAAAAATTTTCAGATTCAATTCCATACGCTCCAGGCGCCATTTTGCGAAAGCGGCGTTCTCCGGCGAGGATCGAGGTCAATTAATTCAGAGGACATCGCGGGGATCTCGCGTCCCACCGTTTGTGTCTCTTCGAATTTGCACGTGTAACCGGTGTTTGCAAACAACGCGAAGTGGACAGCCGAATGTTCCGTGGAAGACGTATATTTGAGGTCGTCGGACGTCTGTCGAGTGTTTGAACGGCCGTGGAACACTATCGTTTTCTAAGGACACTGTGGCGCGCGAGTGTTTGCTCGCGACGCGACGCCATGTTCTCGCGAATGTTCGCCGATTGATAGCGACCCGGCCCGACACGTAATTACCGAGCTAAGGACCATTAAGATAGCCGAGGTTATTTTTAAATCCCGTATCGCCGCGATGTTTGCAATCCGTGCTCGATTAATGTTTGCCGAGGGAAGGATCCCGATCTTTTCGCGAATCGGTCGCAAACCAAGATCACGTCGCAGCCCTCGTATCGTCCAATGAAAATTTTTGGGAATTGTTTTCCGAAATTAATCTGTAGAGATTCAGTCTAAATTAATCTGTATTTACTGATTTTATGCATTTTTGGGGAAAATCGGTGGGTAAGATTTCAAGCAATGACACACTGCACGCACACACAAGATTATGCGAGTTCGGAAACAGAAATTAGTATAGTACAAGCACGAAATTTTTATTTTAAATAAAGATACGCTGTCTAGTTATGAAAATACGATTAAATCTTTAATCGAATTTTCTCGAATCGCCGGTATCCGAATGAGCCAATGCGCGTCGAATTTTTGTCTTTATTTGCCAAATCGATCAACACCGAGCACCCTCGAATTTAAATAAATGTAAGTGCGACTCGTTGGACAATGGCGGTCCTCTCGTTGGTTTCGCGTGGCTAGAAAGCCTGTGTTCGTTGCGACGATGCTGTTCGACGTATTATTGACCGGTGAACGTGTAAACGAAAAACTAAAAGAGAAAAAGAAATGGGAGGGTAGAAAGAGAGAAGAATGAAATATATCGCGGATGGCGCAGATGGACCCTGTCTATTTAGTCCTCGCGTTGAGATGCCATGTCCAGGGAACGGCATTCTCATGGTGGATTTCCAATATTGGAGTCGGACCGATGGTGTGCCCGGCTATACACCACGGTTTGATTCACGGGATCCACCTCGCGGCTTAATATCAGTGCTCGTTGGACGTTAGCATAAGCAAACATGGGGTTCGGACAGAGTAGCATAGGCGATGCACCGGCCACGGCTGTCGATAAGTTCCCGAGAAGAGAAATATTCGATATGAACCTCCCGGAGATATAAAAGGATTTAAATGGTGATCGGGTAACTGGCCTCCGTGATGCTGTGTTCGTGCTGGAATTATGGAAATCCGCCTTGAGTCGCCGTCGTCGGGAGGTTCTCGCATCTCGAGCGGAGAGCTTCGTGTTAACGCGAATTTTTGCTAATTTATTTAACCCTGTATTATCTGGTACCTACTTTCAGTTTATTAAAAAACAAAAATGTATAGAAAAATTGTTATATAAATTTTTACTTCACAATAAAAAACGAATTTTGAGAAGGTCCCACGGTTCGAGTGCCCAAAATCTCAACTCGATCGGTGAAATAGTTACCAAGAAAAAAAAGATCTGAATCGGTTCACCGGTTCGGATAATCGAGGTTCTACGATATCGTGGATTAAAGAAGCAAATGTAAACCGAACTGCGTCGTGTTCGATATCGTTTTAATCGGCAAAGCGTCAGGCATACGCCGGTAAAATGTTCATAGAAAAACCGGTGGAAACAGCGAAGCGATGCGAATAAATTAGTATTGTCTGGCGCGACGCTCTTCAATTTTCTCGCTTTTACCGGCAAGAGACCGAGCCGGTAACGTTATTACAGTACCGGCATTTACGCAACAATTTTAGAGAATTATTTTCCGTTTCGAGAGCCAGCCTTCCGGAGCAGCAGCGCTCGTCGTGGTACGTAGCGTCGAGTAGTAGCCGTTGCAGCGGTGAGCGCGCATCGCCGTAAGCAATGCATCAGCTTCGGCTGACCAATCCCAATAATTTACGATTATCGATCCAGCCGTGGTGCTCAAATTTGCTAATTACGCAATAATTATACGGCCTGCATTAGATCCCCTAGACTACGACGTCGCGGCGACCGAGGCTACGGCCCGGCGGATCTATTGTCCGCGTTCGTGGGGGCGTGTACCGGGCCCGACCGGGCAATAACAGTCCCGTAACGGCGTGTCAATAGTTCATAGCGATCTCGCGCCGCTTATCAATTGACCGTACAAGCACCGGCACCTGTGCCGCGATCAAACGCATCCGGCGCGCCTATAGTTTCGCAACCCGATCCCCGCCGCGCTTTTGCCAACGGGAAACGCGTTTGCTCGATTGCTCGCTCGCTCGTTCGCCGAGCGCGCGCGTCCCAAGCGATGGCCGATCGACTATACACCGAACCGAATCTTCCTTTTACGCGCAGCCCGCGCGCATCCGTTTACGCGCTGTTAATAACTTTGTAATAACGTTCGCTCGCCAGCCTCGGCCAGCCTCGCCGCGCCGCCGATTGTACGCTCGGTATCGACCCGATCGCCATTGTCGCCCCGCAGCTTTCTTTCGAATGCTCTCTTCTTTTGCTTCCTGCGCACATGCTGTCCTTTCGATCGACTCGGTTGTCTCGTAACAATAGTCGATTGTTAAGACTCTGATCGACTTTTGCTCTGTACGAATTTATTTATTTATCCTCTTTTCTTTCCCATTTTCATGTCCCAAAAATCCACCACCTCGAAGGGGCTGATTCTCGAGGTAATTTCAAGTAACTTTTTCCTTTGCGAAAATGTTCTTCGCCGCTGCGCTGCGGAGTTATTAATGAAAAACCGTGGACCAATCGGAGCTTCGGTCCCGCTGAGCGCGGCGTCGGCATTGGCCGAGCCAGACTGCGTCCCCGGTAGCCGCGTCCGGATTGGTCCGCGTTTTTCCTTAATAACTCGTGAACGAAGCCGCGGAGAATATTTTCGCAAAGGGAAAAGTTACTTCGAATCGCCTCAGAAATCAGCCCTTTCAAGGAATTTTTGGCTGTGTAATTTGAACTTTCTGTAATTCGAACGTGGAAGAATCTGAAATCAGCAGTTCGACCGGCAATGGTAAATTTTGATGCACAGAATCCCAAGGCAGTTACCGAGAAGCGATGCCGTTGACACAAGTTCCTCGATCGGATCTGTTTCTTTACGATCTCCTAGTTGTATCGATCGTTCGTAATCTCGGGTTGAGCAGGTGGCACACGCTCTTATCGCTCGCTTTGAATACAGTTACGATATTGTTACGAGACTTTCCACGGGCGTGCGTCTTCATTTGCGAACGACCATAATCGCTCGCGCGGACTCTTATCGTGTGCTGCCTGTGCGTATACAGTAACGAACAAAAGTATCGCCGTAGAAAATACAATCTTCACTTGTCAGAGATTTGTAAATCAAACTTCGTCCCTTTTTTATTTATATATTTTTTCTTTATTTCCAAATTCTTTATTATTTTATGCAAATTCTTTTCTCTATTGTGTTAATATTTATGTAAAAGTGTTTCGATTCGATAAAATAATAATAATATTTCTCGATTACAAGACCTAATATAAATAGTTTGGGATTTGCGTTGAAAATTTGTTGATACTCGCGATTGCGCGGACGCATTGTGACGGCTGTACACTGCCAATACTTTTGTCGAGCACTGTCACCGCGTCACGCGCTAATACCCGTCACGCGTATCAGCCTCTTCGCGTCGTTTGCCGCCCGATACGCCGCTCATAATGAGATTACTTAATTACATGTCCGAGTCGGCAACTTTTCGCCGCGCGCGCGCGATCCTGAAAATTAAAACGGAATTCCGAGCGTGGACGTTTAATCGCTGTTATTCGCGGACGAAATACATTTCGGCCAGCGGCCTGTTAAAACAACGCGCACTTTCCAGCCCTTGATCCATCGAGCGGCGCGTATTATTTCTGGTCTACTATTTCTACGTTTTTATCGATCCCGGCTGTTTTGCGGTTGACGCGGTAACTTCTGACGCTTACGTTTCATTCAAATGAAATTCTCACTCGGAACACTCCCGTTTCCTTTTGCGACGTTTTGCTGTTTCACTTTCCCTCTTTTCGAGCTCGACTTCAATTTTTGCGGTTCGGGTTATTACGGGCAACGTTCGCGATTTATTTCGTTCCGGCGACGTAGAACAGATGAAACAGTTTTAAATACGAGGAATGGTTGAAACACCGCCTACCACTCGAAACAGCTTAGCCGCGAAGTCGACGAATCGAAGGAATTCGGAAAGAATCGGAACATTCGGAAGGAAACGGATCATTTCTATTTACAGTACAAATGTTTTCGGCAATCTTCATCGATTTGTATGTAATTTTATTCTTCAATTTTAAACGAAACAGAGTATAGCCGGGGATGAGATGGTCAAAAATAATTTCAGTCATGAAAAAATAAACCAGGTTTCACAATTTAATCGAAGAATTTAATTAGACGATCCTACGATCACCGGTCGACCAGGATCGCCACGAATTCGCCGTAGTCCCGTTAACCAGGTCGCATCATGCTATTTTGCGTCCGTAAAGCGATACGCTCTTTCTTCAACCGCGGAGCGAAACGAGATTTTTCAGTATAGTTTGCCAGGCGCAATGTTCTATAGCTCTCTGGTCTCTAATGTACGCATTCCTTTTTGTTTCAGGTAAGTCTAAGCGTAACGGTACACCATCGCTGCCGCCTATCTCTGTAACCGATTATAGCGAGTACAGTGAGTATATACATATAGTATAGACCGCTCATACACCATGGAACGCTTGTTATACAATACGCGTTGAGACGCCGTAGTTTCCAGAGCCACGGCGCACCATAGACTCATGTAAATGAACGCGATGATGTTTTAAAAGCTCCACGAGCGCGTTCAGCCGGGGGTAAATGCACCTCCGTTATCCTCCATTTCACTTTCTGCCGAAACATCGACGATTTCTCTTTTATCTAATTCTTAATTTTAATATTCTATTTCTATTTTAAATCGCGCCTACTAATTATTGCGATAAATGCGTACAATCCGCTGTCTAACCTTTTTTGCGTGCAAGAGTGCATCTCCTCGGTAGTCTCGACCGACGCTGTGCACGGGCGCGGTGGCGCCGCTGCCGAGCAGCATAAATTTCCGCAACACCTCGAGGACGATCCGCGAACAATCTTTCCGCTTTCCTAACAGCCTCGCGATCCCAAGGACGATGGGTTCCGCGAGTCCCCGGAGGATCTCGTAGACCCGTAGCTCGTAAGCCCGGGAAAAATAGAGTTGTCCCGTACAACTGTCTAGACCGGGGACGACGACGCGACGGCGGCGTTGTCGGCGGCAGTTGCACCGTGCACCGAATGCATACGAATTATCTGGATCGTGGCCGGAGAAGCCAGGACTGTACGGTGGTACAGAATCTGTCGGGGGGTTCGAGAGAAGCTGGAAGGAAGGAAGGAAGGAAGGAAGAGGAAAAGCTACGCTGTCCGTGCTCGTGGTTGTGTTCGAGGATGCCCTCGTGGTAGCTAGAGCTATGGTTCTCCGGAGTGTTGGCGCACCCTGCGAAATAGGCTCCCTCCGTCTCGCTCCCTCTTGGCCCCGCGGTCTCTCGTCCTTGTCGTGCCCGGCCGGTCGGCTCGCTTCGTCCTTGTCCCGCCGCGAAGAAGACGACGAGACGGCCGCGAAGAGGTGAACTAACAGGATCGCAACAAGTGACCGACCGCCGCGCCCTCCTTCTATTATTTCCTGCCCCCCGCCTCTCGGCCCTCCTATTCCCAATAGTCCCTTCCCTCTTACTCCACGCGAGCTTCTTTCTCTCTCTTCTGCTCGTTCCTCGTCCCTCCTCCTGCGCACCGGCTTCGGACGTCTAGCTCCTTCGTTTTACGACACCCCTTCCACCGGACACATTTCCTCCGCGTCTCCTCCTTATCTACTTGCACGCGTTCGCCTATCCTCTTCTTCTTCTGCTGCTTCCTCTCTACCGGACAGGATCCGGTGAATGCACTTTACCGTCCCGCGCCTTCCCCTCCCAGGAGGAGAACGATCCTGGGACAGGGACCACGATCGAAACGAGATTCGATCGAGCGCAGGGTGGAAATCGTTTGGGGATGTTGTCGGTCGCTTTGGGGAGGCAGGATTTTTTAAGGTGCTCCACGGCGTTCCAGTATCGAGAGGCTAATGCGATTCAGATTGGTGGGTGACGCTCTTAGAATTGTTTTATTTGGAAGTTCTCGGGAATTTTTGGAAGCTAGTCAGGAGAGGTGTTCTCGAAAGAGACGAGAGGATTGATCTTTGTGCATCTGTGACGAAATTTTGTTGAATGAAACATATTTGTGATGTTGCTTTCAATGTGAAAATGTCATTACGGGATGAAATGAATTTTCATTTGATTCCTGCTTCCCGCAATCAATGCAGAATATAAATCAATCAGAATAAAAATTGTTTGCGTCGATCGCGCGGGAAAGGGGTGAAATAAAAATTGATTGATCTTCTTTTGATAATGTTAATAGGTCGCAGATGATGTACTATAGTAAAATGAAATTAATGTTTCTTCTATTTTGCGTTTGAGAATTTCTGCATATTTTAAAAAATTCACAAGTAGTTGCTAGGTCCGTTGATAGTTGTTCGATGCTGTTAAACACTCAACCTACCGATCTGTAAAAATGGCTGGCGTACTTTTCCTTATAAGAATGACATCATAAAATTTTATATATAATTTCTGTGAAATTCTCAATAATTGTAAAATAACAATTCGGTCATTTGACCGGCGGTGGTTAGCGTTGAATATCCCTGCTTGCAATGCTCGATCTCCTCGCATTTATTGCTACTTAGGCAAATAATCTGTTGTGAAACCGGCGATGATCGAAATTGAACGTTTCCGACGTCAGCTCGGCGGCTAGCTTAGCTCCAGAAACGTCGTCGTCGTCGTCAGCGGCGGAGGAATTGCGTAACGGTGCCACGTAATAACAACGAATCGACCTTCTCTCGCAGCCGCCCACCTTCTCTTACCTTACAGCAGCCCGCGTTCTAGAAAGCCCGAAGAAACGTTTCTCCCGCGCACACCCAACAGAACGATACGTATCGTCCTCGAGAGCCGACCGCTCCTCATCCTCTGTCCTCCGAGGCGAATTATTCGAGTTTTATCGATCAAGGACACTGGCAGCCGCCGCGAGATGATAATCTGCCCGTGACAAATGCGTCTCGGGGCCGCGAAACGCGAGCACCGCGAGCAAGCACCGATTCCTTCGTCAATTTGCCACGCCTGATAACCGAACCCGAATCCCGATTGCGGTTCCGACTCTTCCGGTTGTTCCGGCAACAATTTTTCTTTTTACACCCTCGGCGTCCGTTCAGCTCTCTTTCCATGGCGGTACCAAATCGTTCGGAGCAACGATGATTCCTCGTTTTGTCGTGAATCGGAGGGGCACCATAGGAATTTTCTGAATTGTACACTTTATAGGCTGACTCTGGAAGCTGCGTCAGTTTTCAAAAATGGGATGAAATGATAGAGAAAAATGTGGCATGGTAACTACTCCTAAATTCACTGGCAGTGGTGCAATTGCAGCTTATTCTTCAGTGCGAACAATTTTCTTAAAAGCACAGAATTGTTAAACAAATTTCTTCGTTCGAGCACACGCTGTCATAAGAATCCTGAGAAATTTAAACAGTGACATTCAGTCTCGCAATTTCTATAGCAGTACGTGCAGCGGCGGTCGCATTTTACGGTTAGTTTATCGGTCGGTGTTGAAATCGAACCGGAGCATTTTCCCGAGGACGACCTCGCCAGAAGGTGGTAATTCTCGATCTTCGTTCAAGATCCATAGACGAATCACGGTGTAGCAGGTGCGGGATCGAAGTTGCACTATGCCACGAGAGATCGAAGTTGCATTATGCCGGGCGAGATACGATCTCGTTGCGTGGCTGGCAACATTTGTGTACGGCGTGTGTTCTCGCTCGGTGTGCGATACGGCATACAGGAATGGAGAGAGGCCTCGCGGCGATCGCGAACGGCGGGACACGCGGAATTTTTGCGCCGACTATAGCTCGGGGCCCGCTCGAAGCCCGGCTCTCTACTCCGGCATTACGCTATTTACATAAAAGTTCGTGCAATTGTTGGGAGAGCAGTGATTAGCCGGGATTACAGAAATCAGAAAGGAGCCCGCGCGGCGAAAAACTGGGTGATGCCGCGGCGCGGCGGTGCAGCTAACCATTACCTTTACCTCGCTCTCCCACTCGCTCTCCCACTCTCTCCCTCTCTCTCTCCGCTTCGGTTTCTCCTTGGGTACACCACAGAAGCACAACCATGGCAGAACGATGTACACACCATTCAAACAACCCGCTCCCGTGCGCGCAACTTAGCCTCCCCGTCGATAATCTCTTAATTGGAAAAAAGAGGATCGATCGACGGTGAACGCCAGGCGCTGCCGCCGCCAGACTGCCAGCTTTAAAACAGACTCGAACGGAACGAAACAGAAAGAAAAATAGAAAAACAGAGAATCGCATCGCGCACTCGCGGATTTACCTCGGCTTTAACCCTTCGGCGCGCGTATCGTTACAAATCTGCAACATTCCGCGTTGTTAGCCCTGGAACCTGAGAGCCTCGTCGAACCGCGCGAATCGTCGAGGACGCCTTACTTCTTCTCGTTACGGAACGTTTTACAACGTTGTTCGTTACACGCCTTTCAAACATTTCGAAATCGCTGATACGATTCTGAAAAATAGCTCTGTGCGAATAAGTTCTTTTCCCCTTTGTTTCCAAATTCGAGATTTTGTTACGTAAATCGGGTACAAGATCACGTCTCGAAGTATTCACACCTTCTCCCACCTGGAGAAAAATGATAAATTCCATCCCTGAAGAATGACGGCTGCTTACGCTGGTTACGAAGCCGATACGTTTCCAGATTAATTAACATTTCCGGCTTTAAATTGTTGGTAAGACTGTATAAGAGAGGTTCTACTATATCGTGGATTAAACGAGTAAACAGAATCGGAACCGCGTCGTGTTTGGTGTCGCTTTAATCGCAAAAATGTCCTCCGTCTATTGCTGGAAGTTTCATAGAAAAATCATCGAAAACCGAAGAGTTATCGCGCAAAAGACATTGTTCACCGCGATGAAGCGACTCAGAAGCCTGTCAGCAACGTCGAAAGGTTTGATGCTTGTCCGCGAAGAAATATCGAACCTTGAAACGTTCGTAGACGTTTCTATTATTGGAATTGTCAGCGAAGAGATGTTCGCGCAACGGAGGACTGGAATTTCGGACAGTTTTCGAGAAACGTACTCCGCCGCGGTGTCTCTTTCGTCGCGTTCTGGCCGTCCCTTTTGGCCGCTTTGTAGAGGAACGGCCGGGGCTCGAGTAATTCCGATTGGTCTATGATTAAACGATAATTGGAACACCGGGGTGGATCGGAGAATTCGATTTTTCCCTCCCCTCCCTCCTTTCGTTTTAATTGGACGCGCCCTGGCCTGGCCGGGGGTTTCGTTAGCGCGGAAGATTGTGTCCCGAGGACCGAAGGGATAATCCTTTCGCCTAGCGTGAAATAGGTCTCCGTTATGCAGATGTTATCGGAGGCTGGAATGCCGGTCATTTTGATTGTGGGATTCCCACGGTGGCGGCGTGCGGCGTGCGGCTCTCGCCGATTTTCTTATGTTACATTCTTCCGCCGTGTCGCGAGAGCGGATCGTAATTTCTTGTAAATATTGCGCGAGACAAAGAGAGAGAGAAGAGAGCCGCTGCTCGAGTTCGAGCCGCGGCTTTGTAACCAGATCGCGAACCGGTACATTTAGCCGTAAGAATTTTCCCCGTGCGAAAGCACCTGCGTGATCTCGATAATTGGTGAGAGGAAACTTCGCAGAGTTTCGATGGATTTTCGACGGTGATCTGTGTCGCGTTCACTTCACCGTTCCGTGTCCAGAAGCTTGTTATCTGTTATAATTTTTTCAAACGAGATTTCAAGGTATGATTTCATTTTTTCTCTTCAAATACTCACGTTTTCTCGTAGATTTGTTATAGACCGCGAAAATACGAGTCCAACGACTACCATGACCGTTTCGATCGTTAGTCTCGCAATATTTTTGTGTGAAAAGTAAGTAATTTTTTGACGCTCTTTCAGACACAAATATCTCGGGACCGAACGATCGAAACGCTTTTCGCGGCCTGCGACGATCTTCAGGAAAGAGAGCATGAGTTTCTGTAAAAAAAAATAATTACCAATGACCTTGAAATCTTGGGAACAACGTGCGAAGAGCGAAGAACGCTCGGCAAGATCGTCGACCAGGTTTCCTCCCCGGTAAATCGACGCGAACTGTACGCGGAGAAAGGATACGCGGAAAGGTAGCGTTGGGTTCTCCGACACGAACGCTCTGCATACTCCTTTCTCTCTCTCTCTTTCTCTTCTCCCCTCCCCTCTTTCCCCCTCTTGACCCCTCATTCCGCCGGTCCTGTCGACGAACTCGCGAGTTCATAGACAAGGACTCGGTGTTGTTCACCGCAGGTGGGACAGTCGAAACGTGGGAGGGGAGGATCGTTATGGTGGGGCGCGGAGAGGGGGAGCGGGTGGAGTGGAAAGAGGGGTGGAAACGGCGAGAGTGGCGCGCCAGTGGGGGTTGTCCACGGTGGTGGGGGCGTCGAAGGGGTTGCAGGGGAATCGGGGGAAGTTTGAACCGCGAGGGGAACCCGTGAACGTGTAAATGCTTGTGCAATATCGCGCGGGTACGCGGTTACCTACGAACGACGTGGTGTGAGTCAGCTTCCTGTATCACCGGTCGAGTCGTTCCGTGCATATTGATATTTTCGGGATGACGATCGCCGCCGAGACGCGCCTACGCGGATTTTCTGAGCTCGCCTGGCTCTACGGTTTGCTGAGCGACGATCTTTTGTTTGCATATAATCGAGCAATAAATATCCGTGCGCATCCTTACAATTAATTTACACTTATAACAATTGTATATTCATGAGGTTAAAATACAAATGTTTGTATAGCTCCTGTGTTTCACGACTGGTGCAGAATTATGATTACCGTGTCACACAACTTTTCCATAAAATTAATTGAAATGACCGTGTTAAAAATTACAATTTTTATCTTGCATAAAATTCGGAAATATCTACGTGGCGTCTGGGTCTTAAAATCACTGTAGCCAACGACGATCGAACACGATTTTCAAACAAAGGATGACTCTCTTTTTTTTCTGGAACACGCGATATAAATTGCCGGGTGATCAATCGGCCGATGATAGTCGTCCATCACGTGGTTGAAACCGATCAGAATCGGTGCTCGAACCACGACGTCACGGAAGCCGGACAGGATCCGGGTTATCTTCCGCGTCAAGTAGAAAGCTCGACGAATGTTCGGGCGACGCGACGCGATGCGGCGCGACGCGACGGACAGGGACATCGGCGCGTCGGTGGATCGTGATCGCAACAAATCTGCGGGGATCCGACGGTGCTCGGTATCCATCGCTGCCTCGTTCTCTCGTTCGTTTGTTCGCCTCGTTTCGACGGGCCTTTGAATCCCGGTGAGACAACCCGCGACGAAAATAAAATAATTGCGGAGCCAGCCGCGGGTTCCAACGTTTCCTCTCGGCCTGGTTCCACGCTTTTCCGTCTCGTTCCGCTTGTCAAAGAGAGGAGAGAAGCACGACAAATACCGTAGAACCATGGGAGACCATCCGACGAAAGTTCCAGCACGGTGTTCTCAACGTTCGCTCGCCGGGAGCAACGGGAAAAGGATTAGGCGACGCGATGCGATATGTCTTATATGTGTAGTTGAAATATTTTATTTTTGCGTTTTCATTATTTTTTTGGAAAAGTATTATCAGTGGACCAGTGGTTTTCTGGACTTGCATTATTAATACTAAACCTACCGAGCACTAAAAGCGATAAAAATTACAAAAATGACAAGGCTCTATTTATTCAGATTTTATGCAATTTCTGACACAATATATGCTGGGATAAAGAATGTTTTCGAATCAATTTCCATGTAAGCAACTTCGTAATTTTAACAATAAAAATGAAAAATATAAAATCGGTCATTTCACCGGCAGTGGTAGACAATTTTTATTTCGCATAAAGATCCGCAGTCTAATTATTAATATCAGTAATAAATTGAAATTGTATGTGATTTTATCGTAATTTTTAAAAAATTTATTTCATTTAACTCTTGAATTAACATAACCCTATTTATTATCTACACTATTTACCTTGGAATACATGAAACGGGGAATTATGTCGAAAACCATGTTTACTGGAAAGAAAGTAAATCAGTAACACGTAAAAATCACTTTTATGGAATATTTTTCAGTGATTTGTAACCAAACTTACACGTTAAAGTTACTAATATCATTAAAAATATTTCAAACGACTTTCTGTAATTTCTATTTCAAAAGCGATTCGCTTCCCAAATCTTGTGTGTCGCTTCTAACGATAAAACATTAATCTATTTAAAAAATCTAGGTATTTGTCCCCAGCCCTGGAGTGTAAATGATTGTTCGAATGCGATCGGAAAGGGGCGGATATTTTTGTAAACGGGGCGAGAGAGAGCGCGCGAAGGAATTTCGCAATGAGTTTTTCCGCGAAAAGCGGATAAATTACCGAGGAATTCATTAGAGATAGTGGGTATATCGCGCGTGAAAATCACGCGAATATATGTATATACTCGGGGCGGTCCGTTCATCCCTATCCGGTTAATTACGCCAAAATGATCGATCCTTAAATACGAGCGGCCAATTGGCGAATGGCGCATACGCTATTAGGCGCGCAGCATGAAAATGGCAGTTTGTAAAATAGGTACCAGCATAAATATTCACCATTCACCCCCGTAGCGGTAGGGGTAAAACAACGTTATTGGGCACACTCCCAATAGCCGAATATCGCCGGCTATAATTAAGCTCTATTCTTTGCCGGGAATTAACTCCGGCAACGACACGGGACGCCCGACGCGACGCGAACATTCAAGCAGACGTCTCGCGGATTACCGATTTCCGATAATTAAGCACGTTAAATAAATAATCCTGTAAATTATATTTTCAATCTCGTCCATTATACCCGAGCGACTTCGAGCCTTCTTCGTCGTCGTACCTGCGCCGTATCGAATAAAATTAACCCTTATACGGTGTTTCGACAATTTCACAGCAGCTGTACTCACTAAAACTTTTACACCGTAACACAATATTTTAAATTATTAATTATACGCACAGGTAAAAAATTAGAAATTTTCTTTGCAATTTTTACTTGCTTTTTTTTTGAAAAAAGTTGCCAGCAGGATTTAACTGCATAATGAACATTCGAGGAAAATTAGTTCTACAAAAATTGATGTCTCCTCTTAACTATCTTAACACGGTCTAATGTATCGATAATATTAAATTGAAGATGGAAAAATCCCGAAGCAGCATTTTGAAATTTCTCTGCGCCAAAAACGTAACAGCACTCGTGCGAGTTGCTTCATCTTTTTCTGTACAGAGGAGACGGGGGAAAGCTGACAGTGTGGACATCTCGACTTTCGCGATTCCATTCTCGGTGGTGTATTTTTCGCGCGAGCAACGTTGTAGCATGCAACGTTGTAGCCGCGCCTCCGCGGTCTTCGTCGTAAACATTGACCCCGTTTGCAATTGACGACACGGTGGAAAGGCTCTTGAGAAAGAAACCTCGGACTCCGGCGATTTTGTCGCAACATCCTGGCCGCTCACAATGCTCTGGATAGCGACTTTTTCTTCCCGAAAGTTCGCTCTTCGGGCTTAACATTTTCAAAATGTTCTCCTCCCCGGAGATCGGCAAATTGTGCTTTCAACGCTGCGAGACCGAAAATAATATTCGCTTTGGACAATTTCGAGAAAATCATAGACAGCGTTCCGAAGACAAAATCGTGAAAATTCTCAAACTTTCGTCCGAAATACAAATTGTAAGAGCTAGATCATTATTTATGAATTTAATGTAAAATAAAAATTATACGACACAGTGCTTTTACAGGAATTGTTAAATGCAAGAGCTACATAGATGTTTATTTCTCATCCTAATAGTTTCGATGAGTTAAAAAATCATGCAACAGATTCCTTAAAATTCTTTTAGAAATTTTCAAGCTCATTTATACAAGCTTGTCATAAATGGATAAAATTCGCAGTTTACTTTTTAATAGACAAAATTAGTACATGGGATACAGAACTGTGGAGGCGTAACGAAAATTTAACAATGCAGCTTGTTAAAATTGTTGAAAGAAGAAACAACGTGATTCAATGTGAACCACCTCAGACAATTTTTCATTGTGCGTAAAAATAATACAAAACGAAGGTGTAACAAACATTCAGTATTTTCGGCTCGTTGAAATGATTAAAAGATTTATTATTCAATGTTATTATTCAGTTTCCTTGGAATCGACTCTGAAACATTTTCATTTCTGCGCGAAGATGCCCGTAGTTTATAAAAAAATTCGATTCGAAAGTCGCAGGCCGAAATAGAATTTTAGATTTTCGGGAAAATGCGAAAATTCGCTTTTTCGAACGTTATACGCCGCGGCGCGATGTATGTACGTTCGAATTTTTCGGAAAATTAAACGGAAACGTGTGCAAAAAAAGCAAGAACGTTGCTATGTCGACTGTTCGAGTGGAATCGAATACTGTTCGCGAACACTTTGCACACGCACCTTTGACGGCTCGTGATTTAACGGGGCACCCGGCTGGATTACGCGAAATTTTCGGCGATATTATGCATTACGGTTTTAACGATTCCCCCGAGCCGTGTTTTACTGCGCCGTAACGTCGTGTTAAACGCAAATTAATTTACGGAGCCGTCCGCCGTGCGTATATTTTCATAATTTCGGATCGATCTTCTCGCGCGCGGTGGTAAAACCAATGAGGTGAACGCGCTCAGTCCGCGAACAATTTTTCCCATCGGATGTTTATCGTCGCGCGTGTTCATACCTCTCGATCTGTCAAATTTTTCTCCGTTTTTCTAGCAGTCGTTGTAACGTTCAGCTCGCGCAATTTTTCGGTAGAAAATTTTCACCGATCCTCGAAACATTCGCGTGCTCTCGGGATTTTCTGAATGGTCCCCTGAAATATTCGTCTCCATGGCGACGACTCGGTCTCCATTTCTCTAATAGAGATTGCTTGTCGCTTTAGCGAGTAATGTTCGATCATCCTTGTCGATATTAACGCGCCGGAGGGTCTCCTTAACACGAATCGACATTTACCCCGAGGACGTAGGCGACGGAGTTGCTCTTAATCATCGTCGCGTGTACAGATTTAATAGAGGAGTATCCTTATTGACACGTCCCGCGGATAAACGTCGGGAAAGAGAACGGAAATAACTTTCTTCCCGAAGGAAAGTGCGAAAGAGTATTTCCGAATCCCCTGTCGCCGCCGCCGCCTGGAGACTGTATCGACAGGAGCGCGAGATGCCGATGATAGGACCTGCCTCCACACGTAACACGAAATTCCTGACCCGGATTGCTTGCGAGCAAAAATCGAGGATGTCCTCGTGGTTGGAGTTGATTTCCAAAATCGCGCTCTCAAGTGTCCACCCGAATTTGCGACGTTTAGGCTACACACATCCGTTGTTGCGAGGCGACCGTGCCGTACCGTAATTGCGGTCTCAAGTACTATGAATCGCGCGTCCATCTTGCGTACAATATTTTACGCAGTTCCCCGAAGAAACGCACGGTCGACGCAATCGCATGTACGAAGGATTATTATTTATTTCATTGTAAACAGGAAAAATCCAAAAGAGAGATTAGTAGAATCACAAATTAAATAATCCGTGTTGTCGGTGCCACGGTTCGATCCAATGTTAACTTTTAAGCAATTTTGCAATTATATGTTTCCCAACGTTTCGATCCTACTGTGGAAATTTTGCGTCTGTAAAGTGTTGTATGCTTTAGTATAAATTTTTATAAAATTACCAAGGAACGAAAATTTCTACGAGAACAATTTTTATTTTGCATCGAGATCCTACCGATTTTTCGAAAATTCAGCAATTTCTCAAGAAAGTATCTGTCTATAATTTCAGTGATTCTAGAATAAGAGACCGATTATAAATGCATAAAATATTAATTTTGTTTCGTCGAATTAGACGATACAGGATCGGAGGATCTGCTCGAGATCGATCCGGCCGAGCGGTCGGAGTGTTATTTTGCTGATCTCCTAAATCGCAATTCCCATTTCGGGATATTTCACCGTGCCTCCGGCGAGCATTCCCGCGATAGTACCTACTCGAGAGAGAGAGAGAGAGAAAGAGAGAGAGAGAGAGAACAGGTACGGCGCTTGCACGGCGTCGGTAGGTGCTCGGTTTATGGCAGATCGTAAGTTCCAGAGCGTCGCCGGAGAAGCGGCGGTATCATTCATGAAATATCAGGCTTGACGGATGCATTTTCATAATGCGGTCTGCGCGGCGAAGAGGCTACGCGGATCCGCCATTCGTTAGATATTTTATGGTGTCACCCACGCAAGTTTCCCGTTGGTCGGCGCACTATGCGACCGCGAATTTCACGCCGCAGTTTCCTCCGTGACCCAGAAACCGACGACGACTTCTCTCTCTCTCTTTCTCTGCGCGCGCGCTCGCCTCTCGCGAAACTCTTCTTCATCCCTGGTTATTACCGACACACAGGAGCATTTCCGGACGCTCGGATTTTTCCACGGGATCGTCGCTAGCCCTTCAATATCAACCCTTCGCTAATTCCTTTCTTATTTCTACCCACGGAGGTTTAGTTCTACGGGTGTCCCAAAATTCCTACAGCTCCCGGAGATGGGAGGTTCCTGGGGCGATTTGAAGCAACATTTTGCTTTGCAAAAATGTCCGCCGGGGCTTCGTTTAGGAGATATTAACGAAAAACACTGACCCCCTCGCTGGAACGTTAGCTCGCGCTCTGATTGGTCCGTGTTTTTCGTTAATAACTCCCAAAAGGAAAATGTAGTTTCAAATGATCTGAGGAACCTCCCATTTCCGAGAGTTGAGGGAGTTTTGGGACACCCTGTATACAGGTTAAACGTTTGCGTTGTAAAAACCAATACTTTATTGCAATATAAAAAAATTTTTTTTAAAATCGCCTATTCGCCGACACTCGTCCGCAAAAGGGTTAACGTTAGGAATCCGCTGGTTGAAAATGGTAATAAATTTGGCGAAATCGCAGCGGCGGATTTGCGAGGAGGCCGGTACGACGGATAGCGAAGCTGATAGCGAAAGAATTCGTGGAAGATCGGCGTCGCGGATATGGCCGACAAGCGGCTGGAAACGTGTGTAAATTAGCGGACACGGTTTGTTCGCAGAAGTAATTGTTGGCCGACGGTAAAGTCCGTGAAGTCGGGGCCCCGGCCGGTACGTTACGAATCGGCGCTAATGCGCGGCCGCTTGTAATCATTCCTGTATATTAATATCGTCACCGACGTTGTCGTCGGCTCGTTGCACCTGCATTATCAGATTACACGTGCAGCTGCCCCGGGATCGTACGCGCGCACGCCGCAGTTTACGAGCAGTTTACAAGCAACGCGCCGTGGCGCTACCACTAAATTATCGTCTTAGATAGCTTCGATTTCTGTCAACGGGACGGTCGGAGACTATCTACGCTTCCGTTACAATCGAAATCGTGTTATAAAACACTGCATTTTCGAAGTGAATCGAGGCGACGATTTTTTTACAGAAATATCATTAGAATATTTATTATTAGACTCCGGATCTTTATGCAAAAAGGAAAAGTTTCTGCAACAATTGCAAGACACACCAGCTAAATACAATGAATTTATATGTTTTACTAATAATTTTAATTAAAGTCTTTTAACCTTTTTACTGTTTTAAATTGCATCTAATCTGAAGTCAACACTACAATTATTGAAATTGAAGTCAAACAATAAATTGTTTCATCCATATTTACATAAAAATGACAGAAAATCTAAATGAACAGAGCCTTGTCATTTGTACAAGCTAAAACATTTTAATCCTTATGTCAGTGATCAATATTTTCTACGATATTCAATAAACTTTATAGTTTCGATACATATTTTTACACTTTCCGATTCAAGAAAATAAAAGTCTACAACGATTTTGCTATTTGTCAGCGGAAATGTTAAAAGAACTTTAAAAAGGAATTCGAAAATGTATCCGGTCATCTACGTAAGGGTTAATCGCTTTTAGTGCTCGGTAAATTGTTAAAAAAAGAAGATACGAACTCTACGGGCGAATTCATATTTTGGGGGGTGCGCAGGGACGCGAGCAGCGCGGCTGGAAAAAATCGCGCTATCGATCGCAATCAGGAAGTTTACGGGCGCGTCGGCCCTAGAGGCAATTTATGAAGCGAACGAGAGAGAGCGTTCCCCGCGTGAATCCTTGTCATCGATGTCAGTCGAATCCCGTTTCGACGGAGAATCGTTATCGCGCGCCCCGCTGCTCGTTAAAATATTCGCTCGTACTCGCGTTCGCCAATCGCCATTCGCATTCGTACGAGCGGCGGCCGGTGCGTGTGTCGATGCTAACGAGAACTTCCCAACGGCGCAATTAAGACGCAGGTGGACACAGAACGATGGAACGCGCTGTCGTCCTTTCGAACCTTTCCCTTGAACCCCGGTGACCCCAGCCTCTAACCCTTCCGCGGAAGACGCCCCTTAGAATCCGCGAAGACGCGCGCGTTAGATTTCCGGGATACGTTAGTAACGAGCCGGTTGCACGCATCCGCGCCGATTAATTCGTGCTCGCTCTTTTATTGGCCGCGCGAAAATCGATCGTAAGTCACGATCGTTAGCCGTCGGCGTCGCGTACCGCGGCCTCTCCTCGGAACATCCTCTCTTTTATTTCAGCCTTCTTCTGGGCCTTTGTAGCCTGCTAGAGAGGCGCCGCAATGCGCCAGTGTACAGGCTGTAAAGAAATTATGTGTACGTCTATCACGATCATCCTCGATTTTCGGTGGAAATTGACGCGCGAAAACTGCCGACGAAAATCATTTTCCGAGCTCGAAAGCGTTGGAATACAACGATAATACAAGAGACTTAGGTATAAGGGTACATCTTAGGTATAAGACGTAAGGGGCGGTTGTACTCAGGGATGGAAAGGCCCAGGCGAGGGCATAAAATCGGGACAAAAATGGAAACAGTAACTTAATCCGGGAAAAAGTGCAATTACGATATCCTTAATTGAAAATCGTACAGGTGTAACGGGGATCGAGAACAGATACAGAGAAGGAGACACGTTTCGAGCTCGCTCATTGTCAGCCGCTTCAGTCACAGACTCGAACAATTCGGCGACCCTTTCCGAGCAACCTGTTTTAGAAAATTTTTTTTTATAATTTCGGCCTCGGGTGGAAATGTTGTAACAAATATTCGAAGAATGGACTGCTTCGGGTTGGGCTTTGTGGAAGGGCTGCGTGCGTCGAAACGGTAGGGATTGTTTCGTCGGAGCTGGCTTAAAGCGGGAACGCTGCGATGGAATTTATTCTTCGGGTTCTCCGGTCAGCTGGATCGAGTCTCTTTTGATCCGTGGATCTTTACCCCGTGACGTTGAAAGAAGACGCTACGAGAAATGCGGCTCGGCCGGTCTCTCCCACTCGGGGTCATTAAAAATAGCTTGACATTTCAGCGAGTCTCTCTTTCCAGCGGACTGGATATACCATTTTACAGCTAAAGGGTAGCGTCGACGGTGGGTGTTTAATTGATCTAACGTCCTACACTTAATATTAACCATTAAATCGTGGACGTCCGAGCCTGGCGAATCCAAAATTGCGCGTTAATGATTTTTTTTCGGTGTTATTATTCACCCTTATTTATTATTGATATAAAGTGTTTTATTTGAAAATTTTACGCGAGCAATCGATTTTTGAGAAACGTCATCATTGTTGAATGGTGCTTAAAATATCAAATAATCCATATTTGACACAATTGGAGTTTTTATTGTTTATTTTGTACGGAACGCGGATAATTGTATTCGATGTAGAATATCTAATATACAAAAATGCAACTCACAGAAAGAAATCTCCACCAACAATAGAATGTGTGGTTTGCAAACAATAAAAAGGCCGACGGAAGAAAATCAGACACTTCTGTAAAAATTCCGTACAAAATGAACAATAAAAACGTATTTTATATTTATAGAATTGATTTATATTAAGGGTCGATTACTTGTGTCTTTTCATATCAGCGATAAAGATACACAAGATATCTCGTCCATCGCACGTCCGACAGCACGACGACGAGATATCTCGTCCACAGCATTGTTTCTTCGACATCGTGGAAGCGAGACATCTCGTCGACGATAGCGAAAGTCTTAAGAACCAACACGAGAAAAGTACTGGCACGAAATACAAGCAGTTTCAATGAATAATTAATCAAGTTCGAGCGTTTCCCAGAAATGTCCAAGGTCGCGGAGGAGGAAAGCTGCTTCCGTTTGTCATTCTCACGGTTAAAAAATGGCCTAACCGAGGCTGGCGGCGGGAAGTTCGAAATGTAGGTCGTGGAATGGCGGCCGGAGGACGGTGTGGACGGTAACGAGCGGTAATTATTAAGCGCGCATCGAGTTTTTAAGGGTCGATACGGGGAGGATTCGGAGGGGTGGCGAGTATCGAGGAGCCATTAGAGTCGCTGAATTTTCGCGGGGTGCTTTTAGCGCTTTCGACGATGGCGGAAGGAGTTGCGCGGGGAAAATGGGCGAGGGGAGGGGGCGGGGTACGGCGGAACAATGCAAAGCGAAGCGCAAAAATCGGGGAAAGATTGATGTCGGGCATGCTTTCACGGCGGTCGATCCACGGTCGGCCCGGTAACATCGTTCCCGCACGAATTTTGCGAGCGGAGTTACGCTTTTACCCGGGGAAAAGAAGCAGTTTTTTCTGACGTGAACATTTCCAGTCGCTGTTTCTGAGCGACGAGCATCATTCGAGCGTGGGCAGAGGCGGCACGCAAATCCGAGAACTTGCGCGCGTTCCTTCTTCCCTCTCCCTCTCTCTCTCCGGTGGGTAGGTATATCTCGTTCCCTCGGTCTCTGTGTTCTCGTCAGTTCCGAGGGAAAAGAGCATCGACCAGAAAAGAGGTGGGGAGGGGCGCAACGAAACGAGAGTGGAGAGGAAAGAAAAAAGGACAGTTTCGACTGCGAAGCTCAGAGCGTGCGGAAGAATGGAGGTGGTGCACGTCTGTAAAAAAGAAAAGGGAAAAGTAATAAAAAAAAAAAGACAGAGTGAGAGAGAGAGAGAGAAATAAAGAGAAGCGGGGGAGGGAAAGAGGGGGGAAGACAGAGCCGTGCCCAATTTCACCGCTGAATTGTTACGAAGCTCCGCTGTTTGTCCCGCCGGTTCGGTGTAATCTGCCGTTCAATTTTCATTAGCGCGATTTGTTTCTGGACCACGTCGACTGCGCCCCTCGATTTCCCCGGCATTTGCGAGCTTTGAGCTACGAATCGGCGCGGCACCGGCACCCCTTTTCGATTTTGCCCGCCGCACCAATCCTTTCCCGATGCGCCGAACGTTTTCGCGATTATGCGTCGAATTAATTCGCCGAATATCGCACGCGCCGGTGTCCCTGATCGTTACGAGGAACGCGGAACACGCGCGATCCCCTCGGCCAGTTCCTTGCGCTTCCGCCAGCTAGATAAAAATAAGCGTAACTTCGAACTGTCGAAGGAACGTCAACGTTTTTACATATTGCTTTTAAATTGAACATTTAAAGCTTACATGGATTTTTTATGCAGACATCGGATTAAGTTTAGATTTGCACAATGTATTTGTAGACTGGAGAGGTCGGACACCGGTTCGGATAATCGAGGCTCTACTTTATCTTCAATCGACCGATCACGCTCCGAATTACGTCGTGTTCGGACTCGTTTTAATCGAAAGAACGTCGCGAATACGTTCCTTAAAGCTTTACGAAACAATTGTTTATTTAACGTTTCGCCACAGATAGTGTAACATTCTTGTGACCTAATCTCCAGCGTGTACTCGAAGATCCTTTTACATTCGGCAAATTCTATTCGTCGACTAAATTCAAACCTAACAACTATAAATAAAAACGAAGCGTATACTTGAAATCCCTTCGGCGCAATTAAAAGTCCGTCAAATTAACTCGAACTGACACTATCTGAAAAAAAACATGTTCGATTCTCCGTTATAACGACTCTCGAGTACCACCGAAAAAATTAAGTATCGATAAACGGGGGTTAATGACTTTTCGACGCGCACCTGCATCGTTTACACGAATCGGGCGAAATTTACTGGACAAGTAACACTCGGAAATTAAAGGCGAGCAGGAGGGCTTGTCATCGGACTCGTCGGGCCCGTCGACAAGCTTTAACGAGTCTCTTCGACATCCTCGATAATATTTAATTTGTATCGTTCCCGTTTTTTTTTTCTTTCAAGGCGTGGTCCTCCTGTTTTCCGGTTGATGTTTCACCACGCGTTTCGGCGGTGAGGAGCGAATCAACACCCGAAGATACCTCGAAGCGAGGTTCTCTCGATTATTCGAGAAACTTGCCACTTAGATCCTCTCCCGGGCGACGCCTTTTGCGCTCCCATTTCTTCGATGCACTTTCTTCGCTGATCTCCGTGAAAGTCGAGAGCAAATTACGGTTCCCGTCGAATTAGGCGCTGTCTAGGAATCTTTTTTCCCTCGGACCTTTCCTTTCTTTTATCCGGCGACCCCGTAACACCCAGTCGTTCGCTTTCGAACAAGCAATCATTCGCTTCGGAATTGTTTATCGAAACTCTTAACATCTGGGATCATTCGTTTCTAACAGTCTGTTCACCGGAAGCAGGTTAAAAGGATTTTCGATGGTTAAACTTGGGGGACTGAAATTTTCAGAAATTTTTAATTGCAGATTTTAGTGAGAAAATTATAATATCTGAAAAACCGAAAGAATCCGCCTATTGTAGGAAAATGTTACTCAACAAGATCTATAACATATTTAACGCTAAACTGCCGGACAAACGATCGGTTTCATATTTTTCATTTTACAATTATCGAAATTATGAAGTCCTATGGAAATTGATTCGATTAATTATTTTATTCAACCACAAAATCCGGATAAAAACTGCACAAAATCTAAATAAATAGCGGCTTAATCGCTTTCAGTGCTGGGCAGGTTTAGCGTTAAATCGGAAAACAGAACCACTTTGTAAATAATTACCATCTACGTAAATTATGAGAAACGGGAGTTAAAATATATTTCTTCCTTTTGTCACTTGAATAAATTCTAATGTCTACGCAGTTTAGTACTTTAAGCCAGCAGTTTTATCGCGAATGCGTAAAATCCGTGTAAGAGTGGACCGTCTGTGTTCTCTGGGTTTTAATGTTCCTTCCGTTATCGAACGTCGACTCGAAGCGACGCGACAGATCAATCTGCGTGGAACACGCGTCCTCTCGCGACTGATTTCCACGGAACCGACGACAGCCGCGCAGAAATAGCACTGGGCTGTGCGAACAGTCAAAGAAGTTGCTGCAACAGTTGCTACGCGAAGGTCGATTAAATCTCTCGCGGCTCTCTCGGCTCGGCTCGGCTCGGTAATCGTTTTATCGTATATGACATAACCGGGAGCTGGTCGGGCATAAACGCGTGGGCCGATCAACGAACGAACGAACGACTTCCCCGCCACCCCGGAGGATTTCGAATTTTCAATGTGAGATAACAAGAAGAGACGTCTGCGCCACTCTGTGCACGGCACGGAGACACGTACACCGCGTTCAGATCGTATCTGGACTGCGCACTGGCCCGAAAAGATTTTCCCGAAGCTGAACAGTGTAGACTTTCAGTGTAGACTTTTTAGAAAATTGCTATTCACTTCGCCCCCCTCGTCGTCGCGGAATTTTCCCTCCGATAGCGGCGAAACGAGAAAGCGTTCACTTTAAAGTTTAGTCTGGAACTTAAAAAAAATTTTACATTCTCTTTGGGTATAATTTTTGAAGAATACGCCAAAGGATTTGTTCGAATTTGTAAAATTAATAGAAGAACGCGACTCTCGTCGCAAGATTCATGAATTTTCAAACTCGTTTCTCTCAAAACTTTTTCGGAAATTTTAAAAATCGGTCAATTTCTTCGTATTTTTTGTCGTCGTGCTAGAAAAATATAAAGATCGGTGGTTTTACATTTAAAAAAAACAAACAAACAATATTTTCAAAGAAATAAATTAGTTGAATCCTCGCGGATGCCGCAACATATGTAATTATTATTACCAAACACCCCGCGCAGATTTTCGCTAAAAACATAGGGGTCCAGCGTAGCGTAACATCGAAGTGGACAGTCAGCCTAAGGAGAACCAGAACCGTCGAACAAGAATCAGTGTCGCTGGCTGTACCCAATCGTGGTTCGAGGCGCGCCGCCAACTTGAGAATAGTGGAAGCCCTCGTTCGGAGTATGTACCTACCGTATGTGTATATGTACAGGCTCGTACACATGCTATAGTATACTCGTATACATACGTACGGACCGCGATGTACACCCACCTTCCGAGAGCAGAGCAGAGCAGAGCAACCTACCTCTGCGAGGCCGCGCCGGTACAGAGTGGAAATTACACCGACGAACGTAAAACGAGGAAGATAGCGAGGAGCCTTGGTCCCCGTTGCGTACTCATAATACACCTAAATCGGGGACACTCATTCTGCAAGGGGAGCAAACCTAACTACTCGATCGTTGATACACATCCCGAAGATTCGTCAGAATCGGGAGATTGGCTGATTGGCTACCTTGTTTCGCCCACGGACACTGCGATTGGAACAAGATGCAGGGTATTGCAAGGTGTCAGCTTTTGCTAATGTTAGCTACTTTGTTGCAGTCAACGACCATTCGCTGCAAAAACCGGATGTACAAATATAATATTATTTTACAAAAAAGAACAAGGTTCTCGTACGGTCACCGAAGTTAAACAGCGTGGGGCATGTGTAGCGCTTGGATGGGTGACCGCTCGGTAAAAGCCGAGCCCTCTGGGTGCTTTTCACGTGTTGTTGGCAAAATAGTAATATTAATCGTAATAAAAAGTAGGTTCCGCTGAAATTAGGCGATAGTGTGAAGAGTGGTAAAGGGAGAGAAGTTGATAAATGGATTTGAAACCCCGAGGGGGCCAAATATCATTATGTACAAAGAAGCTACTTTATTGCAGTTGATGATGATAATATTGCAAGGTGCCCCAAGCTGTCCCAAAGTGTCCCAAGGTGTCGTCTTTTGCTAACGATAGCTGCCTTGTGTCAATTTACCAGGATTCGCGATCATACGATGTAATATTGCAAGGTGTCCCAAAGTGTCCCAAGGTGTCCCAAGCTGTCGTCTTTTGCTAACGATAGCTGCCTTGTGTCAATTCACCAGGATTCGCGATCATACGATAGACAGTGCTGCAAGGTGTCCGAAGGTTTTGCTACGAATTAATTTCGCTTCTATCGAATGAACATTTGTTAATGAAAATTGTAGTCCGTCGAGGATCGACGCGATCGGCAACAGCGCCGCTTCATAAATTTAACAGGATTGACCGACTCATTACACCGCGGCCGCCCTTAAACGCGGCGAAATGCGAACACCTCCGAGGTCAGGCTAAAAACCAGCGGTAACCGCGAACCGTTCATCAGGGATCGGCACGCAACGCAACGCAACGCGCGCGGTATCTCGTCGTTCATTACACGTTTCATTGTGGGCATGATCCGGTCCCTCGCCACGAAAATCTTCGACTGTAATTGCAGCTCCGTCGCAAAAGTGCGGTCTCCTGAAGGAGTAACGACGCGCACGTTGAACCGCGTGTTTGCAACGGCCGGGATAATAGCTGGATCGTATTGCCGGCAACAACGTGGCAATTCCCGGCCCGAGAGCGACGCGAGCCGTGGTTTAACTTGCGATTCCTAGCTTGGCTAACACGTTCTTCTCTTACCTCTGCTTATTTATGGTTGCCTTTTACTCGCTTCGAAGAATTCGGCACGAGGAAGTCTATATTTAGTCTGTATGATCGATCTCTCAATTTTTAGGAAATTGTCCAACGGACTAGTTCCTCGTAATGTTCCCAATTGTATTTCTCCTTTCGTAGATAAAATTTTTATTTCTGAGAATTTTGTCGTACAGCAGTCTACGAGCAGTCTACGATCTACACGTTAGTATTCTATGATCGATGTCTGAATGTTTGGGATACTGCCTCTCAGAATATTTTCTTACGATGCTTCCCAATTGTCCTCTTCTATCTACGTAACCTATCCTGTTCGGTTCAGATCGGTAGAGGAAGCCGATCCGAAGGGCGGATTTCCAGTGGCCGTCACCTGCAATTAGGCGAACGGTCGCCGTGCAACAACGCGCCACTACACACGAGCGTCGCGCCGGTGTCTCGTCGGCCGAGCGCGCGTTGCTTAGGGCTCTGTCCGAGCTCGAGCCCCCGAGCCCGGCCAATTTCGGCTTTGTCATGGTAATTTCTCGCTCGCACGAAATAATACGACGCCGTTCCGGCGCGGGGCGACCACGCGACCGGCGACGACAGCGCACCCAAAGACCGCTGGTTTTCTTTTTTCAACTCACCAACGCTACTGTCAGGATTTTTTCTTCAACAGTCCGCAAATCTCCAAGTTGCTGCACGCTTGGGTCTGGCTGGACGGGGAAGAGGTTGGGGAAGAAAGGGGCTAAGGGAGAGAAGAGGATTGACTAGGTTAGAGCAGAGGACTAGGTACTAGGGACTAAGTTAAGGAAGAGGACTAGGAACTAGTGGCTAGGAACTCAAAAAAGGAAAGAAACTAGGGAAGATGAAGGGACTAGGAACTAGGGAAGAACAGGGAGTAGGGAGAAAAGGGAATTATAAACTCGGGACTAGGGGAAAGAAGAGGATTAGGAAATAGGGACTAGGAACTAGGTTAAAGAAGAGAACTAGGGACTAAAATGAGAAAAAAATTAGAGAAGGGACTAGGAACTAGGGAAGAACAGGGGTACAAGAGAATTAGAAACTAGGGACTAGAAACTAGGGATAAGAAAAAGTGGTGAAACAGAAGGAGAGGAGGAATGATCGGGGTCCATCGGTGATCCGAAAGCTCTCGCGAAGTCCGTGCAGAGTCTAGGAACTGCAGAGAAACTGTAAATTTTTGATAGACCAACTCCGGCTATACATAGTTACCCTCGCAACCGTTGATCGACAGCGCCACGATCTTGATAGCGAATAGATGTCAGCGGAAATTTTTTGCGGCGGCCTTAGGTTGCTCAACATACAGCACCGAGGCCTGTCGACACATTCTTCGAGCGTTTACCGGCTAAGAAAAGGGGGCGCTGTTGTCGATCTCAGATTTTTCATCTTTAAATCACTGAATTGTTTCGAGCAGCGTCAGTATTTGACGATCAAGTAATTTTTCCGTCATGATTCCGTCGGTTCAGTTACAAATACATTATTTAAACAGAAAGGAAGCGATTTGCGCGACTTGTCGCTCGATCGGAGATGTAATCCGATTCGGTACGCGTGTAAGAAACATCCGCGGCATCCGTCGGTATGCGGCAAGAATCCTGACCCGATGGGATACAATCGTGATCTAGAATGCGGAAGCGGTGAATTACATGCTGGCAACCAATTAATTAACGGGTACGTACGTCAATCGAAATTCTCCGCTTAATCGATGCCGGCTGGAAGCTCTAATCCACGCCTGCACCTACCTCCGAGAGTGCTCTCGACCTACCGCTCTGCTATCGGATCACTGCGACGAATAAAACTCCCTAGGACCGATCCAGCTGCGTTCACTCGACGCTCGATAGGTTTAAAAACAATAGAAAACAATCGTTATTCGTACGAATCGTCGAAGAGTCTAATAATCGCGGTCTAAAGCACTCGAGGTCCATCCTTTTATCGAGCATAATACAGGGTGTCTCAAAACTCCTTCAACATCTGGAAATGGCCGGTTCCTGAGGTTATTTGAAACATTTTCGGGCTTCGTTTAGGAGTTATTAATAAACAAACGCGGACCAATCAGAGCGCAGCTATAGTGAACGGATTCCGGCTCGTTGGACGAGTAGAGTCCATCCGCCGTTGAATTTCAGAGTGTTGAAGGAGTTTCGAGACACCCTGTATAAATATTACTAGGAACCGAGGACTAGGCATCAAGTTTGGTAGCAACCGAGGCTCACAGTCGACACCTCACTCTCAGATCTTTCGCATCGTAACAAACATGATCGGAGATTGTCCAGCAGTTCAGCCAGCATGACCTCGCAGCAAATCTGGAAATATCCTAAAATCCCACCTCCCGAAGACGGAATCCGGATGCGGCCGATGATCGCGGAACGGTCCTCCAGCCGCGCCTTTAAATTTCCTAGCCGAGTACAGACATTTTCGACGGCGCGGCGGCGAGCGTGAAAATGTATTCGGCGTGGCCGTCGACGTCGCCTAAGCTTCGCCGATAGGATCGATAGATGCTAGAAACGCAGCCAGCCAGAGAGCCAGCAGAGCCAGCCTCTGCATCTCTCTCCGGGTCGCCTGGAAACTGGCTGGTGCGATTCTGTGCCAGAGCGGCGGGCACATGCATACCGGGCGCGTACAAGCGCGAGGAAACAGCCGGCTGCTGGGCTTGGTGCGCCTCTAGAAGCCGCTCGAATACCGAGGCCGAGAGAAAGAGAGAGAATAAGAGAGAGAGAGAGAGAGAGTCAGTGGAAAATCCGAAGCTCCGAGCTTTCTCCCGGCTGCGCCAGCGATTTTCTCGGACCGTACCCGCCGCGATAACGAACGGACCCGGTGCTTTATCCTCTCGTTCAACGGGAAACGAGCTTGTCCCGTGCTTTAGGACCCCGGGTCCCGACGACACACCGCTCACCTTCGAGCTGTTGGTCGGTGCGAAGTGTAAAATCGAATTCGTAACGTTGCAACTGCGAGCAGCTATCCAGGAGGAATGCCGACATTGTTGTTTAGGGAGATTAGGGAGCTGTTCTGAGGGTCGATGGCAATGTCCAACATTGTTCTAGTCGATTGCGAGTGGACTACCATTTTATTACGGCGGGCCCAATGGTCACGATACCGGGACAATTATTACAGAGTACAGTCTACTCGAACAACCATTTTAATCTAGTAATGGACCAGCTACATAACATTTTTTTTCTTACGATAGTGGGCCTCGTGGCCGTTGCGACCGGCCCTGGCTCAGTCTACTTGAATGACAATTTTAATCTGGTGAATCTAATACACTGCCTAATAAACTATTTTATTCTACAATAGTGGGTCTTATGATCGTTGCGAGTGAACAACGATTTTATTCTAGAATAATGGGCCTTATATGCAGTATAAGTGAACTATTTACTCGAACAAAGATTTTAATCTAGCGAATAATCGACTACCTAAAGATCAATTTTAAGAATGAAAGGTCTATAATTCGTGAAAAAATTGTCGAAAAAATACTGGGCCTTATAATCACGGTGTATGGACACTCATTGGAATAGATCTACAAGCAAGATGTACTTTTGCAAACGTACAAGGAGTCACCGTACAACGGAAGGAGAAACATCTGGTAGCGACCGTAGGCCGTTCATTACCATGAGTTTCGTCAGCGAGCTCATTTGCCTCCGGCCCCGATTAAAAACGATTACATTACCAAACGCCGGCAATAATGGCGGTGGCCAATGGCTCCTTTTGATTCGCTCGTTCCGTTACCAAACGACCCGGTCGAGGCTCCCAGCTGCACCCTCTTCTCCCATCTCCGTTGGAACGTGGACGCCGGAGGATCCGGATCGCGCGGATCGATTACGCTAAGACGATAAGTCGATTAGAGAGCACACTTCGAACGGTAATGCCAGCTGGATTACATCACCCGTGAACAACAGGAAAAGAACGATCGACAGACAGTTTGTACGGTCGTCGCAGCGCCCGCCGACTCCTCATCCTCCTCCTCCTCCACACGAAGAGAACAGTTCCTCCCTGATTCTGAAACGCTTTCGATCGATCCGCGAGACACGATTTTCTGATGCCTGCGTCCGTTGACACAACCAACGAGGAGCTATACTGTTTTCCTTGTAAGCTAACCGAGGCCAATTCCTTCGCGATCGCCGCCGCGAACCTGTCCTTTCGGTTGATGGTTATCGAGCGTCCGCGATAGTCACGGTATTCGAATCTGTAGATCACTGTCCAGCTGAGATTTTAGGGGATATTTGTAATCTTGTCAGGATTTTACATTTTCGATCTCGAATGAATTTGACTTTTAAGATAGTAAAGATAGTTTCAGACTCCCTGAAATATTTCGAAATTTTCGGGCAATTTTCAGTTAAAACGAAGGTCAAAGAACGAATGGAGATTCAACGTTACATTCTAATGTTGGATTTCTATCTTTTACTGCGAAGGCAATTCTATTTTCACGAGGGCAGCGTAAAGGTAGCTGCGGCCGCCGCGCCGGAGCGTTCTTTTATTGCGTTTTTTAACGCGAGAATCGCGAGCGCCGTAAACGCAGTCTAGAAATTCGCAGTCTACGTGTCAGCCCGTTGTTGCCTGCAGTCGGCGAGCGGCTTCTCTCTCTCTCTCTCTCTCTCTCTCTCTCTCTCTCTCTCTTTCTCTCGACGAGCCGCGGACGTTCCACGGATTGCATTGCAAATGCGTGACGAAGCTCGGGGAGCAGCTACGCAACGCGATGCAACGCAGTTGCGACGCGCGCAGTGTAACGCAGCCGGTGCAACGGTGACACGAGCCGCAAGACCTGCCGCTACACCCGAGATCAAAAGGTGCGTGCAACGGCACACGCCTCTCACTATTGCGAAAGTTGCTCTCACCGCACTCGGCCAATCGACCAACGAAACGCTCTGTCGAAGCAGATGATTTGACGTTCACCGAAACAATCATATTTCTTTTTTTTTTCTAGCCGATTCATTCCAACGGGCAAGAACGAATTATCGTCGCCCGCCAAAAATTCATTCACCGTTCGATTCCTTCTTTGATCATCGGTCCTTAATTTTTTGTTGCGGTTTCGTTCCGTCGAATAAGAAACAGTCATTTTTTTTGCCGCCTGTTCCAATTGACGATTCAATTTTGTGACGTTCTCGATTTTTTTCCATTTTGTCCACTTTGGAATTTTTAGTGCATGATCGATTCAAGGTCGTTCGGAAACATGTACTATACATATAGAGTCATTGACCTTATTCTTATTATGTTTTATAAAGTTAGAACCAAAGATTATTTTACGAAAATTTGTTCGTGTTTCGACATTATCGGAATATCCGATTCGCCCGCAGGTACGAGACGAACCTTTGCGTAAGGTTTCCGCGCTGGCTGAATCGTGTGCGGTAAACACTCGGATGTTTCGTTCGGAAGATAAATTGTGCGAACGTTTTGGAAATTCGTAATTGAAAAGCAGGATTACCAATGTTCGTTTCGCCGGCGGCGATGGCCGATCGACTAGTCAGCGCGGGACGAAGCGGCGCCATTGTGCCGGTAATAATGACAGCGAGCGAAATAATTAAAGTTTCGAGTAATTGTCAGTCAGAGCGCGTTCTTTCCTAGCTGCTCCATTGTCCGTTTACGACACTTTCACCCTCCCGGCGCGGTAGCAATCGCAGTCGCGCAGTCTCTTCCGCCTTGGTCCGTAACGGTTTGCCCCGCGGACGAACTGAAACTTTCCAGGGTAACGTAAAAACCGTCAGGGAAACGAGACGTTGCCAGCCAACAGGACAGGTGTATATCTCGCGTAAAATCGCGCCGATTCACCGAGCGAGTAACGCGCGCCTCGAAATAGGAAACAGGTTTCGATCGCGAGATCTAATCTGGCAACCGATCCGATTACGTGTCCCGCCGATGCGTCGGCATATCGATGCTCAGATATTTTCCTGATTCCGATAACTGGTCGATGACCAAGTTGCTCTGGGTTCAACGAAATCATTAGATTTTTTCGATTTTTTTATTGTAGGCTGCATTGTGACGAACACAATTGAAGTGGGAACACCGCGAGTCCCCGTCTTCTGCGTATATACAGCGTATTTTTCAATATTTATTTAGTTGTTCAAATTGGTACAGTTTATTCTCGATTAATTTAAAATATAACATTAATTAGTTTCCATCGTGTGGATTATAAAAGCTGTCCCGAACATGTATTTCCTTGAATAGAGTGATCCCCGAGTTCATTCGAAGTAACTTTTTCCTTTACGAAAATGTTCTGCGCAGCTTCGCAAAGGGAAAACTTACTCGAAATCACCTCAGGAATCGTCCTGTTCAAGGAAGCACAAATATTCTCGATCCGCTAGAATCAATGATTTCAACTAATTTTAAAGACAACATTTCTGACTATGTTGGAGAGTAACTATTCTCCTGATTTCGATGACGCTTTCCCAGATGATTCGTTATCGACGCCGGCCGGCTATCGCAGAAGCAAAGGAACAGCTCTCCATTGACGTCTGCTCGAGCATGACTCGATGATCTTTCACTTCCGGTCGCGGCGAAAGAAAGCGAGACAACGGAGGCTGTCGACCGGCGCTATTGCAAAATGATCCGGAAACTAGTCGTCTCGATCCTCGAACTGGTTATGAGAATACTTCACTCCCGTCAAATACGAGAAACCGAAATTTCCGAGCATCCTCTTCATCGGTTTTCATAGTTATTTCTTTCCTCGAAAATCAACGATCTTTCCAAGTTTGACTTTCAAAGTTGGAAAGTGAAACGTGGTCGGTTCCCGTCGAAACGAAGAAATTTCGATTGTAAAACGGTGACCGCCTTTCATCTTGCCACTTCCATCCTGCTACCAGGTGCCATCTTCTTTCTCGTAGACCACACGCGTCTCTTAACTCTAAGCAGATTCCTGGAACGCGTCCGTGTGGATACTTTCCATTCCTTAAATCATTCGGGTTCGCCGGTTCGAAGAGATTATGGGAAAGTAGTTTGTCGAATGCTCGATTTATTATACCGCTGAATTCCGATGCTTACTAGTATGAACGTCTCGTGAACATCTACCCAACAATTTATAGAACGTCTCGAAATAGCTTCCAGTACCGTAACAATTCTTTGAAACGCGTGGATTTCACACGAAAATTCGACTTCCAAAATTACATTACATTAAAATTACATTACATTAAAATTAAATTATGTCTCCTACATGTGTTAAAGCTTGTACAGGAGAATCTAACAATTTATGACATATTTGTAGTATTCCAATAATTCTTGGACAGAATACTCCTTAGACAAAACGAGAATAATAAAATAAAAAATTAACAATTAAATAAAATAACGATCTATTGATCTATTCTATGAATAGGAGCCAAACAGAAGTTCCCATCTTCCTTTCGTTAATATTCCAAAATTTTTCTAATCACTCCGCTTCAAATGTTCTACAACAATTGCAAGGAAGAAGAGTATACAAGTACAAATTCGTTTTGCCTCTCAATTTAATGAATTGCTATGCACAATTATTTCCAGTTTAATATTTTTGCGACAAGTGCGCAAAATCGCCGTCTAAGCGCGCGATACATAGGGATTTGCAGAAGGAGAGAGCGTCGGGGATAGCAGGAAACCACGCGACAATTAGCGCGCAACAATGTCGATTTAAGAATCCGTGGTGAGTTATTGCCGGCTCGGGCCGCTCGCGCTTATTCGAGTGTATATCGCAGGGCGTTCACGGCCGATCGGGGCCCGCACCCTTTTCCCTGGAATTCCAGACGGAATTCCTGCCACCGGAGAAAGTGAAATGCCATTTTGCGGCACGAGACAAAATAACGCGAACAGAGACGACGCGGAGAAAACAAGGAAGAAAAAGCACGAACGACAATGGGTCACGGTTCGGCTCGCCGTCGGATACGCCCTCGAAAACACTGAAGATAAGCATCCCGGAACCATTCGAAATCTTACGAGCCGTCTGACGCGATTTCTTACGGTCGACAGAATTTTTAAGAGCGCGTAAAATATTTGATTAACGCTAAAGCTACCGAGTACGAAAGATGGCTAGTACTAAGTAGTAGTACGTCGCGTATCTGCAACACCTGGTGTCGATCTTGCTAATGCATTCGTTAACACGACTGAAAAAAGAAAAAAAATCGTAGAGCAACGTTCGAGGTGTCGTTTTAAAATCTTCGAGTCAACGATTGATTTAGTCGTGAATGAAATTCGCCCCTCTAGAAACGTCACGAATGAAAAGTTTTCCTCTCGTCGAGCGGCACTCGCCTACGATTCTCTTTGTTATGAACAATATCGGGGCGAGTTGCTTTTGCAAACATCCACCGATCCGGAAATACCCTCCTGGAAGCATGGACTATTTTCCTTGCATTTCGCGGGCGGATTTCGCCGCGAATTCATTCGGCGTTGGAACGGGTTGGCCGATCGATCGCCGCGTTCTTGATCAGATTTTTAACTGGAGCACTCTGGGATTTTCGCGAGCGGGGGAGGTGGGGTGTAGTAACGCGCGCTATACCGACGCTGTGCGCCGACTATACCTATGATACGCGGAGGCGTAGAACGGACGGAAGAGGAACGGGAGCCGGCGTTAACGGGAGGCTTGCTGCGCCGACCGCCAATCGATGGGTTACGGCATTCGGGAAATCCATTTCAGGAATGGCGGATGGTGTCTGCCGATATTTTCATATCCTCCGCGCGGACGTGTCAACCATTGGCGTCGGCACAGAGGGGATCGTGCATCAAACAGCCGGCGACACGCACCGGGAACCGCCTATATTTCGTTTTCTGCCGGCTTCGATACGATAACTCTCGTTCCGCTCGCTTCCACGCGTTCGTTAGGGAAACACAGAGGAGATATTCGAGCGACTGCCGCTCGAGAGCCGCACCGGGATCGATATCCCTCGCTCGCATCCTGATCAATCCGAGGACCTTCTGCGCCGCACACGCTCGGACGTTTCTGTAAAATAAATTCGGATCAATCGAAAAATATTCGTGCGACGTCACGATCTTCTGTTCGAACGGAACTTCTCTGTTGGGTTAGCAAGAAAGTAATTTTTATTTTATTTAATATTTCTTTTTTTTTGGTTTCAATAATTTCTGTTAAGGTTATTTTCTTGCTCACATTTGATAACTGTAGTAAGATTGCAGAGAGGTTAAAACATCTTATTGATCAAAATTTGTATCAAAAATTGGATTTTATTTACTTACTTGCCAACCCAATATCACTTTTCGAGGTTATCGAGTAAACCTACGAACCTTAACATTATCTTTTTATTTAGAAACACTACGAACTTTCTTTTCGAAGTCTTCTTTTATTCCAAAAAAATTTGTTTCGATCAATCATGTTCTATAGTTCATGGGGACCAACTTTGTTATATTTCTTACAATATATGGCGGACATCAGAAATGAGCTGAATCGTTGGAAGCATGATCTGCCATTTCCTTAACTATGAAACCAAATTAAAAAATTATACGAAATTCAACGTTATTTTTTCTGAGAATGATTCAACGAAACAAAATTTCTTTGCGTCTTGACCTCGATTGTCAAGGTGAATTTTACGGGGAGTCTTTTCGATTTCCAGAAAATCGTGCCATGGTGGTCGCGACATAATTTCTCGACACCCTATGTACACCATGACTGCGGCGCGCAACGGCATGCTTGAATGAATCGATCCTTTCGCGACCTGAAATATTCACACTCGTATCAATGCACGTAGGATGCGTGGTCTGCGGTAATTCGGCCTCAGCGACGTATTAGGCTGTGCACCGTATTGGGAGACCGATTTCGTTGATTAGTATAATCGGTTCAGATTCTGGAATTGAAATGATCACAGGGTTACGCTCTCGCGGACATGTGGAGCTGGCTAAGCCGAGGCTTATGTGTAAGGTAAACGCACCGGGCCGGAGAAATACGCTTCCATTGCCGAACCAGTTCTCCAATGGCGTTTATTAAATTACGTATGAACGCTCGGGGCCGTTCCGTTTTTCATTGGCTACCCTCTTTTAGTGGTTGGCCGTTTAACGCTGCTATTTTTGCCATGCTTGAAAATCAATTCGAATTACAGTCTGTTGGGCCGAAACATAAATTCGCGTGTTCGGCCGTCTCTCGTTTTATTTGTTAATCAAACACTGAATTATGGTCAATCGATCGATCGTGCGGTTCTTTTGCTGCAGACACTTTCTACAGATTTACAGGCGTTGGCGGAGCCTGCTCTCATTACGAGATTTAAGGTTGACCTTCATCTTCCGAGCTCAAGGTCATTTGATGGTCATAGAATATAGTTGGTCTTTTTACGAGACACGCGACGCAACGCAAAAATACGAGTTATTTAAAAAAATGAAAAAAACGTCGATGATCTTGGGGACTACAAGAAATTACAAATACAACATTTTTTACTTCGTCAGAACTAAAGAAATTCGAATTGAATTTAATTTCGATAAATAATTTTGGTATCTCCCTGCAATTATATCAAATTTTTTACTTCGTCAGAACTAAAGAAACTCAAATTGAATTGAATTTCAATTTTTTGACATTACTGTCCAATAATATTGAATTTTTATACCAATATTAATATCAATAAGATTGTCTTAATAAATTTAAAAATTCTGTGAGTCACGCTTAAGCGATCCTTTATATTAAAAATTATGTAACGGCAGTTACTAAACATTTCCTAACGCGCCTCCGCGTTATAAATTATAAGCGGGTGGCCCGTAAATATTCTTTCCCGTCGACAAAAATGAATGAAAAAAGAGTTACGTTTCTACCGTCGAAAATGTTTCCCGTTTCGACGGTGGAAGGTGCACGAACGGTGCTGGCGTGGAACGATTTTGCAGACTCTGCCGAATAGGGGAAAACGGTGTTGGCCGGCGCAACTCCGCGCGAGGTATTTTGCGTCTCGTGACTTTCGCTGAACGGCGGGGAGGGATATCGCGGCGACGCGTCTGCAGTGCAAAGAGAATCGTACGATACGCGAGGCCTCGTTTGTTCAATAAACACGCGGCGAGCGGCCGGGAGCCGCTCTCGGCTATTGTGCTTGCCGATCGAGGTGTTAGAATAACGCTGGAACGATGTCGATGAGTTCAGACACGCTTGCGCAATGTCAACCGGACAAGAAAAGCCTGGATACAGGTTCGCCGAAGTCAATCCGCTCGGTCGCCAATCGGAGTTACGTCTGGCGTGCGATCGTTATGCAAATCGTGCACTATCATACATATATTTAGCCGTGTCTTCTCACAGCGAACTCACGTCAGATTCTTAACGCAGAACCTGTCACAATCGATTAGTTTTTTCATTTTCATTGTGTCGAAGATATAAATAGACCGTGGAATTTTTCGAATTCATTACAATTTTAGGCTAGATACAAAACCGTGAAAACATTCCAGAATTTTTGGGAACACTTGTACTGTTTTCAGCTCGTTGAAATGAGTGAGAAAAGAAAAATAAATGTTTATGCAGCTCTCGAAACTTGATCTAGAAAATCTTTATTCATAATAATAATAGTCTAATAATAATTAAACTGCGTATGCAAAATAAAAATTTTCCACCTGAATTGCAACAAATTTTTAAACCGAATATCTGTGTGCATAGATGTTGACATAAGAGTTAATGGATGTATGCATTCCACGAAGACACGCGTCGTTCGCGCGTTGCATAGCCCCGGTGCATCGCGGTGCATCGCGGTGCACGCGTCATTCTCTTCATTGTCATAACCGCTATTAAGATTATTGGCGGCTTCCTTGGCCGATGAGCTCGGTCACCGAAGCTCGTTCGTTCCGTTGAGAAAAAAAAAACAAATAAAATACTCGAATTGATCGCGGCCCCGTGATTAGGGTTTTAGACGGACGGATAATTACGGGATTATTAAATCGCCACCCACACGCTGCCCTGTTTTATTCGAGACTAATGGCCGGCGGCGTCCTACGCGAGACTGTGAACGAGACTGCACCGCGAGAATCGGTTTCGTCGGTTTTTGAGAAATTTCAGCGGCATTAATTGTCGAAGAGACTTTTTTTAACCACTTTTCTCAAATGTTCTTCGATTTATTGAAAAAAATCTGGTTTATCTTTTCCAAATTTTTTTCCATCGATCGCAAGAAACTTAACGAGTTCACCAGGTTAAAATTAGCTGATTAGCAGGGAGCGGATCTTTGTGCAAAATAACAATTTTTCACCCGATTTCCAACAAAAAAATATTTTCAATTCTTCTAAACTCATTTTTGTGATAAGTGCATAAAATCTAATATCTAAAACCTAAAATCTAGTAATTAGTATTCTTAAATTCTTCCGATCTGCATTAAATTGCACTTTTTCCTCGTAACTGCATAAAATCCGCTATTGCTCGGTTTGTTTGTCCAAGAAAGAATAATTTAAACGACGATCATCCCACGCTTTGCATGTGACGGTCGCATGTACCCAGTGGCAGGTAAATAACGTTCTAAAATTTAATTTACATAGACGGTAAATAACAGTCACATGTTAGATTCATGTGCAGATCCAGTTTTATTTCGCGGCATAATCTTCGCAGGAACGGGTTGCGTTAATTTTCCGATTGTCCTGTTTCACGGTTTTTGCGGTCGATGAGCACACAACCGACCATATGCCCGGGACACGCTGAATTTTTATGACAGTTCAGACGCTCGTTTCTCTCTTCCGAATCTTTCAACGTGTCTCTGTGCCATTTTTCAGCTGAATTCGGTGCGCCTCTGAAAAATTCTTACGCGAAAATACCCGACGGCGATCGTTCGATTAATTAAAAAATTTTTCCTATAAGTTCTATTCTGAAACAATGAAAATTTCTTCGACACATTCGAATCGACTCCTCGTCAATTAATTTTCCTTTAATAAGATAATTTGATAATATTTTCAACATATAAAATAATTAAAGAAAGAAAGCTCCCTATATTTAGCCACTTGCAATTGGTAAAATTTTTCGTAAATTATTTATTAGCTACACGCAATTTTAAGATAGAAAAGTTATTCGTCGTGTCGTGGAAATCGTTGATAAGTAAAATATTTTATTAATGTCGGGACAAAGTTACAAGTGGAAACACGCGGCTCAGACAAAACGCTGTTCGAAAACGTAGCACGAGCGCAGCCCGGCTGTAATGTCGCCGGTTTATTGCACGCGCCGCGCATCAAAGCTTCGCGTGCATGTATGCAACGCCCACGCGCGGTTAGGTGACGACAACCTTTCCGATATATATCGAGGCGAAAAGACGTATCTTCATATTAGCCGCCCACGCGAGAAATCGTTTCCATTGTTCGGCAGAGGATCGCATTAATTCGCGAACGCGTACAATAATTGATCTGCCCACGACCAGCCGCCCGCCGCGGTCCTCCCGGCTAATTAGTGTACGTAATCCGTGTTTTCCCGTGTAATCGCTGCGCTTTAGCATATTTTATAATCCGTGTCAAATAAAAAAAAGATTTCGAACTCCGCCGAATTAGTTGGTCTCAGTAGACAAAATACAAAATTGCAAAGATATTGGGAGAATTCATTTTTTTTATTTATTTAAACAGATAATACATCTTCATTTTGCATATAAATTCACAGCTTAAGAGTTATGAGCAGACTGCGGATTTTATGAATTTCTAGCAGATAAAAATAAAATACAAAATTGATATTGGGGGAATTTTTCGAATCTACTTAATCTACTTAATTTTAATCACCCCTAATACAAAAGGTACAAATAATATTTTTACTTTATTATATATAATTTTATTCTTTCACAATACTCATTTTATAAAATTTTAAATTATTTCTTAATTAATTACTTAACTTAAAAATACTTAAATAACTTTTTTTATTGATGAGTAGACTGCGAATCATTACGCAAAGTTCAAATTGTCTGAATCAATTATAAAAGCAGAAGTTGACTAAAAAAAGATCTTTTAATAATTTTAATAAATTGCAAAGTAACAGTGTACCTAAATTCCTCTAGCGTCTTCGCAGTTTCACACACCTAGCCGGTTTCGTGATAAATTAATAAAGTCCACAGTACGAGGACTCGTTCGACTCGAAGTCCGAGTAGAATGCAGCGTGTACATGTACAAGGAGGTCCGTCTGTCGTATATAATCGTCGCGACGAAGTATCAAAACGCGTTACGGAAGTTTGTCGAACGGAGGCCAGGTGACTACGACGGCCGTCCGAAAATAACGCAACTTTCCCTCTCGGAACAGGCTATGCATACAGAACGACGGCGGCGGTAGCTCGTCGTCGGCCAATAATCGTTTTCCGGCAGAAGTGCCGCCGGTTTCGCGAGGATTCGCAGCTCTTCCGCGTGTTCGCGCACGCGCCTCCTGTAATTCCCCGCCGTCCCTCCCCTGTAAACGCGCTCTTACTATGCTGCCTTCGCGGTGAACACTCTGTTGCGCGAATTTGCTACGCGCGGACCGTCTCGCCAAACGACTCGCGAATCTCCGCACACGAATCCACTGCAGATCTGTAACAGAAAAATACAAATTTTCCGTCGCGAAAAGCAGGAGCTATTGATAATTTCAGTAGAACGGAAGTAACGCAGCGTGTCCCAACAACGTTGCGATTCCTTGCGAGTGCCGATTCCCAAGGTCATTAGCAATAACTTTCTCCTTTGCGAGAATCTTCTCCGCGGTTCATTTAAGGAGTTATTAACGAAAAACCGCGGACCAATCGGAGCGCTGGCCCCGTTGAACGTCGCGCCGGCATTGGCCGAGCCGAAGTCCGTCCGCGGTAGCCGCGACCCGATTGGTCCGTGTTTTTCGCTAATAACTCCTTAACAGAGGCACGGAGAAGATTTTCGCAAAGGGAAATGTTACTCGAAATCAGCCCAGGAATCGAGGAGGCGAAACAATTTTTAGTAAATTTTTCATTTCTGTCGTGAATAATGAAAAATTTAATTTTTCTCCGAAAACCTGCTTCATCGAAGCCGACCGAGTATCCTGCACGAAGTCCCCGGCGAATTCTTGTTATTCAACGTTCTACGAACACGTACATATATGCATACGCATATAGAAGCCTCTGTTCGTGGTCGCACAGTAGTTTACGAGCGAAAGAAACGTCGAGTGGATGCGTTTCGTGCATTCGTTGCACGAGCCTCGTTTATTGTTACCACACCTAACGGAGGAGCCCGAAATTGACGACAATTGCGCACGGCTGGAAAGGCGGTTGCCTCGCTCTCTCGATGAATCATCATCTCGCGCGCGAACTTCTTTTCTGACCTCTTTGTCTTTTCTGGGGCCCAATGACTCGGCCGTGTAACAGAATTAACCGCGATTTCTCCGGAAGGCATGCCGAAAATACCTACCGTCATTTAGCCGCTTTTGCGAACTATGCGGCGCGGCGCGGCGTCGCGATTAGGCGCGCGGTGATCATGCTCGGCAAGGTGGCCGAAAACACCGGCCTCGTTATGCGATCAACAATCGTTGCTGCACTTAGACTGCAATTTATGCAAAATGAAAAGCATTAACCCATTTGCATCATAAGGAAATGTGAAAAGAAGGTCTTTGTCACCGTTTCTATTTTTTAGCTAACGAATTATGATAGTGACCAGGAAAATTGAACGTATATATACGCTAATGATGGTTAATTTGCAAAATGTAGGAGCCACATAGACATTTATTTATTTTCGTGATCATTTTATGCAGTTGAAAACGATAGGAGAGTATTTTTAAATTCTTCAAAAATGTCTTCGGAGTTTCGCATTTGACCTATTAATTTTTCTTGCAAATATAATTTACAGCCAGCTTGTAACTGACTCGGACAATTTTTATTTTGCACTGTTTCGTGTTCCACCCATTCGAACGCATTCGCCCAGTTACAAAATTGTGGAAATAGTCTACCCGAAAATGCGCAAAAGCCGCGCCCTCCTTAACATCGGAGTAACGAAACAATTTTGTCAGCCGAACTTTCAGCAAAAGCGTCGGACGGTTCATTAAGGACCATTCCACGTCCCTCGGACGATCGGTAATCCGTGTAATCGTTTTCTCGGGGACCTCAATTTCGCGACAAGTCAGTGCCAGAGTCCTGTTCGGCAAGAAATTGGCAGGGTCGGAGTTAACGCGGATCAGATGGAATCAAAACGTTTATAGTGGCAACTAGCAAACGATCTCCGGCCGATACAGTCCCGAAACCGATGCGAACGGGTTAGAGTCTGAGAGAGCGAGAGAGAGAGTAGCGTAGAATCGTTCCCTTTGACGGAAGCAAGGGCGTAGAATTGCACGGTGAAAGTAGCAAAGGGTCGGTGTGCTCTCGACGCTTCGTGTTATCGGTTACTATGGGCAGAGTCGAGCTTTGTTAGCTTCATGTTGCTGATGAGAGATCGTATCGTCGTGGCAAGCTATCGCGACTCTCACTCACTCTCTCTCTCTCTCTCTCTGTGTGTGTGTGTGTGTATATGTGTGGCTCTCGTCTTTCTCCGGCACATTCGCCCTGCAGCCATCTTTGCCCCAGGACACAAAGACGTTGCGGTGCATGGCTGACCCTCCTCGTGAAAGGCGAAAGCTCGATTTCCTTACTCGCGATAACCATCGTGTCGTGGTAGAATTAAAAAATGATGCTCCTATCCTCTATCAGAGTGGACTGCGCAGCGGTCTACTAATAATTTAGCGGGAAAAATGTCCGAAATCACGAGCCACCGAGTCGGAGAGAGAGAGATTGGAATTCCTCCTCAGTGTTAATTCCTAATCAATCGGGTAATACCGAAATTAAAAAATTACCTTCTCCGGGCAAAGACGATAAATATTCTAACCGGGATTAAATGCTCTTACTCTTTCGCGCGTTTCCCGGTCTCGCGCGCGTCCTCGTCTCCGATCCTCGAGGTCCTTTAATAACGGCACCGGTGATTTATCGACAACGGGCTGAAGAGAGTTCCGCAGGTTCAGATTCGCGGATAGATGAAGATGCTGTTGGAAAAAGTAGGTCGACCTCCTATTGATTCCGGCCGCTGACGGATCTAGGCGGAGCCGAAAATCATTTTAACGGTCCTTGATCTAATGAAAATGTTCTGATTTTTGTTGCAGGTAAGTGGGAAACACGGATTCTTTTTCGCGTGGCCCGTTCGCGCGCTGCGAATAGCCGAATTAGTCCCTTTCCAAGTTCAATCGACAGCTGCTGCACCATGTCCTCTATTATCCTCCTTGGCAGAGCTCGGAGCTCGATATAGCCAGCATAAAATTCGTGTTAAACGACCGCCGCAACCCACCAAATTAATAATTCGATTTCGGGACGGCGAGTCCGTTGTCCCGATCGACCGAAGAGGAGCAGAGATACCGGCGACAGGATAAGAATCCTTCGAACGGTACGTTGACACTACCGGACCCGTCAAAATGACGGGTTCTGACGTTTTTAATTTAAAATTACACTGTCCAATTTAGAATCTAGTCCAACAGCCAAACAATTTTTCTATTCTCACTATGCAAGTCTTATAGAGTTTTTTGCGCTGATTCCGAATCTGTCCTTAATTTTTCTCTTAGGAATCAGCGCAGAAAACTCTATAAGAATTGCATAGCGAGAATCGAATTCCCCCAAAAAAGTTGAAATTTGTTGAATTTGTTGTTATTAAACCAAATGATTCTTAAGGTGTGCACGGTGCGCCAGGTGTTCATGTTCAAACTTTGTCAATGTATTCTGTGGCACTGAATAAGAGAAAAATGTTACGTAACCATAGGTCACATAGAGCTTTATTAAAAAACTCGCGGTAACAGCAAGTCGGTTAATTTTTTAATAACTTTTTAATAACACCAAAAATGTATACATATTTTCTTTTTATTTAGTGCCATACACTGACAAAAAATATGGCTAAAAATTTGGATGACATTCTTCTTATTTCTATAAAATAGTATAAAAATCGACTTTTCAGCTGAGAGGAAGGTATCTGTTGTTTCGTTTCACGCGTTACCACGTCGTTTTTTGTTGCACTTCGCGTATGTAAAATGCGCATTGGAAGCATTTACTTTGCGAAGCTGTTAACTGTTTTCAAGTCCCGAGGCATTAACACGTTCCGTGCCGAGCGGTTTTTGCTCGACTTTTCATTCAGGCCATTTGATGTTTTTAGCGCATTAAATAAATACGTCAGCGTGTACCATCGACGGTACACGTGGCGCGGAACGTGTTAACAAACGGTAGAACTTGTAGGACGGTATAATAATTGTTTGCAAATCGTCGTAGCGTTGAGTCACTTTAAGCCAACTCGGGCATGAAATTTTTAACCATTTTCACGGTATTCCATTATCGACAAGTACAATAACAACGAGCCGAAGCATGCGATTGTCGGAGAAACGTTTTCACGGTTGCCACACGAAATTGCAATGTGAAATCGCGAGACGTTAGAGCAACACACCCTCTTCCGGTTTCGCGTTGACATTGTCCGAGGCGACCCGACTCCGCTCTAATTAAATATTGCGCAACGCGTTGACGAGATCCGCAAGAGATGCGAGATATCGCGCGATATTCTGGATGGCACCTTGAACATTTAAGTACAGTTTACGGGTCTTGTTAATTTGCGGTTGCCGATTGTTCCGCGGTCGACATTGTCTCCTTGAGCTCTGGCGGCCTTCGCGAGATTGTAACGCGTCCAACACCGTGGATTATGGTTTAATTGTAGGTACTCGGAAGACAATCTACATTAATGAACCGAAATGAGGCGCTCCGGCCTGCTCGTTCCGGATTTATTGGGTTGCTTCGTAATTCCTGCTCGTGCTCCAACCGCAATTTTCATCCTGAAAGTCAATTTTTCTTTCGCTGCACGCACAAAAATCAACGGTACACAGGCCGAATAAATGTTTCAGATTGAAATATGCCCCGGACTGAAATTGTATCGTTTTATACATTTTCTAAACTTTTTAACTTCGTCGCGAGATCCTTTTGTCACCGGGAACCGTGTTCTATTGGACCATTTTGCAGATTTCGCACCTGCAAATATAAAAATTCCAAATTCTAGCGGTTCTAAGGAGAGAAGTAGGACTCTAAAATTATAGTGTAACACGCATAACGTAATGTTTGCACACGTATATACCGGCAAGTGGACCACCCTGTATATTTGCGCTTCTAAGAAGGTTCCTACACACCGAGCCAAGGGATTGTCAGAGATTCGGAAGCACGGATCGGTGAGTAATGCGCGGAGGAGTGTTCCTCTCGTTGTCCGGCGCATGCGAAGCGTTCGTGAACGCGGGAAAAGGGATTCCTCCGTGCAGGAGAGGGTAAGGATCGGAGGAAGCCGTGTCGGGTTTGGAAAAGAAGCCTCTATTACGCTGTGCGGGGGGATGAGCAGGCAATCTGTCGGCTAAGCCGCTTCTTATTACTTTGCCACCATCAACGACTACCGCGGCGAGGCTCGCCGTAGCGGAATCCGCGTGAAAACGTACATCTTCCTGCATGCGCGTATAACACCGTGTACAGGGTCTTTCAGCGGGAGCTTTCGCAAGTTGTTTGCACATAAAACATGCTTAAAATTACAAAATATTGTACAGTATAAAATATGTTTACGCTGCCTTAAGTTCGTAAGTGTGCGAGTCTTTTGTTCGTGCACAGACGTGATTTTGTATTGAATCTTAAAATGTGAAATGGTGAATGAGTCAACATTGTTTAACATGTTAACATTTCACGACTGAGGGAAACATTTTTCCCCATTTTGAAATTGGTGATTGTCGTATTTAATTACAACCATATTTTGTATGTATTTTTCTTATGATTTTTATTTACTTTACGTGTAAACAACCTAAAATAAACAGTTACATACTAATATTTACTCTTAGTGAAAGGGTTAATTGTAAAAAATCGTGTTACAACTTTCAATAAAAGTTCTGCTGATTCTCGAAATTTAATCATGTTCTGTTTACCGAAACAAATTTTGGAAGCTCTTTTTGAAACACCCTGTACATATACAGAGTCCTAAGGTGATCTTAAAAAACTTTTTGCGAAAATGTTCTCCACGGTTTCGTTAAGGAGTTATTAACGAAAAACGTGGACGAATCACAGCACTGGTCCCGTTGAGCGAAGCGTCGGTATTGGCCGAGCCGGAGTTTCTTCGTAATAGCCGCGCCCTGATTGGTCTCGTGAAATAACTCTGAAAAGAAATCGCGGAGAAAATTTTCGCAAAGGAAAAAGTCGTTTGGAATGCACTCGGGAATCACCACTTTCAAGGAAGTACAACATTTTTGGGACACCCTGTATACGTTGCACGTGGACCGCGCCACGATAGTAACCTGTTTCCCCAGTGTCGCGAGAGCCTAGACGCGCTTTTATGCAGCCTATATCAGGGTCTATGTGAATATGCATTCACAATGCACATGCACGGTCGAACGGTCCATGCCACCCACGAACGAGCTTCACCGTGACTTTATTCTCTGCAGTCGCGAGCATTATGCTGCTTTGTGCGCAGGTGCACTGGCGAGCCGCGATTTACTGCGTTCCGAATCAAGCGGTGGTCTAATCGGTAGGAATTTTTAAATAGAAAATTTTGCACATTGACATAAGAGTTTAGGGGTTTAGTTGACAATTTGAAAAAATGATACGAGCAGGAATTTTTAAATGGAAATTTTGGGCTTTGATAGAAGGGCTGTGGCCTAGTTGACAATTTGAAAAAATGGTGTGAGGAATTTCTGAATGGATAATTTGGTGTATTGGTAGGGGTTTGTACCTAGTTGACAATTTGAGAAAAAGATCTGAGTAGAAATTTTGAAATGAAAAACTTTAGGTATAAGTATAACCTAAAAATGATTTGTGCAAAAATGATGTCTAATTACTAGTAATTGATTAGCGAGGTGAACGGTCACGTACAGTATTTCGGTAAGTTAATTATGAGGAAAAAGAACCGTGAAGCGGTTCACGAGGGAAAACAGTCGTCGTAGAACGAAAGCTCGCCTATGCAAATGAGCATCCGGCACGTGAAATCGATGAAGAAGGTCGAAACCAACCTGGTCGCTTTCACTTGCGCGACGGAAAATTTCCATTGTTACGTCAGCGCTGACAATTAAACGGGGTTGTAATCATCCTGACGTTGCTGTTCGCGATTTTCCAGATTGATCGAACTTTAAGGCAAGAAACGCTGCCTTAGTAACTTCTTTACGAATTATTCTTATCGAACGCATCTTTAAAACGTCTATTACATGCGGTTCTTATTTTAATAATTAATGAATTATCTTCATAAATAAAAGGAACAATATCTTCTAATTTCCATATCTCCCCAACTAATTTTTCTCATGAATGCATAAAATTGCTATGTCATTATTGAAAACATTTTCGTTCACTGTTAACAAATTACTAACACATTTAAGTATCGCGCGAGTAAATTGCACAAATTCCATTCAAACTATAATTTGAATTCGATGAATCGCCGTCATAATTTCGTCGAGCAGAGGGAAAATATGTGAATGGAGGGAGCATGCAGGTCGAGTTCGACAGAAGCTGTGTGTTCCAATGGGAATCCTGTGTTCGATAGAGACGGTGTCTCCGCGACAGGAGGAATCGATTTTCCTCGATACGGCCGCGACGAGACTCGATCGCAATGCTGCTCCCGATATTATCGAAGGCAGCAGCGAGCAGCGAGCATCGAGCAAGGCGGATTAATAGGGGCTGATAGGCCGATCGCTCTAACAAAACGTACGGATTTCCGATCGGTCGTCGTTCCCTCGGTGGCTGGGCTCTTGTGCTTGGCGATCGTCATGGTCAGTCGGCTAGCCGGCTGACGTCTGACAAACGAGAATTCCACGGGAAGATCACTGATACCGCCTCTGTTGGGAACTCCGTCGACCGGTTTCCGGGTACAAGGCGAAAGGAATTTCTTCTCGTTCCTCAATGTGTCTTACGCGGATTCCACCGTGGGCCCTCCGTTTCGCAAACCACGAGAAAACGTGCGAAATTCATTTTTTCCCCCATCGAGCTCGATTTTTCGACTGACCGGTTTCTCCTACGAGATCTCTGCGACCTCGCTCGGGCCCTAGACTTACTGCGGCCTCATGAATAGAAATTTTTAAATAGAAACCTTTCAATATCGACATAATGGTTGAGGGGTTGCTCACAATTTGAAAAAATGGTGTCAGTAGAAATTTTTGGGTATCGAGTTAGTGGAGAATCTGGACAAAATTTTGAATATTGACATAAAGATTGAGGATTTGGTCGAGAATCTGAAAAAAATGGTGTCTAGTAGGAATTTTTAAGCAGAAAATTTTGTACATTGCCACAGGGGTTGTATCTAGTTAACAATTTGATAACAGTGGACCTTTCGAACACTGTACCAAAATTTTCTCAGACTCGAGGAAGCAGAAACAAATCTAAGTAAAGACTGATCGCAGCATTCCACAAAATTAAAAACATTTTCTCTCGATACAAGACTCGGGACCGCTTTCGAAGGGTTCCTATGCGCCTTCAAAGAATACGAGGAACCCTCTTGTTGCGGCCCACAGAGACGCTGTTATCGCGACGAAAACATGGTCGTCGTATATCGAAAGAAAATCGTACGAGGACTTCTGCGATGACCCAACGCGCGTCTCGATTGCGAGATCCGGTGGTCGGGGCGCGAACAATCGAAACGAAAACCGACAAAGTAGCGAACGGACGAGCGACGAACCGTCGAGAAGTCCGCGAGGCGTGCGCTGATTGGGCAACCCGGTGAGCGCAGTTGCACGCGATCACGTGACCCCTGCGGCGCGGCGGCGGGTGTGCAACTGCATTCGTCTGAGCGGTGTGGCGTCGCGTCGCGTCGTCGTCGTCGTCGTCGTCGTCGTCGTCGTCGTCGTCGTCTGCGTGTAAGTGTGCGCGCAGTGCGCAGGAGGCCGGTGAGGAGTTTATTATTCATATACACCGGCGTATATCGCGCTGGTGCGCATTAAAGCGACGCGGCTGCCACTCGAGAGAGCCTCCCCGCTTCTTCAGAGTCGCGTAGTCTCGTTTCGTAATGAGAAAGCCTAGACCTGTGTGAGGCCGGTCACCGTGCGTACGTGCACGCGCACTCGTAGGATAATGCATCGTTGCGGCTCGCGGAGGGATAGAGAGCTAAAAAGATAGAAGGGGGGAGAGAGAGAGAGTGAGAGGTGGAAGTAGAGACAACGATAGGAAAGAAGAGAGAGCACGTCGAAAAAGGCGGAACGGGTTGCGAGAGGACGAGTCAAATGCACTTTGAAACTGTCATCGCTGAGGTGCGGTTGCCTGCAGCGATGCCATCCGCATAGACGGCGCTGCAGTCGCGGCTGTATTCACCGACTCGATTCCGATAGCTCCCTTTTCGTTCTGATTGATCATTGCCAACTAGAGACGTGCTATCGACTATCTTTCTTTTTTACACGATTTTCAAATAACAGATATGCGGAGACTGTCACTGGCATTAACCCTTATCACTGGAGTTGCTGTATCATTATTCAAAATATTGTTCACGGTATTGAGTATGTCCATATCTAATCAATTACTAAATATTTCACTATTGTATTTGGTTGGCAAGAAAGTAATTTCGGTATTTTAAGATAAACTGAAACCCAATTTTTTATACGAACTTTAATCAATAAAATATTGTTACCTCTATCAGACGTTGGTTATCGAATGTCAGAAAGAAGAAAATTATATCCTTAACCGAAATGAATAGTGAAAACCGAAATTACTTTCTTGCCCACCCAATATGAGGTATTCAATTTCATATCCATAAAATGTAGAAAAATCATGTAGAATGGAATTATTCAAGGTCGGAAGAAATATTTAATTGTCAAGTGAAAATAGCTCGGATTGCAAAGGTTTAACACTAAATCTACCAAGCTCTAAAACCGATTAACACGTCTTAGTTTATGAAAATGACTTCATTTACTCGGATTCTGTGCAATTTTTATTTCAATATGTGCCCGGATAAAAATGTTCATCGCATAAATTTCCATCTAAATAATTCAATAATCTCATTAATTGCAAAATGAAAGTAAAAACTCGGTCATTCGACCGGCAGAGAAAGGTTTAATATTAAACGATCCTTCTGGAGTAAACGATTAAAATTAATTTTAGGAATTTTTTTATGAAAAAAGTCAGACTTCTATGTTCGAATACTTTTCGGATGGCACAGCATTGTGTTGGCGGTGATGGAATCTCGAGTAACCGAACTTCCTAACGTCGCGCTCGAGCCTCCAAAATGTTGACGATGATTTCGTCGTTTTCGTTCGCGGAAGGAGTCGGTGAACGAGACTCGGATCGCCTCTATATCGGGGCGAGCACTCGAAAAATTCGCGTCACCGTAATTGCCTTCATGCTCGGCGAGCGTTTGCGTCGAGTTAAGCAGTCATGTCGTTTGATGGTCGAGTGACCCACTTCCGCGGCTCCGCCAGGAGCGTTTTTCAAGAACCCTGCAGAGCTCTATACATGCTACCTCTACTTTTCTTCAGATCGATGTTGGTTTTCTTGGGATCGACTGCGCCAGTTTTCATGCCTCTCTCCCCCTCTCCCGTCTCTCTCTTTCCTGGCTTTTGTTAACGCCGGAACAAATATATCGAATATATATCGGAGACGTTTTCTCGTTCCGAACCTCTCTTCTCACTTAACTGTGAAATTCGCCCGACAATTGCGTGAAAGAGGCGCAATAGCACCGTCTCCTTTAGAACGTCCTTTAACATGTCTCTCACCATGCACTTTTCTGTCCCATGTATTTTTTCAGAGTCGATTATTTTGCTCTCGCGTGCAGGAGTTCGAACGATTTATAATTATTAGCGCAATAAAAAGGACGATCTTTTTTTAGTTTTATTTGGAGTTTTAATGTCGCATCAAGTGGTTATTAGCGACATTCTACAACGAGTTTCTACTTATTTTCTTATTTGTTCAATAGAATGACAATATTGCAATAGCATTTTCAAATTCTTCTACTGTTTTTCCTGTCTTAAATCACCTATTTCTGACGTAAATGCATAAAATCCGTTGTCCGAATGTCCGAAACCGTGCCTTTTATCAGTTGTTCCTTTTCAGCAATGCACCTTGTCGTCTGTTTTCGCGTATGCCAAGCGCCGAAATGATTTATCCAGCCGATTTTTAATGCACTGTCCGAGCAATCCGTCCCAGTGAATCGAATAACACGATCCGGGGCAAACGGGCAAGCCCAACGATAAGGACCGTTTTCACGAGCATCCGTGGATAGCCGGGGTGTCTTGACCCTTCGGTCCAGTCCCTATGTAACGATAATCGCGTATCATAGTCGGGACACCGGCGCAAGGGTTGTCGGACCATTGACCGGGGATCGGGGAGAGATTGGGCGCGGATTGCCGAGTCGAAAGATTGGATCGGCGATACCGCGTGTCCGACACGCTACGGGACACGTGTTCCGATGCGAGGCCGGGATGCAATGGATGCATTCGATGCAATACATCCGCGCAGGGATCCTCCTTCTGTCGGGCATGCGCCGGTTTACACGGAAACCGCACCGGACGATCTCCGGTTCCGAGGAAGAACCACTTTCTCGCTTCTTGAGCTAATGATTTTGCCGATTGTACAGGGTGTACAGAAATTATGTGTCGCGACTATCGTGACTCGACAACCACGGTTTTTAACAAACCTTGCGGAGAGAAATTGATTTCAAGGTTATAAGGTCTACTTCAATTTCTTTTTTTTTCATTCTACTCGTCACAGGTGCAGGAGGAACCACCGGCCGGAACTCAAACGTTTTCTTAAAACATTGTAACGAAAGCCGAATTTATTTTCGATGTATTTCAGGCACTAGAAATGAATATTATAATATAAGAAAAATCAGTTTGACAAAATGCTTGATAATGAAATACTTATAAGTAAATAGCATAATTTTTTAAGAAAACTTATCGAGTGTCGACCGTTGGTTTCAAATCAGCACTTTCGATCCTAACTTAATAGATCCACTAAAAAATTTCCCTGTTTTTGATCGTTATCAACTGAGTTTTTCATTGTTACCGACTATGCGCGATTACTTCTTCGATTACAATTGATTTCTCGATTACTACAGTTAGATTCCAGCGAAATTATCATAGTTCCAGCTGACGTGTTCCTTTATCTGTAACAGTGCGAGTATAAAAATATACTTACCGACTAAATTTACTTTTATTCTTATAAATTGGATATATCGTTTTTTTTTAACATGCCACGGTGTGAGAAATAAGTATGAAACTATGGAAATTTCGACCACTGTATGGACGGAATACGATGCAATCGAGAAAAGAATTGTTGACCTTCATTGAAATTCAAGGTCAACGAAAGCTACCAACGATTATCAATTCCGTGGGGGGCAAACTGGGTCCCGTGACAAAGATTCCGCCAGCGGGCAGAACGATCTTCGCCGTAAACGAAAGCTGCCGGTTAGAAATTCGCCCGGACAATAGGTGAAACAGTACAGGAGATTGCATTTTTCACTTTCACGGGGAATGTAGGTCCCCCTTTCCTGCAGGTATAACACGTACGTACGTATACATATGTATATATACGCGGAGGATTCTCGCGTTCGCCGGACAACGGGAGTTGCTATTTCAAAATTCGCTGGTTCGGAAATTGCGAAGCCTCCGCGCGCGGCGAAGGTTATTGAAGCGGCCGCCGGCACAATAAGTCGCACGGCATCGAATGGAATCGAAAGTGGAGCGACTCTTAATCCCTCGGAACGCCGAAACCTATTCGCGGGGGCAGGATTCATTCTTCGTGGCCCTTGCCCGCAACAATGGCCGCCGCTCCCGCTTCCGTTTTCGAACGTATCAACCGCGGGGACCCGTGCCCCGATAAATGCGCCGTTCCTCTATCTTTTTCTCGGACTTTCTTCGGCTCCGTCTTCGTTTCCGCGACGGTTCAATTGACACTGAATCTACCGGTCGAGTGACCGGTTTTATATTTTTTATCACTTTCTAAATCTGAATGAAAAATTTACCATTTGTCATTTTTACAAGCTGGAACATCTCAGTCGCATTCAGTGCTCGCTTTTACCGTTAACGGATTCGTAACTCGCACCGGCCGCCATCTTTGATACAAGAGAAAGACGTAGCAACGATTCTTTCGGGATCCTTTTCTCTTTACGAATCGCCCGATTAACTCGCCATCCAACTTTTCCCAAGATCAACTCGCAGAAGGGACTCTCCCACGGAGCCATAACTCCAGGGTTGTATGTCGATCGATCCGGAGTCGATCGTCAAACTTGATTCGATCGTGGCTGGTCTCGGAGCCTCGTCCGGCGTATCTAATTTCTCGGTTGTCCAGTGCAGGCCATCTGGTGCACGGACTCATCTCTCGTTGCGCTTCTGGTCGCTCAAGAAACAACAAAACTAGAGAAAAAAAAACCGATAAAGACGACAAGAGAGCCGAAGTGTAAAGGGAGACCTCGACGGAGAACTTCCGAGAATGCGAAATTTCAATTTTGCAACATCGAAAGGTTTCTATCGCGAGTAAAATCTTCCGGTACATTCGAAGTCGTTCCTCTTTACAAACGAAACTGAACGTCCGATTTTTTTCTTGTCAACCGATCTATCAATTACCGGAACACGACATTTTTTCGGGTACCCGAAAATTTCAAGATTCTCGAAACAATCGGGATCTCCGAAAATCACGTGTTACTCTCGAAATTTTCGGGAAACCCGATTTCCGCGGGATCTCGAAATTTTCGGGAATCCAACCCGACCATCGGGTTCTCTCGCACACCCGTACGATATTACGACAGCTCTCTTGACCCCGGTGCGCGCGCGCAACGAACATCCTTAACACAGTTATTAGCGGGGACCGTTGTCCGAGGGTCGGATGTTGTTTCACGGCAGAGAGCCTCGGAGTAGAGACTTTGGAAAGGGGGATGAGCCCGAGAAGGTGAAAAAAAGGAAATAATTCAGCGTTGAAGAGAGCGAATCGATTCGCGGGTCAAGTACCCCGAGCCCCCCGGGTGTCTTCGTTTTCTGTCGCGCGATTTCAGTTCCTCGGCGGGAGGGGGAGGGGGCAACCGTATCTCCAATTAAAGCCGGGGTTGCCAGTCCGTTCAAGTCAATTTGTTTGAGTGGCGCGGCGTTGGTCCAAGGGGGTTAGAAGTAGTGTCGGATTCATGCCGTATCAACAAGCTCGGTTGCCAACCGCCCACGGCCAAAAGCCTTGCGCTAGCTTTCTCTCGCAGACAGCCAGCAGTGCAGACAGTGTGTCTATCTTTGTTGCGCCAGTGTTGCGTTGGGGTTTGCGTGTGCCGATCTCTCGGGCGTCCCTAGGTTGCCGGTTCCTACGCCACTGGGATCGATATCCCGGGAGGCCAAACAGTAAACAGCCGGTTGGTCAGGATAGCGACGGTGGTGGGGCTGCATAACATGGAAGGCACCTACCGCCTTCCCACCCGCCTACTCTCCGTCTCTTTCCCCCATCCTGTGGGCCGTTCTCTCGCTCTTTCTTCCCCTTGCTGCGAGTTCTACTCTCCCTCTCGGTCGCTCGCTCGCTCGCTCGCTTGCTCCCTCACAGATCTCTTTCTCTCTCGCTGTACCCTCCACCGACGCGACCCGCCGAACGAAAGAACGATGCCAGAGAGCCAGCCGCGAGTGTGGAACAACCGGCGCGCGCTAACCCTCTGCGGAGAGTAGGCGCGACGCTTTTCGGATTAACCCGAGCCACTGTGCTCTGCTGCCGGCGGGTAAGCTATCGCGTCGACGCACCCCGCGACCCGCGGTTCGGTTTCTCCATGGAAATTTTGGAATTTTTGCCGCGTTGCGGGAAAGATGCGCGATTAATCCCGCCGCGCGGGGTGAACTCGTCGTCGCGTGAACGTGGGAGAGCGGTGGTCGCGTATCAATGACTACTTTGCAGTAATTTACGAAACCGTGCTCGATCATGCAATTTTTGTTATGTAAAATGAAAATAGATTTTCGTTTTTAAATTGAAATGCAAAGATGTAGTTCTCCTTTTTTCTTTTTTATTGAAAAAGCCTACGAAGCTTTCGCTTCGAATCTTTGACTTCATCTTGTTCGAACCTGATAACTAGACCGCGGATTTTACGCGTTTATGTGTAATTTTAAAAAAATTCTAGGTACACGTTATCTAATTGAAAAGGAAAAAAGAAAGACCCTTCTACTTGGCTCGCGACACTTGTAATTTGTGCAGAAAATTTTGATTTCGCGTGAAAATCCGCGGTCTATTGATAGCAATTCGGAACAATTATTTTCGAAACCGTATCGAATTCAGCCCACGGTACAGCGTTACGAGCGACAGGGTCCAATAAATCAGACACGGCTATTAACCGAATTGGGAAAACTCATCCCCCGAGAAATACGCGTTGGACACCCCCAGTCTATGGATTTCCTTCGAACAAGAAAAGGAAAGAGAACAGGCAAGAGAGAGAGAGAGGGTGGGGGATGGAGTGGAGGAGAGCCCGGAAACGAGTCGGCGGTGTCGAAGGAAAAAAGCGGAAAGCTGCTCACCGAGATGTATTCCCTTTCTTCTCCCACCATTGGTCGCGTGGCCATCAGTGACGTAGCAGACGAAGATTAGAGAAGGGCGAGCTTTGTGAAAGAGTGTGGCCTGTCTCTGCTATGTAGCCGGTGTTAGCTGGTGGGGGATTTGGTCGTCGAGTGGTAACTGCTAAAGGTTGCCCGGGGGTTGGTTGATCTTCGCGCGAGAACGTGATCGGCAGAAAGAGACACCCCCGATCCTCTACCTTCCAGCCCTGTCAAACCTTCCGCTTGTACCAACCGTGGTTTTTCCCCTTTGCTAGTCATCGGAACGATCCCCACGATACCTCGGAAACGTGACCCTCTAACCTGGAATGAGATTCCAAATTTTTTTCGCACGGCTCTTCCGGTTTTCAGCAGCGTTTGACATTCCTTAATGCACTCGGCAATAATTGACCATTTTCCATTCTTAGTCGTTTCACAGAAGCGAAGGAAATAATTCAACAGACGATTTTACTCTTCTAGTTTTGCGAACATCGGAAAAAATATAGTTAATTTCTTATTCTCGGTTGTTTTATACTTAGATGTGAAGAAAATACGAGATCGCTGAAACAATTCAACGGATACCTTATTTTGCATCTCAGATTTTGAAAACACCGAGGAAAAAATATAATTAATTTCTTATTTTCGGTTATTTTATATATAGAAGTTAAGAAAATACGAAATCGCTGAAATAATTCAACAGATACCTTATTTTACTAAAATTTTGAAAACACCGTGGAAAAAATAATTAATTTCTCATTCTCGGTCATTTCGTAGGAAAGAAGAAAATAAGAAATCATTGAAATTGTCAAGTAGCTATCCTGGGAAATGATTCAACATGTTCTGGATCTTCGGATCCAAAGAAACACCAATTAATGAAAAAATCTATCCAGAAACAATATTCTACACTAATTCGATAAAAGCCAGTTCATCGGGGCTCCCATTGTTCTCTATACACTAATACGAAAAATCCTGTTTTCGCTCCGCTAGAAATCAAGCTCCATTCTCTCAGCTCTCAGTGAGAACTCCACGCAATTACCATAAGAAACTTCTTTCCGATAGATCTTAGCATTCTTAATTCAACATGGTGACCCTTGATTTAAAAAACATTTAGTTTCGGTTAAAAATCAGCCTAGAAGAAAAGATCCAAATAGCACAGAGACGTCTTGAAGACGTCTTCTGGTCTTTTGTTCGGAAACAATTTTGTTAAAGTAAAATAAAATAAAAAAAATAAGTAGTCTAGAATAATTCCATTCTATATTATTTTTCTTCATTTTATGGATATGAAATTGATACTTGTTACAATAAAACGAAAAAAAGATGTCTATTCAGGACGTGTGACGTTCAGGCCTAAAACGGATGTAAAAAAGCCGTCTGTGGGACGTCGCGTGCTATCCGGGGAAAGCCGTCGAAAGCCAACGGCCCCGTCGGCCATGGATTCGATTAAAATGATTTCACCCTGGGGGCTCGCGTCTCGATCCTTAATTCAACGGAATACATAGCCCGCGATTCGGAATCGGGTCGGTATTTGTTCTATCGAGCAAAAGATTGTGGTCTCGGAGCAACGTTTTCCCGTGGTCTTCCCCTTTATCAGCGCGCAGAACACCGTGGCCGTTCCTCCCATTCGTTTCTGATCTCGTTCCGCCGTCTGTCCCGGTCGTTCATCCTGCGGCGAGGAAGGATCCGCTTCTTAAAATCGTCCTCGGGTGTTCGCCAATAGAAAAACGAGCTGCGACGACGCACGCAATCGACTTCGCGTTTTCCTACGCCCTCTTGAACGTTCAAGGGTTCGAGCTGCTCGCCTTACCTTTCCACCAACTCTCTCTCTCTCTCTCTCTCTCTCTCTCTCTCTCTCTCTCTCTCTTTTTCTCTCTTTCCACTCTCTTCTTCCTTTCTCGAGTGCTGACTCCGCGGAGGCTTGCATCCGCCGTCGAGCATCTTCGCCCTCCGACGGAGTTTTATTTTTATTTTCTTTTCCCCATCGAATCTCGACCCTTTCTTTCGTCGAACGATTCTCTCGAGCAGCTTTGCGCCGCGCGGATTTCCCCGTGACGTATTCATCCGCGTGCCAAGACGCTGCTTTCGGTTTCGCGAGCCGAGCTATATCGGCCTACTGCTAGGAACTGTTTTGAAAAACCGAAACTGTAGTTCGACAGAAAATTGTTTCATTGGAAAATTTTCTTTCTTTTTTTGATTACTCTAAAGAGTTGAAAGTAATGCGTGGACGTACTTAAATTTTTTTAATTGTTCTTCTGTTTTAAAATGCACGTACCCAATTTTGTCATAAATGGATAAAATCCGCAGTCTAGCGATTAGTATGCCGTGGGACTTTTTGCGAAATTAACCAAATAGGGATTTATTTTAAAAAAATTTTTCCTTCCACTGTTTGAAATTATAACCACCCATTTTTGTAATGAATCCATAAAATGTATAAAGAATCGTGGAAAATGTGAAGTAAAATCGATAACAAGTTGAAAATTATACACAGTCGGCAGTAACATGCAATTTTTAATTTTTACAATCGTCACGTTGTTTAAAAAGTTTTTAATTTTTCGAATAAACGCAGAAAATCCAGCGACAAGGAGAAATTTGACAGTTCGGAGGTGCGTTAGATCAACTTGTGGTTGGATCGCCGACGATCCATAAGGATCCAGCCGGCGGGTAGATTTCGAGTGTCGGCGGGCCTCGCGTTCGATTTATCGAAGGGTTGGATCGAGGGTTGGCGCGCGCGGCCGGGTGGGGGTGGGGGGTGGTTGGCGCGTAAACGGGCAGGAGGGCGACGGTTGCATAAAGTGGTGGAAAATTCGGGTTGAAACCTGTGAAAGCGGGGAAAGAAGATCAATAAAGTGGTATGCCACACTGTCGGTGCCGGTGGTGTGCTGTTGTAGTAGCGGGTGGCTGGCTGGTGTGTATTATTAAGCGGAGGTGTGGAGCAGCCAGGCCGAGGAAGAGGAGCAAGAGAGGAGAGAAAGAGGAGAAGGCAACCGTGGGAGAGACGAGGATGACGATAAAGGGGGACGGATGGAGTGACGATAGATGAGAGAGAACGACGGAACCGGGGGTTGAACGGAGACGAGGCGCGATACAACGGGGGTGCGAGAGAGAAACGGGACAAAGAGAGCCAGCGGAGAGACGAGGAGAGGGGCTACGCGGAGAGGGAGCGAGAGAGTGGAATCGAAGGAGACCCGTGGAACGAGAAGGGGCCGAGGGGGTAGAGGCTCGAAAGAGGGCGAGCAGAAAATATGGAACAAGCGTAATAAAAACTCGCGCGGAGATGCCTCGGTTAGCTATCCTGAGGAACTTCGCGATTCCACGGATATTAACCCTTGGATATTAACCCAAGGTGGAACGATTCTCCCTCGATCCCTCGCACAGACGTCTCTTTTTCCGAATCTCGATTTTCCCGATTTTTTTTCAAGATTTTCCTATCAAGATTTCAATTTCCTGCTGTGCATTCCTTCAGACAAGTCTCAACTACAAGTATTCGTTCACTTTTCAGCATCGATCACACCATCGCATTACAAAATTCGTTATTTCCATTGCAGAAATTGCATGCAACCTACAGGGTGTTCTAGAACACGCGAAGGTCATCTGTACTTTTTATTAATGAAATCGTATAATTTTCTATGCAGTGTTTTCAATGAAAATCTGTTAACCTATTTATGTAGAAGAATCATTACTCTGGCAGATGTTTTAATTTTAATATTGCGAACCCCTGAGAGTACATAATTGTAACAATTTATACGTTTAACCGATTTTCAAAGTCGATATTCTCGGAAACAAATCCTCAAATGGTAAATTGATTCTATAGTTTTATTTTCTGAGAGATCGCCTCTACGGTTCAATTGGCACACCCTGTACAGCGTAGATCGCCGAGTTTCTTAGCGCCGGATTTCGTAAGATCCCGGATTTTGTCGTGCTGACCGATGATCAGGCGAGTTCGGGCGAGCAGAAGCGATTTAGTGGAGCGGGAAGACGAAAACCGAGCGCGCATCGCACGGTGCACCAGCCTCGGCACCACCACGGTCTAGTTAGCAACGCAGTTTTCTGCATGGTTTATACGCGGAATGGACGATGCAACGGGAAGAGGCAAATTAGAAATTTGTTCTACATACTTACGCCGCTGTAAAAGCCCGTCGCTGCGCGTCGTGTCTCGACCTCTCGCTACCGATTCGCTGGAATCTTTCATTAGTTACCGTACTTCGCGCTTTTGCAAACAAACTTGGTCTTCCCGATTTCGAGGAACGACAACCGAGGAAAAATTGCGGTTTATGAAATTAGCAACATTTCATCGGTAGAACTTACGCAATTATTTCAAACATATATATTCTTTATGCGACGATGTGAACAATTATATATTTATTAAATACCTTGAAAATTTTGTTTTTTTCTAATAATTATTAGGAGGACCGGAAGGCAATGTTGTATTTTTACATCGCGTAATTAAACATGCAATCGTCCCCGTTACCAACAACTTTTTGCCATCTAGTGTGCAAATAAAACAAACACTAAATAATGTTTATTTGTCTGGTCATTTCGTCAAAAACTGCAAAAAGAAAGTTTAAGATTTTAATCGTTTACATGTAAATAATTTTCACCTTAAAATGTACTTGGCACGACCTTAAAGTACACAATCAGCTGATAAATTATTCGATCGGATACACGAAACGAAAAGGTATACAGGATTTTAGGTTAATGAAGAAAGTGCGCGAGAGATCGATATTTTTCACTGGAAAATGGGAAAATCATTTATTGAAACATAATCGGCAGGAGTCCATTGACTTCCACGCGAATCCAATACGTAAAATGAACTGGTGGGATCGGTAAAACGTGGAGTTGGTCGATCGGGTTTTTCCGAGGTAGTATTTGTAAAAGGAGGGGGTGACATCAGGATCGAATCGTGGAATCGTCGCTGGTCGACGAGAAACGGGTTAATTACGAGCGATTCACGCTCGGGGCTCCCCGTAAACGACGAAAACCGCTGGCCTACGAATGCAATAACGGCGGACCGATCAAAGCGAAGAATGAACGTGACCGCGCGCCGCACAGTGATCGGACTCTTATGGGAGTCGACGGAGAATTAATAACTCCTAAACTAATCCGTTTTCGACCTGAGACCTTTGGCAGTTTTTTAATGAGGACACGAGCGTACAATTAAGCTAAAAAAATTCAAGCGATCTTCATTTTTTTCTGAAATAAAAATATTTTCGTTAATTTCTTTATTGCAATGAGAGAATTTATTGCTAATGATCGGTGCTTGAAGTTGAACGTGTCCCGAAGTGGCATGCAAATACTTTCTTAAAAGCTTGTTAAAATTTGGAAAAACTAAATTGTTCAAGGTTCAAATAAATTTTCATGCGTTTAGAGCCTAAACAGAACGTGTGAAAATCAAATGAATCGAGTAAACATTAAGCTTCGGGATGTGTACGGAGTTTCATACTCGATTCTGCGTTTCAGTTTCAGCAATGAATTCGTACATTTACGAAAAATCGTGGATAGTATTACAAATTACATAATTAACGTTTAAAATTTTTTTCGATCTCGCACTCCGAAGATTCTAACATTATCTGGAAAACACTGTGGCGCCGAGCAGCGCGCGTCTGAGGCTCTCTCTCCTTTAAGCCTGATTCATACCGGGACTCCGCGAGATCTCGCTATTAAAGTCGTGTTCCGGGACCGGGTAACGCACCCCCATCGTCCCCGAATCAATCCCGTTGATTGCGATTCTGTTACTCTCGTAATTCGAATCCAATAAATGAAAAAGAAGGAAAAACGAAGACGATAGTCGTCCCTGTGACCCTTTGACACGCTGCGCCCCGTTCACTTTTATTCTCGGGCGTTGATTAACGGAGTACGGTAATGTCTCGTTACACGAGCAAACCTTGGGAACAATAAACACGTAATTTTTATCGTGTACACATACTATAGGTGGCGAGTGTACAAAATATTTCGTGTCGATGAAACAGTCGAAGCTTATTCACGATACAGCAGAACCTCTCACGGATTATCCGAACTAATCAATGAAAGGTCCAGTAAATAAATAAATAATAGAATTATTTATCTTTGACATTTAATCTAAAACCAACCCAATGAATAAATATCTATCGAGATAAGTAATAAAAGTAATAAATAATGAAATTTATTCAAATTGTACTTAAACTGATCCACATTAGGATCGAAATGTCGGGAAATTTCTAATTGCAAAATTGCTTAAATAGTTAAAATGGGATCGAACCTGTAGCGCTGACATCACGAATAATTTATTTAATAATGAAATTATTTGCCTTTGGATTTTAATTTACAAAAAATAGTCCAACGCTTTATTATGTACTAGTGGCAGTGTTTAGGTGTTTTCAGTTTCCGGTGGAAACTTTCTGTATCGAAAACGTCCGATCGCGCCGAGCGCTCGTGTCATAGATCAAAGATCGAGAACCAGTGTACATACGTGTATCGACTGTATCGAGAGTGTCGCAGGTTGGTTAGAGTCGTATCGGGATTAATTGGAGTATTCTCGATCGACGAATAAACCGTCTCGTCGGCGCATTTTTCACGGTGTGGAAGCGTGGTGTGCTCGTTGCGACGGATCGCCAGGGAAATCGCGGATCGAGATGTAAATCGGGAAACTGATGATCGACCGGAGGAAACGAATAGGTTTCCGGGAAATGCCCTATGCGGATAGAGAGAGAGAAAGAGAGAGAGGGGGGAGGAGGAGAGTTGCATGACGGTGGAAAAGCTTGCGAAAATATTCGCAGCAGGTTCGGCCTGTCGCGAAACGCGTCGATGTATACGAATTGCGAGACGGAACCGAGAAATGAAGAGATAAGACTGGAGAGAAGAGCATCCTGTTACGTTTTCAATGCGAGTTCGCAACGTTCCGATGTTGCGCCGGCTCCAATCTGATTTTTTACCTGGATTTGTTGCAAAACAGTTCTCCGCCCAAAATTTAAAGATAAAAACACATTTAGTAACAGTTAAATATAAAAATAAGCACACGTTTAGTAGAAATTAAATGTAAAAATAAATTTAGTAAAAATTCAATGAAAGAACAAAAATATATTTAGCAGATATAAAATTGATAAATAAAAATGTTTAGAAGAAATTAAATGTAAGAATAAAAATATATTTGGTAGAAATTAAATTAAAAAATAAGTAATTATTAAACAAAAATAAAAATTCAAGAAATTTTCGCCGGACCCTAAAGCACCCACAATCGCATTGTGTTTCGCAACGAATTCGCGACGTGCACGTTCAAACACGTTATCAAACATCGTCGGGAAGCAATTCCGCGAACGTCGATGCGGCCGATCCGCAAAAATCGCAGAATTATTCTCGACGACAAGATCCCCCCTCGATTCCTGATTTTTCATTCGAGGAAATAAAACGAGTCGATGCAGGAATAACAAAGGCGGCCAGGCGAGGGGTTTGCTCGGCGCAGACTTTCGTCCGTTCGGCAACAATATCGGGCGCAGCAATAATGCGTGGCAATTTTTCAATGAAGCGAGAACGCTCGTTCGCGAAAACAATGCTCGATACAATTAAAAGGCTGGCTGCCGGGTCGCGGAGCTCGCGTTCGTTACGTCGATCGACTGAAAAGAAAAGGAAAAAACGCCGAGGGAAATTGTTCTTGGGGAGCCCCTCGGTTTGCAATTCTGCTGGCTTGCTTGTTGTTTGCGGTGTTACTTGAATGGGGAAAGGGTCTGAATTCGTCCGAGAATGTCCATATCGTAAAATAAGTTCGAGCTAGGTCGCAAATTCATATCGAAAAGGGCATGGACCTCAATGACGTATCGGATCGCTATACTGTGGACTTTTCTCATTTCATTATTCCTGCGATACTCGCATAAAATAGCCGACTAATTACGCTTCTTAAACGAACAATAGCTAAAACAAACAAACGCTAAACCTACCACCGCTGGTGAGATGATCGGTTTATGGCTGTTTATTTTACAATTATGGAAATTATAACGACACTTCCACTGAAAATGATTGTACACGCTTATCTAAACACAATAAAAATCACGGAAAATCTAAATTCCGTGACGTCATTTTTACAAAACAACATATGCCAGCCATTTTTAGAGCTCCATAGGTTCAGCGTTAATTCACAGTTCCAACCTGGCTGTAGTTTGGAGCAGAGGTGGAGACACGCAGGAGCAACTAACGAGGGAAAAGTCGCAGCAGCTAAGCTGGCAACGCTATAGCTCGATGCATCTAGCTCCCGAAAGAGGACATTTTTTGAAAGCGATCATGACTAGAAACCTAGGACTGCGCCAAGACGAGTAGGATCGAGATGAAAGGAAGTTCTCGCTCCGGGGAGTACAAGGAAGAGGGAAGGTTGAGGCGAGCAACAGTGTTTACTCTCGAGGACGCCGTCCCTGATCCCGAGAAACCAGGCCACGAATCTCTCTTTTCCTTTCGTCGACGCGACGTTTTCCTTCGTGAACCTGACACGAGATATCGGCAATGAGGATTGGTAATTCATCGCCGAGGCTTATCGTTATCGCGAGCCGCACCTCTGTCGTTCACCTCGTCTTAAGATGAGCGTTCTACGATGCGCATTGCGACGAGGACTGGCCGGCTGGTGTAAGAGAGTACATATAAGTATCGTCGATCATTCCCGAGCTCTGCTAAAAATCCCAAATGGGTATTATTAATCTTGTGTCAGTCTTGCGGTAGCTAAGGAAGCTTTGTTGCGAGTTTCGGAGTAGATACTACGCGAAAAGAAAGTTGCTGAAACGCAGGAGAAATGTAGGAAGATTGTCTCGTCAGCCGTTCCTAAATTCAGCTAAAAATCTAGCTCTCAAATGGGTACAGCAGGCTTGTCTCAGTCTTGCAGTAGCTAAGTAAACTTTGCTGTAAGTTTGACGGCAGACATTTCAGAACTAAAGGATGTGATCAGCGACTCATAGATCCAGCCGATGATCTAGCTGCAGTCATCTTGGTCGACTCTCGCGGTAGCCGAGGGATCCGTGGAAAGAATGTCGTCAGCCATTCCTAAATTTAGGTAAAAATCTAGCTCCCAATAGCCGCGGGCACCTTGTTCGGGCTCTGCGGTGGCCAAGTATTCTCTGTTGCAAGTTTGAGATTAGATGCCTCGCGAAAAGAAGGTTACCGCGTGGCAAGAACGTCGTCAGCGATTCCTAACCTAGAAATGTAACTTCTCAATGTACATTCTCGCATTGACGGAAGCGAATCACGCGCTCGGGCCGGTTCTGCCTGAAGAAAAGTCGCGTGTCCGAAGGGGCCTATCGATCCACGGCGTTTCTCATTCACGGTCAAGCCTCGTCGACCATTTCCATGGAAGCTAGGCTTCTCAGGAACAACGTATCTGTTTAGCGAGGGCGACGCGGGCGTGATTCAGTTACGTGGACGAGCACGATACTGCTTACGGGGCCGTGGTTCTATAAACACTAGTTCTCCCTCTCTCTCTCTCTCTCTCTCTCTTGCTCTGTCTCTGCGACTGGCGCGCACACTTCTACGAGGAGGGCACTAATGAAAACAAGTAGGTAGTGGATGTCATTCCACGGCAGTGATTCTCATTAATATTCGCGCGAGCCGTGTAATTAACCGGGGACGGGGCACGCCTAATCGGCGGACGAATCCGTCGTTAAATTGCCATCGACGCGCGGGTACCTGCCAATTAACGGGAAACTCGTCGGCTGCTAAGGACTGGGCTGCCCGGAGCTAGTATTATCAACCGGTAATACGCTGTTGCGAAATAAATGTCCCGGCGCTTCTTCTCCCCCCTCCCCTCCCCTGTCCTCTTGGCGAATAAATCGTTCGACCTGCGAATTTTCCGGACTTTTCATCTCCGATGATGGTCCCAGATTAAGGGAATTGAATTAGTCCAGGGGAAAAAGGTTCTCCCTCTCTGCCAGTATCAGTCACGTGACACTGTGACTCGCGCAGAACAGAGGATGCGTGGGGGAATTGCGTCGTGGAATGCGAATCTTCATTTCTCACGATCGACCTCGAACATTTTCAGTTTCCTGGAAAATTGAGCCTAACAGATCTACCGGGATCTATGATTCATTGTACCGTACAACTAGGTTCAAATGTAGGCGACACGAAGAGGGCCTCGCGAAAATGTTTGCACGTTCCACGTGCTTAACTGTCGCCCCGGTTTTAAAGGGTCGCTCGGTTGAAGCAGCTACAAAGTGCCTATCCTCGCGACTTCTCCGCTCGAGCGGATGGAATTCGCTGACGACAGGTTTCGCTGGAATCGCGCGATTAGGCGCACGCCCCGAGATAAATCGCGAGCCTGTTGCCGCGGAATACCGAGCGTGAATGTAATTGAAATTTGTCATCCTTGAGGGGTCTTCCGCGCGGACCCTATAGCACAGTTTGCTCGTTAGCGCGCACACCTGACCGCGGGTTCGACGATTGTCAGACACCGAAACGACCGGTAGAAAAATCGCGAGGAGGTCCAATTAATTCGATCGTTGCATAAATGAGTTCTGTGTTCCTTTTTGCCGGCGGACATTTTTTTTACCACGGCGGCCGGAGATTCAAATTTTTACGCATAGATCTTCTTTCGCGCGATTCCTTCGGAAGGATACGCACCGACCAAAATTTTCATGACCAGACTATGGATCTAAAGTAGTCACAGTTATTCTCTTTATTACGTCGCAATAGTAAAATTGCTACTTTTTTTCTCCAATAAAAGTTCAAAGGAAACGTGGACGCACGTCGAATAATTTTTCTCAGAATTTTCAATTTTTCTTTTACCTCGTTTTTAATCATACAAATGAAACTTCACATTTTGTATAATTGCTGTTTTCCCCCAGAAAAATTGTTTTTACGGGAAAAAAGAAATTGTTTCCACGCGGCCCGGAGACCGTCGATGATTTATTAAAAGTTCTCGTATCGAACGCGTCGCGATGGGACGAACGAACAAGCGAGGAACGTGACGCCTGCGATCCTGCATATTTTTAGGATAGACTATTTTCGAAAATGCGCGTCGAGGAAGGTGGGGGGATTGCAGTCGCGAAAGAACGAAAAGAGCGGGAGAAAGAGAGAAAGAGAGAAAGAGAGACTGAATGGCGGAGAATACCGATCGTTTCTTTACTTTTTTCCTCGTTCCGTGGCATCTCCCGACTCGTTTGCGCCCACAGTCACGGTAAAAGCAGCCAGCACCGATAATATCCGCACAATGCACACACAGAAGAAAGGATTCCGCGGGAGGAACAAGCGGAGAACGAAAGAGGACTGAGAGAAAAAGAGAGAGAGAGAGAGGAGGGGGATCTTCGAGCAACGAAGACGCAGTTACTCGAGGTCGATGCCGCCTTCTACTGATTTGCGAGATCACTCTCTCCTTCTAGCATTCTTGCCCCCTCCCCCCTCCCACGGCTGTACACAGGGAAAGAGAGAAAGGAGAGTGTAGCGCGCACCGTCCCTCCACACGATACGCCCCGAGAACCGACTGATTATTCGTCCCATTGCGTCGTCGCGGTCCTATTTATCACCGCAATTACTATACCTGCATGGGTTTTCTATCTATGTATTCGCTGTTGGGAAATCCCAAAAAATTTCTGTTCGGTTTTATGAGGAAAGAACGAGTTTGCCCTGTGGGGCATTGGCCTTGCTCCGCGGAGAGCGAGAGCAGAGAAGCCACGCCTACTCGCGCGCTAGATGCACAGCGAAGCTTCCCGATTTCTGGCGAATTCGGATCCGTTTAAACGTTGTTCAAGCACATCTGGATGTTTACAACGATGTGAAAAATACTGTTTTGTAAAATACTGTTAAAAAATTCTCAAAGTTGAAAGAGCGCAAGTTCACCTAATGCATACGAAATCGAATCTCTCTAGAACGAATAGAGAAAAAAAATTTTTCGGATCGCGTTGAACGCATGAAAATCTATAAGAATGGTTATCGAAACGCAAATTTGGTGTTGTGTTATCAACGGATACGGGGAAAACTCGTCACGGCTGCGTAGGGAGAGATTATCGCGGCGCGAGACACAGCGCATCGTGCACACGGGCGCGGTTCGTGAATCGAGAGAGGGAGTTAAAGAGAGAGAGAGAGAGAGAGAGAGAGAGAGTGAGGAGAGCGGACGCTAAACAGCGCGTACAGCCGGATCGTTTGTCCAGAAAATTGCCACTAGTGTAGCGTCCGTATTAATTGAAACGCGACACGCGGCCTCCACTATGCAAAGAATGTCCGCCGGACGACCATCAATTGCGCGGGTGATGTCGCTCACACGAATCGCCTTTATGATACCCCGTGTCCGGACATTTAATTAGAAACGTTGCTGCTCCCTTGGTCGTTCAGGCCCGTCCCGGCCCGTCCTAGCCCGACCGATCTTCCCGCAATATCTGCACGCGACATTCGAGTTGTTAATGTTGCTGCTCGTTTCGAAGATAGATATCGCCTGCGTTGTATCGCGGCCGCGGAACCAACGATCTGATTCCCTAACCCACGGTCATCGTTTGCTCCGGTACCTGTGCGTTAATTAATCGACGCGAACGTTTAACGCTTAACTAACGAGTCATCTTCAGCGGTTACATTTCAACAGTGCTTGGAACAGAAGAGATTGTCGAGCCTGTGGCCCCTGGGAGCCACTGGGGGCCTCGGTGGGCGTGGCTTCGTGGCTCTTGAGTCTAGCGGGGGCAGTGTCTTATAAAAGAATCTAACCCTGCGGCCAGAGCGATGTTTCGAAAGAAATTATGTAGAGACGATGATAGAATGCTAAATATCTTGTCCTTTCGGCGTACAGTACCATCAGTGGGCGTGGCTTCGTGGCTCTTGGTTCTGACAGGGGCCACGTCAGTATCTCACGGGAGCACTCGACCACTTCTAGCCTTGGATTTCTTTTGAGAGTGAAGTTTCACAAGAGATAATGTCAGAGACAGAGATAGAAGACTCGATACCTTGCTCTCCTGATGTGAAGCACCCTTCGTGGGCGTGGCTTCGTTGCTCTCCATTCCGACAAGGACCAATTCAATGTCACATAGCGACTCACAGAGACTACCTACACCAGAATTTCCTTCGAGAACAACAGAAAAGTACCAGTTAAACATCGACAGCAATAAAATAGCAATCTATCTTGTGGGTTGGGTATTCTGAGTAGGCGTGGCTTCGTAGCTCCCGATTCTAACCAACATCCAATGGTCTTTGCTCGCGTCTGGTTTAAAACATTTATTCGTCCTATTCGTTTAGACTCTATCAACTGGAGCATCGAGATCAAGGATGTTCAACTGTGACCTTGCGAACCTATATGCTCCAGTTGGCCCCGAATCAGAGCTCGGAGCCAAAATGGAATAATGAATAGATCGACTGAATCGTGTCTTTCAGAAGCATTAGAATATGGATAATTGTAAAAAAGTCAGTCATTTGACCGAAGATTCCATTACCAGAACGCTAAGGTTCTACTGTATCGTAGATCATAAGAGTAAACATGATCCGAACTGTGCCGTGCTTGGATTCATTGAAATCAGCAAGAGGTCACAAATACAATGGCAACAATTTCATAAAAAAATTATTAAAAATGAAAGCTCATTAAAATTAGTATTTTCTCACGTGGTCGAAGAATAGTTCACACATGCATCGAGATTTTTATGCAAAATAAAAATTCTCTTCGTTGCGAGATATAGGAGCGTTTATTTTCTCGATTACTTTCTACAGTTAAAAGCAATACAACGGTATTTTAAGATTCTTTAAACGCATCTGGTAGCTCGCAATTTCTGTCGTAAATGCATCAACTCCACAGTCTGGTAATTACCGTGCTCGATGATCCTGCGGACTAGAGCGCGGCCAGGTTCGATCGAGGCTTAGCGAACGATGGAAAAAAAAGCCGCGTCGCCGTTCAATTTCCCGCAAACTCGCAAAGTTTTAACAGAACCGCGACGGAACGACTGAGCTACGGTGTCAGCGTAGTAATTTTCCGGGAACGAGTCTCGCCGTTGGTCGAGCGAGTAAGTCGACGGGGCCGATTCGGTTGAGAATCACTGTCGGATTTGTAATAAGTGCAAGCGGAGCGGTACAGATGCGTCGCTCGCGCTGGTCCCGTTTGTGCGCTCGCGTTCTCCTCGCGTCGAATCCCGGCGTACCGTGAAACCATGATGACGCAACGGCCAAGTGTTGGTGGATGTTGGGAGTGCGGGCGACGCGACGTGTCGCGAATGCGCCTGTGTAAAAGCTCCGCACTGCCAGCTGCACGGCATGGCAGTGGCTGCGTTAAGTCGCGCTCGCGACCTTATCGTAACCGGGGACCATTTTCACGATTCGGAGAAAGTTTCGCCTTCGCCTTCGTATTTACAAACGCTCTCGCGCCTCGTCCCGGCAATGTTTCGTCGCTATTCGAAGACGGCGAACGCCGCTGATAGGGCAGGTCCACGTTTAGTCACACTTAACCGTATCACCTACATTTTCCTACACATCCAGCTTGCTTTGCGAGAAAATAAATCGGCTATCGCAGAACCCAATTCGAACGAAACAATTTGTTTTTAAGGAAAGAGACGGTGTTTTTAGCACTGAAAGCGATGAATAATTCGATAATTGTAAAATGGAAAATATGAAACTTATAAAAACGACGAGGCTCTTTTAGATTTTGTGCAATTTTTATTCCAATGTACGCTTGGGTAAAAAGAATTTATCAATTTTCATACTTTATAATTTCAATGAAAATAGCTTTAGCGTTAACGATGATGTTTTCAATGATATTATTAAAGTACGATCGATGTTTGCTCGCAGGAATCCGATTCTTGACGGATCATTTTCAATCGGCGATTCGACATGCACGCAAACGAATGATCTTTGATCTATTTACTCGTCCACGGTTGAATGGCACATAGTACTTAGTAGCCTTCTAATCGCAGTGCGTTACACAATGCGACACGTCGTTTTTGCTTATAGACTGGTTTTGTAAGATCGATAAGCGTTTGAATGCGGATAGTCTAACCGGCTGAGGTAATATCGCCGCGTATTCTTGCCGTGCAGTGCCCGCGAAATCTATAAATTCATTAATGCGATACACCGGCGCTGCTGTTGTGCGTAAACTTCTATCCGGGACTACGTGTTCTCTCTGACCACGTAAGAAGTTCGAACTTCGCTGGAACGTAATGAGTGGACAGCGGATCTTTATGCAAAATAAACATTTTCTACTTGAATTCCAACAATCTGTAGTGAAATAGAAATTTTTTTTTCTTTCTTAATACGTTTAATAGGTTGACAATAAATATAACAGAATTATTAAATTCTTTTTATGCATTTACTGTTTTGAATTACACCTATTTATTTTTATCATAAACGCATAAAATCCGCTGTCTAGTAATGAGTTTTCAACAGCAACGATAAATAATACTCCTCTTCGCAAAAAAAAAGTCTTGCTAATTATATCCAATTGTTACTTAATTGTTGGTGTGTTCTTAATGAACGGAAAAATTTGTTTTGTAAATATTTGCATTGAAACACTGTTTACAAGATTTTGTTTACACCGATCGAGCTCCGTTCAGTGACGCGTCGGTCGAAGTTGAACGAATACAGGCGAGATTATGAGTGTTTATGTCTAGAAATTGTATACGAACACTGAGGGAACTTTCCGCTCAACACCCCATACAGTCATGGCGACCCATTTATGGGTCAGGGGACTCTGTTAACGCTGCTAAATGACCGGTTTGATATTTAACAGTGGTGGAAATGAGGAAAATAATGTGGAGTCAATTGTCCAAGCGTCTGTTATATTCAAGATTACGGACAATTGAAATTTTAGCGTTGCCGTTTTCACGAAGGCAACAATTACCAGATAGTTTTAATGCAGGTTCGGTGTTAATGAAGTTGAAGGTTACAGAGCTCGCGTGAAAGAGCAACGGTGATATTTTTTACAGACGATAAACACCAGCGTCGTCCCCCCCGTCTAAATCCGACCGAACGATCATTCTACTCGAAGATCGTTAATTTCAATCTAGGCCTCTTGTCGCGCCTTTCGTCAGCGCTTTCGGCTTCAGCGCAACTTCGAAATTGTTGTATCAATTCTTGAAACAGTTCTGAAGAACCTACACTGACTCTCTTTGATATTCTCTCAAAAAGATGATTACTTTTTTTTAAATTGGACCATGAGACTTGGATTTCTTTGAGAAGTCAGAACAATTGGTGTGTCACGTAACGTGTTAAGAACTTTTGAAAAGAATTGCAGAAAAAATACTAAAAGTTGTATTTTATGTATTGCATATCTAATTAACTGCTTAGGACGTATGAAGATCAACACTTTCATACTCAGAATTTGAAACTCCATCGATTTATGGTATAAAAAATAGGACATTCATCTAAAAAAAATCAAGGTGACCTTGAAATATGACCCCCTCTGTACTGTGTAAATATAGTTTAATATAATTTAATAAAGTTACGCGACTCACCCTGTACATTACGAAAAAGTGTCTACAAAGAATAAATAAATTTTTATTATTTTTATCATATTTTATTTCATTATCATAAGATTAATTCGACTATCTCCAAGCAAATACCAAGCGCGAGACCGTGTCAGCGAACGTGCCGAGCAGTAATCGGCAAAGTTACGCTGACAGTTGTTAATTTCGGTGTTCCGTAGCAGTTGTTCAGGATCAAGGTTGCCCGGAGAAACCGTTTTAATGAAAAACCTTTATGCAACAGTTTCGGACAGTTTATTTACGGAATGATTCGGAGCCCACCGGCAGGCGTTCAAAGTGCAACAATCGCTGCTTGTCGCTCATCGGTGCAACTGGCTTTCGGTTCTCACAGTTCACGGGTGCATCATATCGACTCGGCTCCGTTCGCCTGACGCCGTACTGACATACAACGTAGGGCCGTCGTCGGGGAACTATACATGGTAGACGCGTTACGGTACAGTCACCCATCAGAGCAGAAGTTATCGAGGTTATCCTCATTGTACTGTTAGCGCGCCGTGCCCTGGAAGGTGGCTTTTCGTGGCCTAAATCCGATACTCCAATTTTATCATTTCGAGATCAACGCGATCGCTATCGTTCCGACACGATCGACACGATCAACGTCATTCGATCGATACTACTCGGACGCTTCAAGCGAATGCAAAATTGTCTGTAGCAATAACAGGAAATGGAAGTCGCATAAAAATTCATTTGAACACTTTGCACTCGGTGCTATTTTAACTTGAAAATTAAACGTTTCTTTCAATAATTCTATTTTATAATAATTTTTTTCCATTTTATGGATATAAAATTGATACAATACCTCATAAAATACTTAAACGTTTCGTAATTGAATAATGTATTATTCGCCGCTCGAGTGCTAAGGGTTAATAATTTTAATAGGTTGTAAACAATGTACCGATAATATTCTCAAGCTCGTGACAACATTCTCGACCGTAGCGATAGAACGGACAATGGCCCAAAGAACAGGGATGAAAAAATCGGTGGGTAGACGTTAATTCGGTGCGGACGGTACACCGCCTCGCGGACCGCTATGCGGTGGTGCGATACGGGCGGCGTTAAAGCGAGTAGGCAGGCGGGTAAGCTCCGATCGGACCGCGAATCCGACTTCGACTCGGATTCGGAGTCGCGACGAGTAGTCGGCTGACTCGGGCCGGTTCGGGTTCGAGTTCGGTGCACGAGCGTAGCCGAGCGCGCGTGTCCTACGTGCGCGACGGTGTTCGCCGTGTGGCGTGGCTCTCCGGTGGCGGGTCGGGTCGGGTCGGGTCGTGTCGGGTCGAGGAGGCGAGAGAGAGAGAGACGAGTTCGAGCTCTCTCGGGTCGACAGCGGTACGGTACGGTACGGTACGACACGACACGACACGGCGCGACGCGACACGAGACGATACGAGACGACACGAGAGTCGCAACGGGACGGTGCGAGGAGGCGAGGCGAGGTGAGACTAGACGACGAAGCGAGGCGAGGCCAGTCGAGCCGAGCCGAGCCGAATCGACGAGCCGAACCGGAGGAGAGTCAGTGGCTGGCGACTCCTCGGGCCGTCAGGTTCTCTGTGTGGGGCTTGTTGTCGTTTCGCGCTCCTTGCTAACCACGTGCGCAGCGTGACAGCTCCCGACAGACGTCGGCAGAGGCTACGCGGCGCGGCGTTGCCGTTCGACGCCGAGGCACGGCGGCGGCCGCCTTCTCCTCTACGCGTGTTCGTCATTTTCGATCGGGGAACTAGTACGTTCGTGGAACGATCTCATGTTCCACGGGTTTCGTTCGACGCGTCGCGTCGTCGCGTCGCATTGACAGTTGAGTGAGAGAGAGAGAGAGAGAGAGAAAGAGAGAGAGTGCACGAGCTTCCGTGTTGTGTTCGATCGGAGTGGTGTTTCTACGAAATGGTAAACAAACGAAAGACCGTTTAGATAACAATCTATCTAATTTTTGTACGAGATTCCTCGTGGAATCGGAGTCGTTGGTAGCCGGCTCTACTTGTTGGACCGCGCTTGATTTTTACAACGGTTCCCGTCGAATCGAGTCGGCACGAGTCGTGTCTCGAGCGTCGCGCATTAAATTCGTCACGATGGCTTGGCTGCGTGCCCTCGACGGTTATCGCAGCCGAGACTTTCGTTAGCAACTCTTATCTGGGCTACGCGAGAATAACCTGACCGCGCGACGAGAGCGTAAACACCGAGCGAACGAGCCGAAGAATGCTCGAGGCCCGGTCCGCAGCTGGATCGGTGGGTTGCGGAACGTCGCAACTCGGATCGCGCGCGGAAGAATTACCGTCCGATCGACGAACAGAGAGCCTAACAGAGCTTATCGGAGTTTCGAATAAATTAATACCGTGGTATTCGGAGAACCGCGCGGCGCGTCCGACTGGCTTGTTCGATCACCGAAAGCTAACGGTGTAGAAGCACGAAGCTAGAGAGATACTACATACACAGCTACATAATACTACCACTTAGAAACGTTGGTCCGATCGTCATCGTCGTCGGACGTAATAAGTGGACCGCGGACGGCCGAGTACGTAACGCGGGTAAATTAGTCGCGGAACGGGTAGCGTCTGCGACAAGAAACGGAATAATCACGACCGCGGGCCGGAAGAACGAGGAAACGGCCGCGCGAGGAGGAAGGGGCGAGGAGGGGGAGGGAGTGTGGAACGTACACTCGTATTTGCGAAACGAGTCGTTGTCGTCGTCGACGCGGTGCGGCGCGGCGCGGCGCGGCGGTGGCGGGGACACCGAGAGAACGTGGACGGCGCGATACACATAACCGCGCGGAGAGAGGGGAGATCGAGAGAGAGAGAGAGAGAAAGAGAAAGACAGAGAAGAAAGAGGAGCGGATAAGCGGATAGAGAAAACGACCGAAGGAGGAACACGAGGTAGAAGGGAGAGAGAAGAGAACCAAAGAAAGGAGTGAACGACGATCCGAGAGGGGTAGTGGGGACGAGAGAGGCGAGGAGCCGAAGAGAGAAGATTTCTGGGCACGCGCACTCCACCTGCTAGCTTGTAGTGGCACGCGCCATACCCACCCCCTCCCTCCTGGACGTTGCTCCCCTCCTCCCTTCCTGCCCCTCGGTCCCTCTTCTACCTAGTGGCTCTACCGCGACCGCCGCCACCGATTCTTCCTCCCCCCTCTCGCCCCGAAACCCTTCCCCACGCCGTTGCCTCTCCTCCCGCGGGAGAACACCGTCAACCCCCCCTCTCCCGGTACTCCCCTCACGCGTGCCACACGGTCCCGAAGCTGGGAGACGCGCGGGAGTCAATCGCTCGCGGACTTCGATAGGACGAGCACCTGGGTCCTTGCTCTCTTCCGCTTCCTCTTCTTCCCTCGCTCGGCGGTCTTACGCTCCCGCTTCCCTCCGACTTTGCTAGCCTAACCGATAGAGCAGGCGCGGCTGCCTCTCCGCAACACACCGAGATAATCTTCTCCGCCGGGGTCTTCTCTCGCGACGACACCTCTTCGTCCGAGGATTATTCATCGGCAGCGAATCGCTGAGCACTCGGAGGAAGAAGTCTGTCTATCGAGGAGGAAGGAATGGTAGCGAGCGAAGGACGATCCGCGCGAGTTGCCTCTTCGACGCGTGCCTGAGGAACAGAGCCGGCCACCCGGACGGGGCTACCGCGAGATACCTTGAGAGAGGAAGGACACCAGCATCGTCCCGGCCGATGTCCGCGTATGAAAAGGCCCGGTCGTCCTCCTCCACCTCCTCCTACGCCTCTTCCTCCTCTTGTTTCCGGCGCGCGTCCGCCGACAGGGGGGCAACGCGCCGCCGGCAGCAGACCCTCCTGTAAGCTGCGGCCCGTGCGCGTCAGCCAAGAGGAAGAAGACGAAGACGAAGACGAAGAGGAGCGTCGCCGACGTCCGTCCCGTGTCCCCGTCCGTCGTTCGCCGTGAAACGGGGACAAACGGAGAGTAACGTTCGGGAGAAAGGGAGGAGGAACGCGCGGCGAGGAGGAAGGAAAGCGACGAACGACCACGCCGAGCAGTAGTGGGGGACAGACGCGTGCTACCACCGCCGTTACTTCTTCCATCGGCAACGAAAATAGTCGAGTCTCCGCGACGCGCCGGAGAAAGAACCGAAAGAGAAAGAGAGGGCCGGTGAACACCGTGGAGGACTTATCGTGTGTACGGTGTACGAGTACACGTAGAAGCGTGTGCGTATGCGCGCGTGCACGTAAACGTACGAGTGCGTGGACGTTGACGCGCAAGTGTGTACCGCGTTGCGAGGGTGACGCGCTCGGTGTGTTGATCGGTGCAGCAGCTCGTCGCCTCTCGTCTTCGGGTGACGTATCGAGGAGCGTGTGCACGATCGAGATTCGCTCACCGACCGAAATACGGTCGAAAATAAGCGCGTGACGTTCGCGAGCATCGAGAGCAACGGGAACAAAAGAACGTTCGTCGGTGTGCCACGGTCCTTTGGAGATAAACTCTGGCGACCGAACTGCGCTGGTGCGAACATCCTCCAGATCATTGTCGGAGCAGCTCCCTCGAATCGACTACTCTTGTCCTCGCACGCGTGTTCCAAGTCGTCGCCCCGCGAACCACCTGTTGACGATTTACGAGGGAAAATCGACGGCGGTCCGCCTCGACGCGGCTGCTCCGCGCGCTGAAGCCGATCAGGCCGAACCGTCTCGTAGCCTTCCGAACGAAGACGGCGGTAGGAGTTAGCAAAGGTGATCTCGAGGAAGCGAAGGGAGAAGGAAGATTTACCTAACGATCAGCCAGTCCAATCGCTGACTGACCGATCGGGTGGACAGCCTGGTTCGAGGATTCGAAGATACGCTAGGGAAAGCTAGCGAAGGTATCTAACAGCGAGGTCCCCCAGCGCTTCAACGAATGATCTTGGATAGCGAGGAAGCGAGGAGAAAAGAACGATTGGCCTGGCAAGAAGGTGACCGGATCTCCGATACCGATCGCAGCGGGACACCCTAGCGTTAGAAGACATCGGTGGGAGGCAGCAAAGAATCATCGAATATCACGCTGAGATTCGGTAGCGATTCGGAGCGAAGAGCAAGGTCGGAAGGACCTGGCAAGCTGGGATTCGGCACGAAATGACTAGGAGTCAGAGGTTGACGTGCGCGGGACTCGGTGGTCGTTGAGATGCAAATTCGCGAGGTGTTTTCGGGTGCTGAGTATGCTCGGCGGCGGGACGGCCGGGCGAGGACTGTTTTTCGTTTCTCACTCGTTATCGAGACGCCGTTAGCGGGGCTTATCGTGTGCGCGCATCAACGCCAGTGACAGGCCTGGAAAGAGAAAGAGCGAATCGAGGAGAGAGACAGAGAGAGTGGGACGTCGAAGAGGTCGGAGGTCACGGAACCCGTCGAACGATATGCGGCACGCAAACTCGCCTCGAGCCGAGGATTTTGGGGCTTGCTCGCTGCGTCGTCGCCAGCAGACCGATCGCGACAGGAGCTCGCGCCGCTGATATGCTCTGCGAGCGGGACGAGCAGCAGCAGAGCGGGGCCACCGTCGTCTTTCTGGTTCTATTCCCGGCTTCTTGTTTTTCGTTTTCCTCATCGTCGACGTCTTCTTCTTCTTCTTCTTCTTCTTGTTCGCCGTCGACGGCGTGCTCGCGAGCAACGCGCAGACGTCATCGCGCGCGGGAACCGCCGTCCGAGCCCGCCTCGCCGCGAGCCAGGTAGTCAAGTGATCGAAAGGAAGGGCATTACGTTTTACGGGCATCGAAACTACTGTTCTACAGCGGGCATCGAAGAACTCGCGGGGACTGACAGGTCGTACAGTGTGTTGTGCCGGCTAGACCCCAAGGACGCTGCCAGCTTGCGGACAGTGGACTCTGTTGATAAGTTTCTACGTGTTTCTGTTCGGTTGCCGTTGAGATCGAAGATCGATTACACTACCGATCCAACGATACTCGTCCGATAAAGACTGTGTTTCTCCCACTTGTTTCTTAGTTTCATCGGCGAGAAGATCAGTTGCTGATCCTAGCGATCGATTGGGTCCGATAAGACAGTGTTTCCCCGGAATATCTGTTGAGTTTCGTTTCGCTCGTGAGCTGCAAGTTGTCGATCCGAGGACAGTGTTCTCTTCCGTTGAGTTTCAGTGGATCAGCCGTTCCGGATCCAAGACAGCGTTTCCTGTACTCTGTCCGGTCTTGCGATCGTCGCTCTCTCTGCGGTTGGCGGAGAGTGATCAAGGGATGTGAGATATGTTGGCGAAGGTGGCAGCAGATCCCGTGTGAAGAAGATTCTCCCCGGTTTCTCGTTGTTTCGCGTGGTTGATATATATTGTGTTGTTCGGAGCGCGAGGCAGAATGATCCGCGCACGGTTTGCTGGCGAGATGCTCTGAGGTTTGATCGGATCATCGGAAACATGGTTCTGTAGTTGGGATATACTGGTGTGGGTTTGCCTCCCGTGGAGGAGAGAAGATCGCCGGCAGTGTGACAGTGCGGATATTATAGTGGCGCGAACAAGTGATCGGAGGAGGGGCATGGTGGGCCCCCACCAACCAGGGCCACAGGCCCGGGTGGCCCCCCTGTAAAAAGGAAATCTCTCTCTCGCGCTAGCGTGGCCGCTACGTGCTCCATTAGACTGCCTGGAATGATGGTATGTCCCGAAACATCAACGAATCTCTCTATTTGTGTTGTACCGTACCGTAGTAAATCCTCGCGGTACACGCATTACAGTAGTACGCGTCGAGAAAGATGTGCACGCGAATGTTGCTGCGCAGCGACAACCGTACGCTTTCCAGTTTTTATCTGATTTTTACGAGCGTTGCGGCTCGAACTTCTGCCGAAAGGGGGACCACGACTGCCAGCAGGCTTCAACCCCCGCGATCACCGTTAACGCAGATAAAGCGTATCGATTCGTGAATGTTTTTTATCTGCGCTGTCGGTGACTTCGCACGCGCGCGCCAAACACTGCCAGATAACGGAGCCCTCTCTCCTCTCTCTCTCTCGCTCGCGCGCGGACCGATAAAAATTATCCCCACGGAACCGGTGGAAACGCGCGCGATTTGTTTCCGCAGTCTCGTCCGCGCCCGATTCGAACGCGTTCGTGGCGGTCTGCGTCATCGTATCGCAGGGAAACAATTCTGAAACCATTCGTAAAATTCAATTTCACCGGAATACACAACCACGAGCAGACTGCGGATTTTACGAGAAAAATTCGATGGAGCGTGTAGAAGTTAAAGTGGGAAATTTTCATTTGTTCCGATTTTTTCATTCGTTTTGTAAATTATTTTCAATGTACGTTAGTTGTTCTTATGGAACGGTGTTCGGTATGGAACAACATTGTTCGCAATGAATTTCTGCCGGTCCCCAGGCCACGCGTCGCCGCGGCCTTTCGCGAAGATTCAAAGAAACCGGAAACGTCCGACCGGCGTAACTGTATTGCGCCATACGAGCCGCAATGCTGTTTGTATTGAAATCGCGATGCGTGTCCCTCCGAGCATAACACGAGCGTGTTCGCCACGCCGCCGCGGTCTTCAGGTACCGGTGCGATCGTTCTCCATGATCGAGCGCCATGTTGCTCCTTCTGAAAAAAGCACGGCGAACGCGGATCTCGCGTTAACCTATCCGCGCTATAAAAATTTTCGTAAAGTCTCCTGCATAGTCTCGCTGCTCCGGTGTTACGAACTGTGAACAAATTTTCTCGACAGTAGCGTCAATCCTGCGAGAATTAAATATTAATCGCTAGCGAAGAAACTCGGAAACCTCTCGACTTAAACATACCGAAGAAAAATTTCAATTTTACTCCAGTTTCTTGCAATTAGTTAATTCCCCCTCCGTCGTAAAGGGCGAATTCGGTCATTGGAAAATGGCGGAGTTTGCGATAGTGATCCCAACAGTTTTTCTGCGAATATGGAAATCGTTTCAAGGTGGTGAAAATCGTTAAACTGGATCTGTTCCGTCCCAGGACGAAAGATCTTCGTTTTCGAAAAACTTTACACAAAGCAGGTAAAACGGGGCCCTAAGCCGAACCAAATGTTAGGGACTATAGGGTAATAAACCGCCGAACGGTTAGCTGTCCCGCGAACGCACCCTGCTAGCGACTAATCCCCGTCTTCGATGCAGCTTCGACTGCAGCATAGCAACAAATGGTGAAATCTGAAATTCTCTACTGTTTTTCAACCCACAACTCAATAATATTTAAAGAAAACGTAATTACTTCAGAGACGCAATTATTTTTCTTGAAAATGGTCGAAAATAAGACCGAAACGTCGATAAATATATTGCAAACATGCTATTAAATAGTAACAATTGATCGAACCCGAGCGCCGTAAACATTAATACAGATTTTAACATTTTACGATCGATGAAAAAATTGAATATTCAACTTCTTCTTGTATAGAACTGTTTAAAAATTGTCGGAGTGTTCTCGGTGATCGTGGATCGGTAGAAACGAGGAGGAGCAGCAGCGTTATCGATTCGGTGCCGGTTAGGCTGTTTGCTGGCTCGCTCCCGGCGTCCGAGGAGCGTCAAGATCGCATGCACACACGTAGAACAATAGATTGGCCGTCGTCTAACGGCATTCTGGCGGTCGGCACGACCGATAATAGGGGCATCCAGCGCGAGCTCGCGGACATTCCGCGTTTCTCTGTCCCAGGCGCGCACCGGTTCCGTTGCACTAACGACTGGGGCGTTAGTCGGGAATCGGCAAGCCGTGCTCGTCTCGCTCGCTAACGTTGCCCTCTATCCCTCCGCGGAAACTCACCGATCGATCCTCTCGCGTTGGATCCAGCCACGGTCGGCAATTTTTCCCTAAAAAATTATAACAGTGATTTTCTAATAATTTTAATTATTTCGAAACCGTTTACGCCGCACGATGAAATAACGTCTAGAATAAATAAATAAATGCCTTACCGTGTTTTTCTTTTGCGAGTTAGGTTGCTTGCTAATTTTTCTGGAACAAATAAATCGCGATTCGAAACACGTGGGCTCCTAGTTTGTGAAAATTTTTCTCGTAAACGAGGATTTTATTTACTGTTTATAATTGCGCGCATTCCAAGAAACGCGTTTTTGAAATTGCCCTTTCAGCGAAACGATCGATAGGGAAAAATCGGGATCTCTGCGAGCGATGCGAAGTTTAGTTCCGGACCACTGTGCGTCCCGATTCCGGCGTGTCATAACAGGGGAATGAGCCGCGCTCGGGTGGCCGACTCATGGCTGCGCGTCGGAATTATTTATACCACTTGATTACACGCGTCGCTCGGAGCAGTTCGGATCGGCGCGGAGCACTTCGGGATCGACGCGGAGTGGGGGACCGAGCAGCGCCGGAAACGACCGAAACGCGGGCTCGGCAGCGATCGGCCCGAGTATCTCGCACGCATCGTTCTATCGAGCATCGATGCGGGGAATCCGGCATACTTTGCCCGCTTCCGCGATATCGAACGGGCCCCGAGCGTCGACCGAGCACCCGTGGACGTCTTATCGTTTAGGTTCGTTCGGACTGCCTTTGCGGCCAGAGGTAATTCGCTAATACCGACCGGTCACTTCCGCGCATTCGAAACGTCGGCGAAATTGCAAGAAGACATTTCCACCGTTGCACTTTTATAATCATTTTGTTACTGAAATTTATTTATGCGACCTTCGAAATTCTCGTACTAGTCGAAATAAGTGATTTTTCTGGTTGGTAATTGTTTAACAAGCTTGTTACGTTGGAAATGTAGAGTAAATTTTTTCATTCGTGCACGTATAAAAAATATTTAATACCTCCATTATCATATAATAACTAGACAGCGGATCTTTTGGCAAAATAGAAATTTTCTAACTGAAGTGATATATAGAAATTTATTATTATTTCTTTTAATATGTTTAATAGGTTGAAAATAATGGTAACAGTATTTCCGAATTCTTCTGATGTTTTTACCGTCTCAAGTTAGGCCAATTTTCGTCGTAAATGCATAAAATCCGCTGGCTAATAATAACATTTTACTAATCGAAGCATCAAATGTTCACATTGCTCGCCACGTTAATCGAAATGTCGTTAAATTATCGAAATCAGATCTCAGAACGCGAAAGTTACGAAGCAGTTGAGAAATATTGTCGCGGTGTGCACAGTATTACAATGAATTTTTGCCGCAAGCGCAGAATATCTCCAACTATTTATATCGACTCGGCGAGAGGTTGATCTGAATTAAGCGCGAATAGAAATTCGAGCGAATTTAATCGCGTAACGATCGGATAATAATTGAATTCGCTTCGCGGGTTGCAGAAAGCTGCAAGTGAAGCAACTCGGCGGTTTGTTTGGAGCAAGTGCCGTTACGTTTTGAATTACGCGATAATCGTATCATTCAATTTCATTCGAGTTCGCACGTTTTTTCCAATCTGCCGGCGCTATCAGCGTAGTGCTTACTCACTGGGCAACCTTCATCCTCTGTCTCTTGATCTCCGGGCATCTCTTTCGCTACAACGCGTTATCGCGAACTCGAAACTCGTGCTTGGAAACGGGCGAACAAACGAGCCGAACGGAATTCGAAACTTTCGGCGGATCTTCGTTCGCCTGTCGTAAGGTCAACTTTATTAAAAGGGAACTCGGTATAATATTGCAAATTTATTCTTCCGGAGGAAGCGGATCGAGAACGTCGCGATAAATCAGTTTTCGATCGAGATGCGGAGTATTAATCCGATACGCAGGGAGCATGCAGGAAATATTTATTGCTGTGCTCGAGCGTTAAACTATAACGAGCGTTAAAACTGGTCGAACGAAATTACAATTATTAATGAATAATCGAATAAATCTTTCTATGCTACCACATATCGCAATTCAAATCGCGAAGAATCTCCGGTGAACTCAATTTCCTTGTTTTTGCAAGAAAAGCTTTTCTCGGTAATGTTTAATGATATAGAAATAAAGAATTTTTATTCTCAAGCGTTCCCCCGAGCAATTTTATTTAAGAGCGTACATTATGAAAAATCCGCCTAAGTTAAATTTCAAATTAAATGAATTTTCCGGACGGGAAATGAAGAAACGTTAATGTTTCTAATCGAGACACGTTCGAAATGGAGTTGACTTTTCGATTTTTCCACGAGCGACTTTAAGAGAATTGCATTTCGACGGAACGCGCGGCGGCCCGTTGTCTCCGTCTCGTTACGGGCCGACGTAATTAGCAGCCAGTCACTCGAGGACTATTAATTCCCCGGCGCACACGCGCGCGGTCCCCGTAACTCTCGATTCGAAGCACCGAAATACGCCTCGGCGACCTTGCCGGCGTTATTAGGCTACGCTTTAAACGAGATTTTCAGCGTCTTGCTGTTCTTCTCTCTGTCGATAGCCAGCCCCCGTGTCTGCCGGCAGATATATTTAGCTTTTTCGTGGCGGGGTATATCGCGGATGCAGAGCCGCGATTCGACGAAGTCGACAGAGATAGCCGGCCGGATAGATAATGTTGTTATTATTAGCGACTAGTTTTACCAATCTCTCTCTCTCTCTCTCTCTCTCTCTCTCTCTCTCTCTCTCTCCCTTTCTATGTTGGCCAGCTCAGAAGAATTCCGCTCGCTCCCGTTCGAACAACTGGAGCTGGAAAGTTTAGAAATCGCGGGGAACGATACCGTTTCGCTTATCGACGGGGGACCCCTCGCTTATCGAGCAATCGTACTCGATTCTCGAACGTTTCGATGCCTTCTCTCCTTTAATTACGATCTTCTGGAAATGCATAAAATCCTCTGTCCAGTTAAACAATCTTTTTTTTTTTGTATGTTTCCAGTGAGAAAACTGTTTTGTGGTGTTGGAACAGTTCATAGCTTTCTAGTGAAAATTGTTGTTTTTACAGATTTTATGTATGTTTTTGTGTTTCGCTTGTGCTCTGGATGAGATTTGTTTCAATTGGACGTAAGTGTGCACTGCATTAGGAAAATCCAATTTGCTCGTATCAATTTAGGTGAGCCATAAAGAACCGTGAAGAATTAAAACAAAATATGATGGAATATTTTGTGTAGAATAAAAGCAGAATTAAAATATAAAATTAACAAGATTCAAAATAGAATGTGACGCGATGTTGTGTCAAAACTGAGCAGTATACACGACAGTATTTAAAACAGAAAATTGGGAAATTTTCATTGGAAGAGACCGCGAGGATTAACTAATACAATAACGCCGGAGTAGATTAATTTGTCCTTACACTCTGAAATGTAACTTCTGGTTTTACAAATATTAGTTGGATGAAAATAATCTGTTGAAATAAAACGGAATGTATTGAAAGCATACAAAACAGAATATAACAAATACAAAATGAAGAAGATTCGAAACAGAAAATGGTTGAACCAAATACGATGTTTAACCAAAGAGCAAACGACACAGTAAATTAATTTTACACGAGAAAATTCTAAAATTCTTGCAAACATCGCCGCAACAATTCTCGGCATAGTCGGCATTTTCCTACAAAAATCGACGCTTTCCGAAAGCAGCGAAAGTTAAGTGTCCATCGGCAGCGTGTTGCGAACGAGTCGAAGAATCTCGCAGGTCGGTGGATGCTCTCGGTGCTGATATTTCTGGTGGCGGGCTCGAGAGGATTCACGGCCGGAACCGACTTTTCGTCACGCTGGAAATTAGCTGAGCAACACGACGGTTTATCGCGTCGTAAAACGCGGAAACACTCGACCGCACAGTAACAACATCGACAGAGAGGCCGGAGGAGAGAAAGGAGAAAGAGAGGCACGCGTGCAACGTCAATGCGAAAAGAGATTATCGCGTCCATCTGCGGCGAAACGCTGAGAAATCGCTGTTTTCTTCGAACTCGAAACTCCTCTGGTCACTGGGTGGAAAAATTGAGTAGATGTTACACTTGACAAAAAAAAAATAAAACGCGACTACAGTCCATTAATTTTCACACAGTTTTTAAGCACCATTTGCTGCACGTTTTTCACTAAGTCCGAATATAGCGAACTCTTAGCATCGGTCTCTAGTCTTGGGCGACGAAATTTTATTTTCATCGTTCAGGGACGACGATGGGTTGTTCGTGAAGCTAGTGTGACACTAGTGATGAAATTAGCGTGGTTAGTGAGGCTAGTGATAAAGCTACTGAAGCTAATGAGACGCTAGTGTGAAGCTAGTGATGGATATAGTCAAGCTAGTGAGAAACTAGTGATGGATATAGTCAAACTAGTGAGAAACTAGTGATGAAGCTAGTGAGGCTAGCGATAAAACTAGTGAAGCTAGCGATGAAACTAGCGGAGCTAGTGAAGCTATCGATGTGACCGGTGTGAGCTAGCGAAGCAATTAAAAATGCATCGATGGGCAAAAACGTGTGTCTTGCACAGAGCTGGCTAGAAAGATCCATGAACGCAATCCGGCGGTAGCCCAGATCGATTAGGGCAGTGTCCAAGGAGTCGGATACGGCGTGTAACGTTGGGAAGCACGTTTTAACCGATCCGGCTAGGAAATCGCCGGTGCACAGAGCTCGGGGAACCGAACTGCAAAGGCCTGGCTACGTAATCGCGAGTTCGGGCCAAAGTCTAACAGACACGACACACCTCCGACCTTCCTATCGATCTGCGGCTGGAGGTTTTACGCGTCCTCCACCCTCCGCAAGCTCGTCGACCCTCGCCACCCTTGCTCTCCTCTCTGTCTCTCCCTTTCGTTCTCTCTCTCCCTCTCTCTCTCTTGGTTTCTCTCTTGCTGCTCTCTCTCTCTCTCCCTCTACGGAGAGTCCTCGCGAGGAGGAAAAGCAACCGGGTAGAGCCTTCGTGCGAACGTTTCTCGGCCACCTTCAACCCCTCTATCAAACTCTCTCGTTCTCCGTCTCTCTTCCGAACAGTTGACCGTCCTTATCCAGCTACCTAGACGTCGAAGTAACAGGGGAGAAGAAGCCAATAACGCTTCCTTACGCGTCTCCACGATCCCGAGACACCTACGCGCCGTTACGCGGCTCGATCTGATTGAAACCGAGCGTGTCACTCCTCGTGGGAACGATCCCACTGACCAATTCCGCTCGGATCCACGAATTCCGACCGTGCCGACGAAGATTTACCACAGAAATTATAGCAACGCGTTCGTACATGCCGCACACGCGCGCTCGACAGTTCGGATAATCGAGATTCCACTATATCGTAGATTAAATGGGTAAATGTGACCTAAATTGTACCGTGCTTGGACTCGTTTCAATCAGAGACACATCAGCAATTCACAGCACATAAATGTGCTCTTCGCTCGGTTGCACGATGCAATTACAAGAAAGTGTAGTTATTTGTCAACAAAACACCGACGTCCTTGTCAACTCTGGAAAAAAATATCCTTGTCAGATATATTTGGTCCATTGACCAAATGGTTGATTTGGTTCATCATTGATTCTCGCATCACGACAACCTGAAGAGATATTTGGGTGGCCCTACTTAAAATGACCACCCAGTATAAACAAAGTGCAATCAGCTATTCACTGAAATCATATTTTATGAATAGACGACTGTCCAAACTGCTGTGAATGGCACTATAGAACGCACACCAGTGGACGGAGCTCCACGATCAACAGAAACTTTCTTTTTCTTTCCGAACAATAAAGAAGTTCTAATCACCGTAGACACTGAAGAAAGCGAACGGGGGCCGAGAGATATTCATCCGAGCTACGCTTTACGGAGAAATAACTGTCGAAACAGCTCTGAATGGCATCGCGTTTGGTTCGCGACGCTCGGAACGGCGTCCAAAGTGAATTTTATTGGTAAGAAGTTTATCTCGGTCCCGAAGGCGTCGAAAGTCAACCGGTTTATCGGTGACAAAACGTGTGCCGGAGGAGTTCTGCCGTTTAATATCTCGCGAGAACGGCACCGTGTCGGCATCCGCTTCGTCGGCATCGTCATCGTCATCCTCGTCCCCGTCGTCGACGACGACGACGACGACGACTCGAATGTTTTCACTGGCGACGAATTAATCTGCGCGCGTTTATCTCGCCTCGCTGCGACGCACCCCGGGTATTTTTAATCCCCGTTGTCGGAAGATACGCGCCCGGAGACGCTCGCTTTCGTTAATTCGTCGCTGTTAATTAATTCCCCTCCCTACGAAGCAATCGATGACGAAAGAATCGTCGGGGTTCGCTCTCTCGGGAACTGTTCCGAATGTTTTCGTACTTTGCTGCCACAATAATCGACGGCAGCGCGTTTATAACGAAAATCAGCAGGCGAAATTGTGCAGAACGATTGAAAGTATTCTCCTTTCGAAGTAGTGACCTTCAAATGATCTTGATCTTTGAAAATTAATGTGAACACTCCTGAGAAGATAACTTTGAGAAAATATAACATTTGCATTAAATTGCATTAAAAACATTTGTTTGTCATCGCAAGTAAAGGAGATGTTTAGGTGGACCACCCTGTATAAGGGAGAAGCAAAATTATTCCTGTTCCCCCACGCTTCCGCCCGATCACGTGACGCGTTCCGTCTCTGTCGTGCGCGTGTCATAATGTCACGTGACTAACTCGGTAGTGGGAGAGAAAGAGAGGGGGTAACTTCCCCCATTCCTCTGGCAGTCTATCTGATGTTCGGATAACAGAAAATTTAGATAGAAAATGCTCGAATAAACGTTCAACTGTATTTTGATCTGAAGGTAACCGAATTTTGTCAATAAAAAGAGCGACATTCGATGCGATAATTTTTAGCTTCCAGCTTTTTAGCGTAAAAAGATAACGATTGTTATTCGTATGACAGGTTTGGGAAATATAAAAATTTTCCCAGCAGATTTAACGCGTTTACGAGAGAAATGAGTGAACGCAGCTGCACGAAATGCCCAAAAATTCGATTATTGTTGCGTCCGTTGTGCGCGCTGTTGTTTCATGGTTAAAAGTAACAATTGCACTGGCGATTTAACGAATTTCTGATAAACAAGCGTGAATGGAACTGTCGATGATCGTGTGAAATCGGTATGCTGTTCACGTTGACGAAGCTGCGCGACACCGGTGCAACGATAGGAGATAAGATTTCGAGGGAAAATTTTCGAGCGGAATACGGCAGAGGGAATCGTCGAAAAATCCGCTCGGGAAATAAAGAGCACGTGGCGGGAAGCATTTTCTGCAGCGCGCCGCGAATGCAGCGTTATCGATCAAGTATTACCGGAAGCCGTACAGGTGCATAGAACGCGGGCAGACCTGTCAGATATATCACGAACACTATTCTTAATTATTGGCGTCGCGGGACTCGCAAAATGTTGGCGATAAAGCGTCCGTTGCGAGCGCGCCTTCCATCGGTCATCCGGCTCGATAAAAGTCATCATTGAGCTGCTGATTTTTATGCAAAATGAACATTCTCCGCGTTAATTGTAAGACACGGAAGCTACGTTAACGACTCGAAGTTAAAACACAAGCGGTTACCCTTTTAAATAACAATTTTTATTAATCGTACCTGAATCATATTGACTTAATCAATATTAATAGACGGTTGATTTTTTAGCAAAATGAAAATTCTCCGCATTATTTGTAAGGAACGGAGACTATGTTAAATCTTTTTAAATAACAATTTCGATTAATTACACTTGAAATACATTGATTTAATCAATATTGATAGACGGTTGATTTTTATGCGAAATGAAAATTGCATAAAACGATTAATCAATTATAAAATACATTTATTTAATCAACATCATGAATACGCGGCAGATTTTTATGCAGAATGAAAAATGTCTGCGTTCGTTGCAAAATACTGAAGCTAAATGTACATTTATTTGAAAAAAAAAATAATCGTCGTAAATATTTTATTGTAAAATTATAGTAAACGGGATTTTAAAGAATTCATACAAATTTCTTTTCACACCAAAGGAATTTCGCTTCTTCGATGGCATCGAAGTATGCGGTAAATCTGTTTAATGACGAACGAGATCGTCATCGGTCAACAACGGTCCGACAGCATGACGAATTGATTCGTCACCGATCGATAACGCGTTAATAAAGACTCCAAGGAGTGGAGCAGAGTAAATAAAAATCGCTGAAAATTCTTCCTTCCATTTCCAAAATTATATTGAACCCTTTTGAAGTTTAAATCATAGTACGTTCAAATTCGTTTGGTATTTTCAAAATTAATATATTATTATTTAATAAACACTAAGAGGGAAAATCAATTTTTGTTTCACTGTAGATTAATAAAATTTTTATTGTTCCACAAGGACCGTCTACCAATAAAATTACGAGAAAACGCGTCGAGCTACGAAATGTTCGAAAGAAAATTCCGCGCAATTAATCAGCTCGCGGGAAACGATATTTCCCATATAATTATAATCGAGCGAGCAATTCGCGTTAATGCAACGGGAACAACAACGGCCGGCCAATAATTCAACAGCGAAACGGCAAACAGGAACAGCGTGTAACGATCGTGGAACAGCAAAAGTCCTCGGGTCCGTTCTCCGGAAGCAATCGCGCGGTCCATCGCGAATTAATATGTATATCCGGCGATTCGTATGCAAAGCGGCGGAACGGGGCCGGTTTTTCGGGTAGACCGCCGCGTAAATAATTTTTCGAAATCGATGAACGTGTGCGCTGCGAATTCGGCTCCTGGCTGACCTCGCGACAACTAATTGCCACGAAACTCGCGGGATCGATAGACAACGTTGCCTCGATGCTTCCGTTCATTAACTCGGAAATGACCGTACACTTTCTTTTTATTATTAATAACAGAATTATTAAAAACAGAGCGTTCATTTTCTTCCGAGACGTTTTCGCGCGACGTACAGTAGATACTAGATCTAAGAAAAACGAGCGCCCCGTTCGAACCACTGAAATCGAACCGAGAAAATTCATCCTGGGAATTGTGTCTTCTATTCCGTGGCACGAGTACGAGTAAAAATCGATTTGTTTAAATATTGTATGAAATATTGTATTGACTTAATCTCAGTTAAAACAGAAAACACAGTATCGTATTAAATAATAATATAGAATCCAATAATATGCTATACAATATAAAATACGAAAAAAAAACACTCAATAGTTGATGAACAAGTCCAACAAAAGTAGGAAGAAAGTGGTGGTAAAAGGTTAGATTCGAAGCGAGGGCTACTCGGCGCGATCTGGAGCGTAACGAAGAAACTCGAAAATCGGAGGGTTTCCCTCGCGTGTTAAAATCGCGGAGGATCGAGAGGCGGTTTCTGCGATTTATCCTTTTCCTCTGGGTTCCATCGGTCGGCCTTATTACGTTTCGCGTAACGGAAGATTTGTAACGAGCCGTATCGGGAACGACGCCATAACGGAACAGCCGTAAATCATCCGGCGTACTCTTTCGCAATTAAATCGGCGCGCGCGTGCGAGCGCTCATTTTGAAGGGAAACATATCAGCCGCGAGGGTCGCTGTAAATCACGGAACGGTTAATAAAGCTCGTTGGCCAAAGGTAACCTGGCCCTCTGTCCTTGTTCCGTCCGCCGAGAGTCTTGACAGCTAAGAAATTCGAGAGGATTGCCGAGGAACTGCGTTACGACCGATCGCAGTCTGCCGGGCGCATCCTGATCCACAAGGAGCCAGTTTCTCGTATCTTCTCGCGGAAAACGTCGATTTTTCGGGCTAATTGACTCGGGATTTGATTTAGTGAATTTTCGAAGGATTTACTGTTTATTTTATTTACATTAACAGTGACTGATGCGGGCGTTTCGAGAACGATGAAATTTATTCAGAATTTACACGATTTTTATCACGAGTGCATAGCAGAATTGAAAGGTTTTTCAATCTTATTGGGTTGGCAAGAAGGTAATTTCGATATTTTAATGAATTTCGGTGAACTTTAATGAATAAAATATTTCAAGCTCCCTGCAATCCTATTATCAACTGTTAGTTATCAGGAAAGAAAAATTATAACCTTAACAGAATTTATTGAAACAGAGAAAAACATATTACCTTCTTGCCTATAACCCATCATTCTGATCATAGATCCAATAATAGCACCGCTCCTTAAGACACAATTAAAACTTGATTGATCCATCACTCCTTCTCAAGCCTGTCGGCCACCCTCAAAAACATTCTTCCAAAAAGAAACACCTTTAAAGTCCAAACTGGCAACTCGAAACACCGAGTCACGCGCACACTCCATCAACGAGCAACTCCGAAAAACATAAATTCCAGCTTAACATTTCCTACACGCATTCCCGGCGAACTAACCTTCCGCGCATTCCAGAAAAAGAGATCGATCGTTTCCACCAGTAAAAGAAATTCCTCCCTTAACTGCTGAAGATATTCTCGCGTTCTACAGGGCGTCTTTGAGGGATAATTGTTTCACACACGCTGGGCACACACGGCTCGACAGGAAGTTGACGAAGAAAGCACGAGACGCCTGTGATTACTCGCGTCTGCCGTCTCCGGAACTTTGCTTTCGATGTCCTGTCGATGGCGTCTCGTTCGCCTTGCCGAGAGGCACTCCTCGTTGTACATTGTCGGTAATTATCCCGGGGAATATTGTCGGCTGATTTGTTCGCCAACACCGTGAACCGCGCCGCTGGCACTTTCGAGGAAGTCGCGGCGAAAGGTGGAAAGATTTAGAGCCCCGAGGATCAGTCCGGAGACCTTTGTGGATCATTTGCGAACTATCCGAGTGTTTTGATAGCGGTGCCTCGAACCCTCGGATTAACGCGCGAGGTTATTTTGCCGCGACTGTCGTTGTGGTTATTTATTCGGTTGCTTATTTACCGGCTTGAGGCACGAGGTAGAGCGGAGTGCTACAGATGGGGTCTTCTGTGTTGGGAATAAACAACTTCGTTCGTTGTTAAATAATTGGAGAAGGCGACGAACGCGTGTGAAAATTCTTTGTTTATGTATGTGTGTGGTATGGGAGTTAGAAAATTAATAGAATGCAAGATCAAATTGTTAAATAATTTTCTATGTTCTTTTTCTGACCAAATCGTTTTCTTTCTGTTACAGGTAAGTGTCGGAGGACTGACCCTAGCGAACGTGTTCGTGAGTAAGCCAAGTGCATCTTCAATTTACCCGAATTAGTCGGTATCGTAGAGGCAACCGGCCGGCGTAACAAAGTAGTTGCTCACAGTGTGTTTAATTGAAACGGATTATACTGTAGATTGTCATTTATTACGTCTATTATTTGAATAAAACTCGAGTTTCTCGCAGCTCACGGCAAGAGCCAATTAGACGTACCCTTTGGTTTATTAACTACGGGATTATGCAAGGGTTACTTCTGTTGTATTAGGATGCTGGATACAGGCGCCTTTGTCTACATCGTGTTGCCGTTCATAGAAACCATTCACACGTGCGAATGCGATTATTGAAACAGCGCGCAGCGTGAGGATGCTAATGGAGGCGGAGGGATTGGCGGTGATTGAGTGGAAGTTTCTAATTTTATAAGGGAATTTCGCCCTAGAAACTATCAATTCCACTAAACAAACATGATTAGATTCGCTTCAAATTAAATATCGTACAATTCGACTATCTTCTAAATCGAATTTATTCTCACGACGAATTTACCGAATTCTCAAACTCGTTGTTACTCAATAGTTATTTTGAATTCTACAAGATCGACGTTTATTTAACCATTCAAGCATATTTATAACGTTATATTGTTTGCCACAAGATTCGAATCAATTATATTATATTTACAGTCAAATATACACCATCGATACAATATTTAGACATCGTCAAAAATAAGGGTAGCTACCCCTCAATTTTCTAAAAAATGTATAAAAAACTAAATGTTACGAGAATCAGTACCAAATGTTAATACACACAGAAATTGTATAAATTAGAAACTCTGGTTTTTATCCAAACAAATGGACGAAAAGATTTCATCGTCTAAAAATTACAGTTAGAATATAACAATAAAGAATTGACAACCCCACAGTTCGGAAAAAGAAGGACTAAAAATGGCCAGTCTCCCACGAATAAACCAAGCGTCTGGAAGCAGCTCTATCGAACAACAATCGATACGAAATCGATCCACGAGGAATGTCCTCCGCGTTTCAATATCCTGCGCCCAGGTACACAGCCGAGGAAGTCAAAACATTGTCTCTGGTTTGGCCTGGCTCGCCGAGAAAGTTTTCGCGAAGACTTAAAGACAAGTCGCCGACCGGAAGTTGCCCGCCACCCCCTCGTGGATAAAGTTCACGAGACTGTGCCGACACTCGCACCCCTTTCCTGCCACCCCCGCCCCATTATCTCTCTGCTGCTCTCGTTTACTCTCTCTCTCTCTCTCTCTCTCATTCTCTCATTCCGTGAAACTCGTTCGATTATACAGGGTGTCCCAGTAAACACATCGTTTAATATCCTATAATTTTGTCCAAGCGACAATTGACTACAGTTTTAAATGCCTCTGGAAACATTGAAAAATTTTTCCTGGGACTGAATTCACCACGGATTTGAAGATTGAAGTTCCCTCTTTGCATCGATACCTCGAAAGTCGATCTACGATTTTTTTTCGTTGAATTATTGACCGTTGAATGAGGGGGTTATATTTGCTTAGGGCTTCATACGATGAAACTTGTCCCTCGTATTTCTTTTATAGAACAGCGAAAAAAAATCGCAGATCAAGTTTCAAGAGATCGTTGCAAAGCAGAAGATTCGTTCTTCAAATCTGTGGTAGATTCGTTGACGGGAAAAATTTTTTAACTTTTCCGCAGACGTTTCAATTTGCAGTATTTTTTTGGAAGAACGTGTGTTCGGTTTCGTTTCCTGAAAAATGCGAGGATAAGTTAAATGAAAATGACGGGTGGATCGTGAAAGTAGAGGCTTGAAATTTTAAAACGGGACCGAGTTCGTTGTTGTACAATTATGTTTTATGAAATTATGGCAGTTTCAATATCGACGATTTTTGGAGGATTTTATAACGCCACTGTGTATGTGTTCGAAGACGACTTTCGTGCGAAGCCAACCCCCGGCAAGCTCGAGCGCGTTCAGAGGGTGAAAGAGGTCGAACGGAATCGATATTTGGCGGCGGCACGAAAATCGCGACCGGTGGCCCAGTCGTTTAACCCCGCTTCCCGTCGACGAGGTGCTAAAAACCCGGGTTTCTCTTAACGCGGCCGCCGCGACGCGAATTTTAAACGATATTCCTATTGCCTCGCCACCCGTGATCCTCTGCGAACGCCATGGAATAGTTCGCGAATCCCACTAGCACCAATTCGCTCGCGTGTTATTGACCCAGTCGCATTCGTGCCCCGTTTCAACAATACTTTCCCTAATTAATCCGGACATTCACAAAATAATGCGAATCTCCTTTCGCGCTTTTCAAAACTGAAGCCTGGAAACTTGAACTCTCTATACACATTGAGAGAACGAAATATTATTCTCAGAAACGATACGATGCTGCAATAATTGTAAAATACAGTAGGTGTTAATTAGAAAATGTAAATTAATAAACATTTTGTATCTAGCTTATTATTACCAATAAATAGATTGCAATGTAAAGGTTCGATGAGATTTATCAGAAGAATTTTATTCAATTAATCCAGCGTTTATTGAATAAATTGTAGGTTTTATTGAATAGAGTGCTAAGGGTTCGGGTGAAAGTTGAATGTTTCTATCAGATTCGTTGATGAAGGGCTTTTCGACGCGATTATGGCAAAGGCACATAGTGTTTCAGCTGCGTCGAAGGCGCATACACGTAACAGAAAGGGTGCAGCCGCATAAATATTCACGTAGACTTCGGTCCCCGAGGAATCCACGTCGAACCAACCCCGACATCCTTATATTCCTTATTTAGTTTCAGCTGGAGAACTCGGAACTTCCTCGTCCGCGAACTTTCGCGGAGTTTCTTGTACACTGCGACACTATATCACAGTGTCAAAAGTATCGAAGTAAGTAAGACACGGTGTTTCTGGCTCACCTGTGCATCGGATCGAGCGATCGTCTACGCAGAATCGAACGTCGCGTTCGATACTTTGTTCCCTTCGATGGGGAACAATCTCGAAATTCGCAATATCGTCCGAGGCCGCAGACATTAATTTTTCAAAAACAGCAATTTTAACCCTTGTGCTAATAATCGGGTGCGCTCTCTAAATTTCTCTTTATAAATTCTTTAATATTTTCTATGAAAAATAGCGCAATCATTTTTCTTGGCTGAAAATGAAAAATGTGCATTGAAATATTAATTATAGCGAAACGACTGTGATCTGAACGAAAACTTACACGATCAACGGTTGTTTAACAATTTCTTTGGTAATAGACTCGACCATCGATGCTCGAAGCTATGAAAAACAATTAAAAAGTGAGCATTGACAGTGCTAGCGTAATCAACCGTCACACGTAATTTCTGTGACGATTATGGCGAAAGCGTCACGCTCTGCCCGGCCCCCACTATGTCTGTGACTATAGTCGCACATTAAAATTTCATGTCTCCCAACCTCTCAACGCCTACCACCTAATATGAGATACCAAATCGTGAAGTCTTTTAATTTTCGGAACTGTTTTATTTATTTATTTAACACGCACCATTTTTGCATATGATCAGAATGATGGCAGACTTATCCTGCGGTTATTAAGATTGAAAAATCTTTCTGTGATCGAATCAATTCTCCTATGCACTCGTGATAAAAATCGAGCAAATTCTGAATAAATTCAATTTGTTAATACTAATTTTCATCACTGTTAATGCTCTGCAAAATTCACTACGAAAGTCGTACACTTTACTACGGTTCCACTAGCAGTAACTTCTTTTCGACAGGCGCCGATAAAACCGGAAAAAAATCTTTCAGCTTCTGACAATTTAATCAGACCTCTCCTAGACTCTCCTAAGCCGCTGCTCCGCGTTTTCTTGCTAGAGTGAAAATGCTAGACTCCTTCGAGAAGAATAAAGAAACAGGGGCGGTCCGGGGGGTGGGGTAGAGGGGGGATAAACGAGCCCCCGGAAATTTATAACTGACCAGCCTGGAGACTCCTTGCTCCAACGACGATGCAATTTACAGCTGTTCTTATTGCTTGCCTGCTGGCTCCGCAGGTTGCACTCACCAACCCCCCGTGTTTCTCACCCCCGAGAGACGCTCCCTGACCGAGAACCTAAGCGGACCGAGTCTCTATTCCTCCGGTAATAACTTGGAAAGTTTGCAGGCAAATTTCGCAAATCGATGCCGTCTCGGTTCGAGCACGGCGGATGATCATTTTTCTGATGGAACTTTCCAACCCCCCGCGGTATTATTCATTTCTCGATCAACCCCTTCCGATTTATTATCGTGTTGGCGCCAGACTACCTTCCGCGAAACAAAAATTGTCCAAGTTGATCAGAGGAAAAATAAAAATCAACTAGAAATTGACTTCGTTGCTGAACGACTTTAATAAGTTGATTATGACGTGAAAGTATTTTTCTGACGCTTTCACTGTTCTGTATTTTAATTATTTTCTTGCAAACAATTCAAATAAAAATAACAACTTTAACCCTTTGCACTCGGTGCTATTTTAACTTGAAAATTAGACATTTTTTCAAACCTAGAATAATTCCATTGTATATTATTTTTCTTCATTTTATGGATATGAAAGTAATATTTTATCTCGTAAAATACTTAAATGTTTAGTAATTCATTAGAGTAAACAATAATTTGAATAATGGTACAGCAATCGAGTGCTAAGGGTTAAACCTCGACACTGTTACTTATTTGGCAGAAAATATTAGAATTGCTATTAAAAAATAGCGAAAAGTCTAAATCAATTGACACTCACGAATTTCGTAAAATTATACAATTTTTGCTATATAATACTAGTACCTCGCGGTTAGTGTTCAGGGAATTTGAAAAAAATGACGATATTTAATTTTCTATTGCCAGTGACGCGTTTCCATCCGATAAATATTTATCAGGGCTTGTACGCAGCGTTGGGATTATTCCTAGTTATCATTTATTCATCTATGTCATCAGACGGTGGGGTGGTGGGGGGAGAGAACGTTTAATTAAAAAAGATACCGTACGGCCGCCGCACCGCGCGAATTTCTGTGCTCGCCTACGGAAACGAGTGTAATTTAACCGTCCAACACGCGCAGCCTAACTCGACCATAAGCCCGCCGCTCCGAGGGAACATTATTATTCGAGCTACCGAAGTACGCTAATTCGCAGACTACGCGCGCGGACCCTCTAGCAACACGAGTATTCGCAACTTCTATCTCTCTCTCTCTCTGTCGGGCTCGTCTTATCTCTCGCCGCGACCAAGTCAATTTGCCCATCGGTTAATTAGTCGTCGAAGAGAACCGTTCACTGCTTTGCTTGGGAATTTGATCCGCGAATTGGTTGGTGGTTGCAGTCTATCCGCATAAAAAATTCACCGGCTGAAGATTTCAAACAAAGTCCAACAAATACGAAAGTTGCGCCTTTCTTTCTAGATGAAATAAAATTTTATTTGTTTGTAATCAATATTTCAGCACTGAAATCAATGTAGCAATACGAAAAATTTATTCTTTCTACGACATTTTTGGGTACGAAGTCTAATCACTGTAACCGTAAAGAAAATGGCACGGTTAAAGACGACGAGGTTTCGCAGGGACACTTCGAAAGATCGAACTTTTCGCGCGAAAACAATGAAAACGGAAAGGAAGTTCGCTGCTTAGGCGCCAGGGATATTGGCAACTTTCTCCGAAGTCGTCAGGTATCGTCGGTGTTTGTTCAATAATCAATTGGACGACACGATGGGAGCGGTGCCAAGGCGCTGAAATATTTTGCAGGGAAACGAACACGCTTGCTCCCGCTTTCGCAGAAGCTTCGGAATTTATCGTCGCGTCGAAAATGCGGCCCAGCCTGCAGCCGTAGCGGCGTTGCACCGGCCCGGCCCGGCCCGATCGATCTGCGTTTTCTAGCCTGCATTCTTCTCTCCTTGCCGCCTCCAAAAATTACTCTCCTCTGCTCCCCTCGATTCGAGGGAACGTGTAATAGAGAGAGAGAGAGAGAGAGAGAGATTCGATCGATCGATGATGGAACGATAAGTGTGTGCCGGATAGAGGGGGTGACAACCCCGGCACAAGCGAATCTTCGAGCATAATCTTCTTATCGAGCAGCTGATTGTCAGCCGAGCGTTTTTCACCGAGCTCCTTTCTTCTCGTTGTGTTTTCCAATTAATAAAAAACAGCTGATCAAAGCGGCCGATAGGCAGACCGTTGAAAGCGTTTTTGAAAGCGGCCCGTGTGGGTCGGCGCGGATAGATCGCGGATTTTAGCCGCGACGCGCTGCGCTACCTTAAAATTAAGGTAAATCAAGAAATTAAAGCTTTCGTAATGTTTTATTTTCACCGTTTTGAATGAAATTTGTTAGTTTTGCATGTAGAATTCTCAGAATAGAATTATTTGAATATTCTGGTCACGCAGTTTCGCTTTAACACTGGCTGCAGACTGTTTATTTATAAGAACATGGGAATAAAAAGTGCACTTATTGTTCCCCGAGTGTTCGCTGGATAATTCTACAAGGACTATCTTCGAATATAAATTTCCAAGTTCGTTTGCTAATTAATTTACGTTCTCCGGAGTTCGTATTAACAACTTCGAGGTGCACGCGCGACTCCGACAGCCCCCTAGACAATGGTTTACAGTGTGCACCGCGGTGTTGCGCGAAACACTTAAAACACAGCGAGGTTGCGGCACACCATACCGGCCGCTGCCGTGTCATTTGTATGAATAAAAGAAGCCCACCGGCCCCATAAGGGGATCTCGTCGATTAATTATTAAACAAATCTATCGACCGTGTCATCCGGCGATATCCAGTCACGAAAAACGTTGAAGCGATGAAAAAACAAATAACAGATCGCAGAATTTCCACGATGGGAGTCCCCCATCGGGTAACTCGAGAATCAAAGTCTCTCGAATATCCGAGCCCGTGTTATACAACATCGTATTGTTTGAAATTGAATTGTAGATCGAAATTAACAGGTCGTTCAATGTTCAATCGATTAATCGACTTATCGACCTTGAACACTTTTATCAATGTTGTTAGAAGTAATCGGCGGCGATCCTCCCGGAAATAAGTTGCATTTAACTGTTATGCTGGGGTCTCTCGTGACCCCTGTACTTCAACTTTCGTTACTGTGGGATGGTTACGAATATTAAGTTTTGTTTGTTTAGGACATTTCGACTGTTTTCAATTGTAGTTGATTATGCAATCTTGAATCTTTTAGTGGTAAATTTACCGTCATTTATGCAGTCTTAAATTGTATAGTCAATTAAGCAATTATCTAGACAATTATAAAATTTTTTACTATTAAATTATACAGTCAATGATACAATCTTGAGTTTTTTAATGTTGAATTATACAATCTTGAGTTGTTTAGTGGTAAATTTACCGTCATTTATGCAGTCTTAAATTATATAGTCAATTAAGCAATTATCTAGACAATTATAAAATTTTTTACTATTAAATTATACAGTCAATTATACAATCTTGAATTTTTTAGTGGTAAATTTACCGTCATTTATGCAGTCTGAAATTGTATAGTCAATTAAGCAATTTTAAATTATCTAGACAATTATAAAATTTTTTATTATTAAATTATACAGTTTAATGTTGAATTATGCAATCTACAATTCTTTCGTTTTGAGTCATATACATACTGGTATTTTAGAAAATTTATACAGAGTTTTGAAAAGGTCTTGTTCCCTGATTCCAGCTATTGAAAGCGGCTTTTTAGATGTCTATGCACCGTTCACCGTTCGTCTTCGTGTTTTCGCGATTCGACGCGCGCGAATCTCTCGGATCCGGGACCGACGCGAAAAAATTTGTATGCGTATTGTAATAGGAACATATTGCTTGTTGCGGTTTTCCTTTTTCTTCCTCGTTCCGCGTAGTCGGGGTCAAGGCAGTCGCCGATAATAGCCCATTACCAAGTTCGAACGGTTTAGCGGGCACGCGCGAAAACGTTCCTCGCGAAAATCACCGAATAACGACATCATTTATAATAAAACACTCGTTATTAGACGGCGGATCTTCATCTTTTTATATAAAAATTTTCCAACCGGATAGCAACACACCGGTGTGAAATAGAAATTTATTTACTTCCCTATTATGATTAATAGGAGTTTCAATTCTCGTAATATTTTTATTATAATTTTTATAATAATTCGAATATAATATATTCGATTTACTCGAACGATAGTCGATAGAAAATCATCCACAACGATTCAAAATCAGGTGTTCTGTGTTAAATAACTCCTGAAGTCGCAAACGGATAATGAAAAATGGTCCATTTCAGTAAGCCCGCCGAAATATCTCTTCAGATATGTAGAATAACATGACCTTCGAATTGATCTACGAAAATTTATAGCGAAAACACTTCCGGAAGAAAGTAACCTCGAAACAAAAGACAAAAACATTTTCAAAGAATTCACCTTGCGATACCATTTATACTGCATTGAAAAACATTTGTTAGGTCATCAAAAATAAAAACGTTTAGGTGAGTCGCTCCGTACAACAAAAAATCATCGTACATGTTTCATTTTTCCGAATATTTGTGAAGATAAAAATCGAATTATTTCGGCGGTACATTGTTTGTAACATTGATCGAATCTAGTGCCGAAATCATAAAATTCTTATTATTCTAATACGATAACTGAAATAAAAATGTTATTTGTGAAGATCTTCATTCACAACGATGCAAAATCGGACGCAGTGATTACCCAATCCTCTACGTCACACCTGAGGCACTCGGACGCGAGCACGTCACACTGGTTAGGAAACACTGCGTCAGCTTCTTCGTTCATTGTCGATGCTCGCGTGTGTCGCAGAGAGAAAGAGAGCGAGAGAGAAAAGGGTGCCGCTGGTTAGCGGATAGAGCAGCTGTAGGTAGAGGGGTGGGGGGAGGTTCGGAGTTACGCAATCTCGTCGTCACACTTGTCGGTAATTGCTTATTTATTGCCCTATCACGCCGGTGGTCCGACTTTTTTCTCTCCGCGCCGTTGTCGAGGATGTTATCCTTTTGGATAGTGTTCGACTGGCTGCCGTTAAATCGATAGGCTCGAGAGAGACAGCGCGCGAGAGAGAGAGATGCTAGAAGGTTGATTTATCGACGGGAGTAATCTGTCGCCTGTTTGGAAGACGATGGCTCCGATAGGGACCAGCTGAATTTATCGTAAGATTCGCGGGGAATGAATGTTGCCACCGGTGTCGGTAAGCTTCCAATTTTCTCCTATCCAACGATCTGTAGCGATCCAGAGCGATCCATAGCGCGGCGAGAGCGTCCGGCGACGGTTTTCTTCTGGTGAGATTGTTCTGGATGTTAAACGATGTCCCCGCAGCAGTCAGAGCACCTCGTAGATGTAAAGCTTCGCGAAATAGCTCAGGATCCCAAAGCATTTTTTCTGATACTCGAAGAAATTCAATTTGATCCTAGCTTCAGTGGCATAAACCTACCGCGAGGGGTTGAACGATCAGTTTTATATTTTTCATTTTACAGTTGTACAAAATACGATGTTGCTTACATGGAAATTGATTGGATTTCTTTAAACGAAAACATTTTTAGTTGGTTTAGTGTTAACGTCTTGCTGACGTGTTTCGAGAGTTAGTAGAATGACTGAAAAATTGTCAATTAATTTGGAGACGTTCGGGAGCTCAAAGGTTTACTAGAGGTTCTTGATCATTTGCAAAGGGTTTAAGAACTTCGTCCAACCTAGACGTATTTTAACACTGAATACTAACAGCGATTAATCCTTATGTCGACAAATGTATACCTAGGTGCCCATTTTGGATTTCTTTTCAAAATTCTTTTAATATTTCCCTTGACAAGTTGAGCAAAAGTATTGTAGACTTTTACGTTCTTGGATGGTGATTGATTTATTTTCATTTGAGGTATGAAAATATGAAACTGGAAAGTTACGTTGAATATCGCAGGGAATATTGGTTATTGACATATTACGAAAATTCCAAGACACTATTTATTCAAACTTCGTGCAATTTTTACCTCAATATGTGCTTGGATAAAAAATTTGTCGAATCATTTTCCATGTAAGCAACTTCATCGTTTCAACAATTCTAGAATGAAAAATATCAGTCACGTGACCGGCAGTGTTAATAACGCTAGAGTGTTCCGGTCCTACGACCTTTTTTCAGAGGAGGCTCAACCATTTCCAAAGTATTTTCCGGACGTCTAAAGAAGGAGGATCGTAGTACAGACTTTACCCAAAAGTTTGCTAGAGCCCTCGAAGGGAGTCCGAATGGAAAGCGGTTCCCGAAGTATCGGGTGGATCGGTTTGCTCCGCTCATGGCAGCTACGACTCCGAATCCCTGAGTTCAGGGGATTCGAAGAATTCTGATGAACCCGGAGGACCTGCGTGCCTCAGGGCCCGCCGGAAACTGACAATGAGAATTCTCTGCTCCGGCACGTTTGCTTCACCGCTCGGAGGTAGCTCGTGCGCATGATCGCGCTTCTGTGCCAATATTGATCACAATATTCCGATCACTGATACATATTAGAACGATCTTCCGGATAGCAATGACCGCCGCCGTGTTTTCAGCTAGTGTTCACCGGCCAGGAGTACGCTAATGCGAGCGACAAGTTCCTGCGAAAATTAGCGAATTAATCGGTTACCTCGAGTGTTTTCGATCCCTTCAACAATTTCTGAGGACGAAAACAAACTGTAAATTCGAGATTCTTCACGGCTTTGGACAAAAGATCTAGCCTAACGAGTGGCACAACCGTTGAATTGCGTGCTTGTAAATAAATTGAGAACTGACATAATGGACTGGAAAAATTGATGCAATGGAAATGTGAATAATTAACATTGCAAATTTCTTCTTTCGGAATAGGAATTGTATAGATAAGCCGGTATAGTACTACGTTCGTGTAAAGTCGTGTATAGTATTGTTTATTTAATATCCGTGTAAACTGTGTTAAATTAATGCTAATAATAATTGTAAATTTGATACTAAAATATTAATACTAACAATAATTGTAGATTTTAGATCCTAAATTTAATCCTAACATTAAACCCAATATTTATTGTGCAATGTTTGAACGTGTATAATGCTATTATTGTATTCAGGAGAAAAAATTTGCTCGTTCCCGGAATTTTACAACTAAAAAAACGATCAGGAAAAAGATTTGTCCGTAAAGCATCGGTATAATTTAATAGTTGTTGTTAATAAAAGCTGAAGTCAGTAATTCGATCAGCAGCGGTGGATTTAATATTAATATTTCACCAAGCTCGGAACGTTAATGATTATTGCTATTTCCGAGTGATATTTACCGTTCCGTTAAGTACCCCATAAGCTATTTACTATCTCCATCTACAACTGTCCGAGGCTTATCGTTCATTTGCTCGCGTGTCCGCGAAGATTTATCGAAATTCGCACCTGACGCATTGTACAGTCCCTTTGATAGAGAAGTAACATGTGGTGGAGGGGGGAGCTGCCACAAAACGATCGAGGGAAGAATGACAGAACAGGACTGAGGACAATCAGGGATAATATCAACGCTATCAACGCGTCGACGACGTTGTCGACGATCGGACACCGTCCGCGAAACACCCGTAAAATTATTCGCTGAAAGCTCCGAGCATTCAGTTTGCGGAACGCAAGTGCATGCACGCGACCCTCTACTCGACGCGTTCTGCATATGCTGCGGTTCAAAAATATGTGGATAAGCATGTGGAAGTTGTAATTTGTAATTGTTTGCGAGAGTTTATTATGTCATCTTGTTTCTTGACAGTTTTTATTTAAAGCTTTAGCGCTGTAAGATTGATAGATTGTTGCTTACGCTGTAGAAAATTATTTAATGAATTATAGAATACCCCGACGGGGTCGAATTGTTACCCTCGCTCGGATTAATCAGGCCGTGGGGTGGGAGGATAGCGCAGAAGGGGAAACGTAGAGTGGAGAGTAGGGTGGAACTTATTTTTTGACCAAAAAATTTTTTTAGTCTCACCTCTCAGTGTTGTGACAAGTGTTGAGAAAAGTGTGTGGAAAAATTTCGCAGCGATTGGATTGTGGGAAACTGACGCGCATAAAATTTGAAATTTGGAAATTTAGAAATCTAGAAATTTGAAATTTCAAAATCTGGAAATCTGAAAATTTGAAATTTGAAAACATAGAAATTTTGAAAGCTTTGAAAATTTGAAATTTAGAAATCTGGGAATTTGAAAAATTTGAAAATTTGAAATTTAGAAATCTGGAAATTTGAAAATTTGAAAATTTGATGCGCGTTCCCACGATCCAATAGGCCCCAAATTTTTACCACACCCTTTTCTCAACAATTGTCACAATTACAACGAAGCAAAAATGATAAATGGCTCAAAGAACCTAATTATTTATTGAGGATAAAGTGTATGTACAGCGAGGTAAGCAAGGCATAAAATTTCTTGACTATTTTTTTTACTGCAATTGCAATCGAGAGAATGTTCGCGTACTTTTTAGTCGCAGTGTACAATGCACTCCGCGGATCGCGTGCACATCTCGTGTACGCTTGTTCGCGAACGATCGCAAAAGAAAGCTCTCTCCCGTGCTTGACCACCGTGTGTTGCAACATTGCAACTGATATCAACGACGTACGCTACATAATCACGCGCACCTCCGCGGCTCTTTCTTTTGTTGCGTGATTAATTAACCGACGTATGCAAAACAGCTGTTTATTCCGATCGGAATTTTATGACGCGTTTTGCGTGTACGCTGATTCACTACGGTTTCTTGGGAAATGAACTTTCTACTAAATCAACGAATTCTCAATTTAACACCTAATTATTTTCCTCGTGTCTAAAAGAATTGAAAACTATTTTATGTGGGAAAAAGAAATCATACACTAGATTTTATGCATCTATTGTAACAATGTGTAGCAATTTAGGATAAGAAATGGATTAAAAGAGTTTAAAAATGTCTATATATTTTCATCCCGTTGGAATTATTTGAAAAAATGTAAATTTTCTTTGGCTTGTGTCTTTTTACAATTGCTGCAGACAATTTTTATTTAAAAATATATAACGATTGAAATCATTTAACTAAAATTTAAAAATTCCTGTAACCCATTACGGATTTCATGCAATTACGACAAAATTGCGTTAACAATTGCTCTCCGATGAAATAAAATATGTAAAATCTATGTTATCTCTGCAATTGCAACGTTTGTTATTCCCATATTCGATACGGCGCAATCCCGAAACGCATTTAACAGATGGTAAGCGCATTGACGAGCAGGCAGACAGCGTTCAAAGTGCACCGAGCTTCCGTGGCTCGCGAATTTACGAGGATTTCTGACGTACGTAGCCCGACGCCGCCGTGCGTCGTCGATCGGGCTCCCGGTATCGCCTCGTGTATGCACGTACATACGTGTGTGCCGTTTACGCACGTTACAATCACGTGATCCCATTATGCCTGCCTCTGCGCGATTTGTTATTGTAATTACTGGAATCTGCATATCAAGCGACGAAAGTCTACGGCCGCAGCGCCGCGCCGCGCCGCGTCTCGCCTCGCCGTTCGCCGCTTTGCATGGTGACACGCGGATCTATCGTGCGCCGTAATAGTTGACGCGCGATATCATCTACCGGCTGAACGCGAAGCTTGTCCCGTATTCCGCGAACACACCAAATCGTATTTCGCTCGTGAAAATTTCGCACGGTCGCGCGACGGTGTTCGTTCCATGGAGAGCTCGCCGGAACGCAGATAAGATGGTCGAAAATAGATTCCGTTGATAATTTTACTGCGTTCAGAAATGTTTTACGGTAACACACGGAACACGCGAAATGTGGAAACGTAGATGTTACCATTCGCGATAATAAACCTCGAAAACACCGGTTTTCATTGATACTTACACTTATTACTTGTGTCAGAGCAATATTTACTTCTGTTAAACTTCTGCTGTTAAAATTCGGCATTTCGAGGATTTTCATTTCTCGATTTTCACGGTAAAAATCCGAATTAACGCGTGTCTCGGATTTTTATATACGAATAAATGGGGAAGATAGGTGAAAAATTAATTTTTTCATTCTACCCCTTTCAACCACCCTCCCAGTGCAGATAAACAGAAAAAAGAATGCATTTCTATTTTGCATAAAGATCCGCAGCGGTGACGAACTCCAACAATTACCCGCAGTTTAAGGGTTGAAATTTGTTGTGGAATTGTTTGTGGAACAAGGTTTGAGACTTACAAGCAAGAGATTATAGAACGATATCTGTTCAGCATTCTTCCGGTCAACGAACTACCCTTAGAATTCGACGTGGCCCAGGGGGATGATGCGAGAAAGAAGGGTGCAAGCCTCTGAAACACTGGCATATCTTTCGATGGGTAGCGGAACTGGGCCTCGAACTTCTTGACCCAATTTTTTCCAACCCCTCAAATAACGACTTTATATCCAGCGTCAACCCCTTGTACTATAATATCGAGTCGAACTTGCGACGAAGATTTCGTGCAGAATCCGAGTACGTACACCGGCTCCCATTAATATTGATTCATTTAAAAAAAACAAAACAGTGGCTTTTTTAATAGCGGACTATGTCGAAGAAGTTCTAATCACTGCGATTGCAAAATTAATCGTAGTTGAAGGGGTTAAGTATCGGAACAACGTTGAACGATGCTTCCTTAATTTTCATTGTATTCCAAATTGATACGATCGATTCTATGCAAATGTCTCGCTTTCAATTCACTAGTTTATCCTAACGAGTAAACGCCTGTTATTATCAATCATTCTATTACGAAAGCCGACTGTGCAATGCCTGATATGACGTAACGGAATATTGTCCGATGTGATGGTAGCCGGCTACGTAGTATCTCAACGAAACAAACAATTGCAAAAGAAATTTGTGATTAAGCGTAGCGGGTGATCGAGTCACTAGAGCCAGTTAAACGTGCATTTAACATTTATCTGCTTATAAAAAAAATTTATTTAATGTATACTCTGTATTGTACGATGTAGCTGTCGTGTAGCTAGACTCGTCCAATAATTAATTGTTAAATATTAAAAAGATTTCAGGAGATCGGTGTGTACCAGTTTCCGTTTAATGAGATGATTAAAAGAAGAAAGAATTTTTTATTTGGTTCCTGTTGGTTGTAAACGTTGCAGACAATTGCTATTTTGCACAAAGATCCGCAGTCTATTAATTTATAATCTATTAATCTGTAAAAAGAAACTGATCAACTTCTAGAGGAACAGTAGTAGAAAATTGCGATTATCAGATTTTTAATTTAAAAAATCGGCAAGTTTTGTAGTCTAATAAAAACCTTGAAGCCGACTGTTCACAGGGTTCAGCGTTCAACAGCGTATCGTTGCTATTCGAAGGCGAAACACGGAGCACTCTAAACGCGTTAGGGTAATTTTATTCGGTCCTTTATCCGGCCGACGTATCGTCCCTGCGAGATAAGGTAGAATATGGTCGAGCAGAGGACCAAGCCGGCCACGAGCTCGTCCGCAAGGCCCAACGTACACGCAAATCCATATTTAGACTGGATATCGGTTCGGTTACTTTTAGACGAGCGGATAGGACGCGTGGGCGTGCGCGTTTAACCATCGAAAATCCCGCTGGCTCGCCGGCGAAAATCATTGTGCCACTGGGACGATCGTTTCTGTCGCCGTCTGTCGATTATGCGAGTCCGCTCGGCGCGCAGTTATGTCGCGAGAGTCGCTTCAACGTATCTCGATCAGTTTACCATAGCATGCATTAATGCACAGTCGAGTCTTGATCTAAGAAAAACCCTCGGGTCCGTGCTGTTTCTTAGATCGCGTAGTTATTTTCTGCGACCTCGCCGATCGCGTAGATAAACTTCTCGGCCCCCGGTGGAGGGGGTAGGGAATTTTCTTAGATCACGAAGCTCTCGTTTTCTTTTATCGAAACTTCGCCGTGTTCTATTTTGTAGAAGGTTTACAATATTTATTCGAACGGCTGCAACCACTGGGAATAAAATTTGATTTCACTTTCTTAAAACACACGTCCGCGAGTATTTTCACATCTGTTTTTACAGGATTTTTCTATACGAATAGGGGAAATAGGTTAGGCAAGAAAAATTGCGTAAACAATGCGTCGAGTATGCGCGTTGAAAAGCCAGCAGCGAGCGACGAAGTCGGGGAAGGAACGCGCGTTCGAAGAATCGTGCTCCTTTTAGGCGGGTCCTACGTCACCAGGCGTTTCCGGTTCGATAATTAACAAACAATTTATCCGTCGTTGGCGGGCGTGGGAGGAGACGTGCCCGTACACTATCTCCGGACTATCTCTCTGTGTAACTTTATTATCAGTGGCTAGTAATATCGCGTCAAGCCACGAGTGTACGACGGCGTACTGTAATTGCGGTGGAAGCGATGCGGTTAATAGGGTGTGGCAGCCCCTGGTTCCGAAGTTATTACGGCCTTATATTATTGATACAACTCCATTACGAAAGTCCTTCGAGAGGTCAGATAGGACGACGCGTCGCGTCGTCTGCCTCCGTGGTTCCCGAGACGATATCCTGCGTTCATTTTTGATCGTCGGTGATATCTAGATGGCGGATTTTTATGCAAAATGTTTAAACGAATAACGATTTATTTCTTCTGTAAATCGATGAAAAACTTCTCCAGATTTTTACATTGTTTTAAACGTTTTTCATCTTTGAAATGATGCTGTGCCACGGGAAATGATTATACTTATAAAAATCACAGAAAAACAGTATAAAGTTTCATTATGTCATTTTTACAAGGCTTGCTACTAATTTTTACAACTCGCCAGGTTCCGTTTCGCTTACTGATTGTTGCATATCCGCCTAGACTTTACCCGCGAAGATGGTGGAACTAGATAAACATTTCTTCCGATGAAAATGTTGTTAAAAACAGTCCAAGTGAATCGTGTGAAACAGAAATTAAAGGAGAATATAACATCTCGCGATCGAGCGTTTTTATTTTGCGTCGCGTTAAAAATTTTTAACGAAACAGACAAATGTTTGTCCGGTTCCTTTTTTTCACATTACTTATTGTTTTTAATATGAAAAACAAGTTACTATTATCTCCCTAAAAACAGACAAATGTTTATCCCGCATGTTGTCGAAGCATCTTCGAGCTCCGTCGCCCGTCAAATAACACTAGCTAAGATCGGACGAATCGGACAATTCGATGAAAAATCGCGAACGATACAAATTCCGCGGTACCTCTGATATTTCGTGATAATCCGGCGAGCGGGTTCGTTTCGGGCTGTCTGGTTTCAGTCGGCCGGTTTTCCGCGGGGAATCAATAAAACGGGCGGCAACGAGTGATCGCTTGGCTCGGACATGTTTCGAGGATTAAAAGCACGACACTGTCGGCTCGCCGGCTGATATTTAGGTCGTGTTAACAGTCGCCTCGCCTCGCCTCGCCGCTAGCGGAGAGCGTCGTTAACGAAACGTAACGCTCAATAGAGCGGCGTATCCTCCCACGCAGGAGGGAGCACGCTCGCGAGGCCTCAAGGTTACTGACACGCTTCTCCTTATCTTCTCGCACCGTCGCACAATGTTTCGATTGCTCGCTGAAACCCGGTCGAAATTCTGCCGGTAGTCCAGAAGCCATTCCCCTAACGTTCGAACGATGCGTCGTACAAAAATATTATTATTAGTATTAACGTACACGACTTCTGTGTAAACAGAGTCGTTTAGGAGATTCGAAGGTCAACTTTGGTTTTTTAAATAGTACCGTAGATTTTTTTTTATACGTTTCTTTATTCTCTACAAAAAAAGTGTCGAGCCATGCACGTCGAAAAATGATTAGTAGATATTTCAATTTGAACATTGCTAAGAAAAATTCGAGCAAACACTTAAAAGATCAACGGCTATCTGCACGATGCAAGCAACGCATCGGTCCCGAACTTTTCGCATGCACCGAGGCGTTACCGTGGTATTATGCGACAGACGCGTACATTTAGAAAAAAAGGTGAAGCAGGATTCGCAGAGAGAGGGAGAAACGCGCGAAACTCTCGGCAGCTCGACGTTCATGTAACCAGAGGATGACGTTTCGAGGGGTGGTAAACAGTAAATAATAAACAGCGAACGAGGCGCATCTCATGTGGTCGCACGTGTCGCGATGGAACGCTATTTGCGGCTCGGGTATTTATAAGCCGTTCTAATTTAGCCGCAGACGTATAAATATCAATTCAGCGCGGCCGATGCTCCGGCTACAATTACCGTGTTTTATCGTGGCACACGGTTCTTCGATCGCCGCTCGATTTTTCCTAACCAGCGACGAATCTGAAAGAACTCGTAATTGTTGAATTTTAGTCGAACAGCAAAGTTGTCGAAGCGCTCGATCGACCGTTCGAAGAAGCAGGCTCGTAGAAATCTACGGGGAAAAAAATTGTTAAATCATTTTGTGCTGATCGGTGAACGATTTGTATTTGAACAGTGTCTGAACTCGTGGAAAGCGTTCGCCTTTCGAGGGTTAACGTCGGTAGCTGAAGGGACCTTTAGAAAATGCTCCAACAGGTGTCTTCATTCACGGCGTGGCGGTTAACGAGAGGAAAGACGCTGCGTGGAAAACGGCGCCGGATCGGCGAATCGATTTTCCCGCCAATTTTCCTCTTAATTAGACTGTCCAGCAATATGTATATAGCTAATTAATTTCTCATCCGACGTGTCCCTCGCGTCCACGTGTCCTACGCTTCAGCGTGATCCACCGTGCCTCTATCGACGTATATTTGCGTCCTCGAGGGAATGAACTGTACAGCGTTCTCGGACGTAGCAACGCCACCTCGTTCGCACGTTGCGAACGCGGCCGCGAGACGTAGCGGCGCGTTACTTCCGGCCGAACTGGCATAATGTCGGGCCAAGTTCGGCAAACTCGAGGATGCCAGTCGTTAACCGATTTCGGCAGGGGGATGGTTGAATCGGGCTCAGGGGTCCGGGCTGCTCGCCTATTAATTTGCAATCGCTAAGCGGCTGGGATTAATCGATCGTACGAGTTCTTCGACCGTGATAAAGAGCCGGACGTCGCCCTGAAGCCGAACCACGATAACGTCTCGATTTATGCGAGCGAGACAAGCACGGTCTTCGCGAACAATTTGTTCATCCCTGCGGGACGTACTCCTTCAGCAGATCGTGAAAATATTAAGAAAAATTGACATTATACGTGATACATTGGCAATACTGTAAGACAATTGTGGTATCACATGTTTGGCTGTCATATATGTTTTTATTGATTTATATCTTGCGTTTTGTTAACGAATTCATAAAAAACGCCGTGTCGAGCCTTCTTACTATACTGATCTTTGTTTTCTTAATTGTTCTTTCTTTTATTAAACTTCTATCACCGTGTTCGTGACACGTTTCCAATTGAAACGAGTCCAAACACGACACCATTGAACTGCTATCCCTCAAGTTCCTTTTGCTCGGTAACTATTTAATCGTTCGAAGTGACGCGTATTTTGGCCGAAAACTTTTTTGAAATTCGACGTACAGTGGCTCAATTCCGAAAAGATACAATATTTCTGACAACTAGCCTGCGGATTTTCTGAACTTAAGCCAACCTTGATTTAAAATAGCGGAGAGATCAAAAGAATGTCAGAATGTCAATATATTATTCCAAGCTTATCAAGATCTCGAGGACTCTAACCGATCCGTGTAATCGATGCAGACAATTCTTATCTTGATCCGACCTCTACTGAAACTGGAATTACAGCGAACCGCCAGCGGCAACGGAATTTCTAAAAGTTCGGAGAAAGTGAATCTGGAAAGTACCGGCGAATAATCCCGAGGCGCAGACAGTAGCAGTCTCCGAAGGAGAACGGTCCATTACACGGGAAGATGAACCGTTCGAAAGTAAAAAGCGCGATAAATTTGTCTCGGTCGAGGGAATCATATTTCGCTGGAGGTGTCCGATCCGCGGCTGCAGCGGGCGAAATGCGAGTAAATGGTACCGGAGAAGCGGGAGAGAGCCTGCTGAAGGGTTCACCGATTTTCCTCGCCGCCGCGCCGCGGACCATAATCGAGACCGTCGACGCCGATACCGCGAACGACGACGCAGTTATTAACACGGACATAAATCTTTCCCGACTTTCATTCCCGTCCGGTTCGGTTTCATCAACTCGTCCCTTCGCTCCCGGCGCCCTTCGCCCTCCTCGCCTTTCCTCCCTTCTCTAGTATCGACCCTCCTACTCTATCGGATCACGGTAGTGCCTCGTTAGATGCGCGAAACGTCGCTCCCTACGCGTGCCAACGCTATTCGTATCGGCAAGACAACTTAATGTTATAACTAGACAGCGGATCTTTATGCAAAATAACATTTTTTTATGTCAATTACAACAAATTCGAGTGAAATAGAAATTTATTTCCGATAGGTCGAAAGTAATATAAAAGTATCTTTAGATTTTTCCAATACTTTTACTGTTTTAAATTATACCTACTAATTTTTATAATTGTTATTATTTCTAGACGAGAATGTCGCCAACTTGTTCGCGACACTTCTCTCGGTAAAATGAACCCAAACACGATACAATTCTGATTACGTTCGCTCGTGTAATACACGATTTAGTGGAACCTCTATTATCCGAACCGATGTATGAATCCGAGTGCCTGTTTCGGGTCTAATTGAGACAATTTTTTTGCGCAAATCAGTGAAGATTTAATCTAAATGATTTATTGGTTTGAATTATTTATATTATTTTCAATTTTTAGAAGATGAAAGACTTCCCACATGTTTCTAACAATCGATGAAGAAATGGTTTATGTTACACACAGGTCCGCTAGTGATTAATTATTGCGGATGATAGTTTTGACTGTCTCGCTGTATGCCGTCGTCGAAACAGCAAGGCGACGTAACGTCGTCTTAAACTCCAGAAGAAGGTGAACGGTTAATCCTGCCGCTCGTCGCGTTCTTCGTCTCGTCCTCGGCCGCGTTTATCGGCAGCGACGCGTTTAATAAACGTCGCGCGACGACGTTAATTTCCGCGAGCGAGCGCGAATTTTTATCGAATTTCCCGCTTATTAACCGACCGCCTCTCGTGGAATCCTGAGCGATACCTGATTTACGATTCGCTCGGGACGTCTCGTGGACTGATCCAGGGTAAGAAATAAATTTCACCGAATCGGTACGCAGTGTCCAAAACCGAGAATTTTAATGTATCATTATGACGAAAATGCCATAATTCTGTCGAATATTTAACGTGATCTAATTTTGAGACTCATTTTGTAGAACGGTTTCAGACAATTTTATATAGAATGTTGTAAGACGCTTTTCTATAGAACTTGTACGTAGAATATGTTGAGATATTTTTGTATGAAATGTTTTGAGATACTTTTAAATTTATGCAGAATATTTTGAGACACTCTGTTGAGTACAATGCTGTGTCGTAACTACAGGATTTTGTGGGGGTGTGAAATCGACTTAAAGCAGTTCGCCGATAGAATTTCGTGGAACTGTGGGAATCGAGGGTCGATCTTTTCACGTGGATAATTAAAAGCTGTTGAAGTAAATCGAGGAAATAGACGAGCTACCGGATGATCGACCGGTCGCGTGAACGGATTCTACGAATTCTTGGATACACGGATTAAAGAGAGCCGCCTCCTCGCGTTCCCGGGAAGTTTCAAGCGATCGTTGAAAGTTCGAGGTCCATTCCCCGTTCCAATTCGAGAGAACACTTTCGCGAACGCGTGTCGTGTCCAACCTGGGAGAACCAATATCAGGTGAGTCACCTGAATGTGCCACTTGAATTACTGCCTCGTCTTTTTCAAGTAAATGTACATACTTGTATTACTACAATAATATCATTGGCAGACTTTTGTGCGAAGTGCATTCATTTTAAGAAACGGTACTTGTAAATTGCTCGAATATTTCTCTCGATAGATTTTTCTTTATAACTCAACGCTTGTTCCAATTGCATTAAATTTCACGATTAATCCTTATGTCAATATATAAAATTTTCTGTGATATTCAATGATATTGCACTAGTTTCGATACAAATTTAGATAAAAATTAAAATGTGATCAGCGAAGAACATAAAATTCTTCTCGAAAAATTTACAAAAACAAGTTGAAAGTGGATCCTCGCGGATCTGAGTTGAAAAATATCAAAACTAAAAATTAAAAATTAAATTAAACAAAAATCTAGCTGTAACCGAAATGCGAAACTTGCATCATACACTTTTTACATTCGAATTGTTAGTAATTTTGATGGCACAGTTAGGCGAATCACCCAGTAACTCTTTCACGCGTACGATTCACGCTTCCGATAAAATTGATCAGGAATTTAAACCGGATACGATGGTATTCCGGTGAGAACCGAGAAAAAAAATTCGTGAGCGATTACATTTCATTATCGCGACCGCGTGGCGCTGAACAGTTCGAATGAAACCGAGAAATCTAGCAAACTATGCGCGATTCGCGAAAAATACTTCAACGGTGATAACGGGAGGGGTGGTGGAGGGTGATAAAAGCGAAAAAAACCCCCCCGGAAAATTCGTACAATTTTTTTCGCTTAAACGCGGATCGTCGGTGAATTCGGCAAGGGGATGAAAATGCGAAGAATTCACCTCCGGAGCGATTTAAATGTTATTAACTCTGCCCGATGCCATAACGTACCCCCGCATCGCATATACATATGTCGCAGTTTTATCGTTCAACATAATGTTCATATTTCCCGAATGTTTAAAAGAGTTTATCGCATTTCCCATCGTTTGTTCCGCCATCGGGGTTAAAATGTTTTATTAAATTGCGACAAACCAATTCCGAAATATTAAAATAATTTTCGGAACAAAGTGACGCGGGAATTGTCCGCTGTGCGTGCACTGAAAATATAAAGATACTTTTACGATAAACAATATAAAGTATAAAAACAGCGTCAACCAATTCTCTTCGGTCGATGTGGAAAACTTTTTTTCAATTTTCTCGACACATCGTTTAAGTGTCCACCCGAAAAAACGTGTGCGAAAAATTGTGACGACAGTATCGTCGAGCCGATGGTTGATGGTTAACGAAGAGAAGCACGATTTCATTCGGTGGTCGAAGGGAAAGTGGATCAAGAGGTCGGCGCAGGATCCACGAGGGGGACGCATATCGGCGCGAGCTTTCGTTGTGCGGACAGAGGCGCCGGTGTGCTTTTCGCTCCGCGAAATTGCTCCGCTAAAGGATGCGCGAAACTACTCCCTGGGTTCCCGTCTCGTTGCGACTTGCGTATGCGCGATCCCTGGCCTTCTCGTTTCCGCCGGAGGAAATGTGCACACGACCGGGAGAGACGGCTTGTTCTGTCAAAAAAATTCTGCGTTTATACGCGGCGGAGTGAAAAATAGTCCCTAGGAGTTGTCGATTGCTGGTCGACGGGAGAAGCCGAGGAAAAATCAGCGCCGATTCCCAGTTAATCCCGGCGCTCATCGAGTCAGCCGAGGAAAGTTCTCAGACAGTGGGGGGGGGGGGGGGGGCGCTTAGCGAAAGGGAACGCGTCTCGGGGAGGTGCTAGGAGGATTCCATCCTTCTCGTGAGCCACCCACGAAGAGCGTGAACGGATGCCGCAGGAAAAACGGGAGGAACGCGGTAATGGCTTCTAAATCCCGCGCGCAGTCGGCCGCGTTTCCCATTTCAAGCGACCGAGCGAGAAAAAGAGAAAGAGAGAGAGACCGGTCGGTCGACTGGATCGCATTCTGCTCGTGGGTCAAGGCAAAACGCGAATCGAGTCCTTTAAACCCTGCCGGTTTTTCTGGGAGCAACCGGTAGCGCAGGATATTTAACTCGGGGAACGGGATGCCTCGATCCAAAGCCGGCCCGTTTCTTTCGCAATTAACCCAGCGATTTCTCACCGTGCCTGTCAATACCGGCTGACAGTTTTTCTAAGACCCGTCTTTGTGCGTGGTAGCCGCGAACGACTCCTACCCGCTTAGGCTCGTGGCCACCCCTATGGCAAAGCATAAATCTCGATCCGCGTATGGGACTCGCGACGCGTGACTCTATGCGCCCTGATCCAGATCCAGGAACTTGGCGATCGTCCAGTGCCGGGGCTATGAATTTAATATTCTATAAAAATAGTTAAGCAATTTTTGTAAAGATCGTCCAATTTTTGTGAATTTTTGTGCCCAAGGTCACGCGAAGGTCATAGTATTGTTTTACAAATAAGAAAATATTGTTTATTACCGAACGTTTCAGCGAAACTGCGAAGTCGTTTAAATAATCCTGCTGTATCGTTTAATTAACGTCCACCAGTGACCGTTAAACTAATGGTCCCCTTGTTTCTGGTTTCAGCAGCAAAAATTCGTGAAGAGGACGGCCGAGGAGTTGGAGCCAGCCGGCGGTGGCGGCGGTGACGGTGGATTCGGCGAGCCGCCGGTGAAGCTGCAATGCACGCAGGCGCAGCATCAGCACCAGCAAGGCCCCGGCGGCGGTGGTGGGGGTGGGCCCCATCACAGCCACGGTCAGCACCCGCCCGGAAACGGCGCGAACTCGACGGGCCCGAACCACGGCGGTGGCGGGAACGCCGGCGGCGGTGGCGGAAACGAGGGGCTGACGAAGTTCTCCGTGGAGATCGTGCAGCAACTGGAGTTCACGACGTCTGCGGCGAACTCTCAGGCCCAGCAGATCTCGACGAACGTGACGGTGAAGGCGTTAACGAACGCCTCGGTGAAGAGCGACCTGCTGAACGCGTCTTCGTCGCCGAAGTCCGGGCCGGACACGCCCGCGTCGGCGACCTCGAGGTCCCAGACCGGGAACAATGGCGGCGGTGGGCCTGGCGGTGGCGGAGGTGGCACCGGTGGCCAAGCGACCGGCGGAGGAATCGGTTGCGTGGACATCGGGAACCTGGTGGAGTGCAAACAGGAGCCCGACAACGAGTTCGTCGACCTTGAACAGTGCGCGGCCGCGTTGGAGAAGGACGCGGCTGCCAACGGCGGCGGGTTCCCCGGGTTCTCGGACTTCATGGGCGACGACACGGGCGACGAGATCATCACCTCCGACGCGTTCAAGGACCTGATCTCCGAGATCTCGGACTTCCATCCGGAGTTCATGAAGGACTTCGACTTCGAGGATAAGATACCGGTGGAGGCGCTGGCGAACAGCGCGGCCGTGGCTGTGGCCGCCGCGGCTGTGGCCAACAACAACAACAATAACAACAACAGCATAGCCACGAACAACGGCCAGATCAAGATAGAGGACGATAAGGACGCGATACACCAGCAGCACGGGAACGCCAACAGCAACAACGTGAACAACGGCACGCCCACCAACAACGGGAACGCTCTGCCTGCTAACTCGAGTCCCGGGGGTCTTGGATCCGCGCAGTACTCTCCCGCGAGGTTGCCGTATTCCGGCCTGGACTTCAAGTCGGAGATGAGTCCTGCTGCCCAGACCCTGAAGCAGATGGCCGAACAGCATCAGCACAAGAGTCAGCAGCTCGGCTTGGGAGGTTTCAATCCCGGAGCCGCTGCAGCCGCAGCCGCCAGAGGACCGACCGCCCGGTCACCTTACGCCGAGTTCCCCCAATTTGGCGGCACTTCGGACTATCTCGGCAGCCCCGGTAGCACCGGCCCACCCGGGGGACAGCCCCAGGCTACCTCCGGGACTGGGTCTTATCATAAGAACAATGGCACTGCCGGATTCCAAAGCCAGCAGCCCAGTGAAATGTTTGTGGGCTCCCAGACGCAGTTTGCGCAGGGCCTCGCGGATATGAAGAGACCCCAACCTGCTACCGGTGGTAAGCCTAGCATGCTAGGACCCAGTGGAGGTTACAAGCAGCAGTATTCGCCGTACGGAGGCAGCCCGGGATCCATGCCGAATCATGGCAGTCCCGGGTATCCGCTTCCACCCAGGGGCTCTCAGGGAGCCGGACCCAATCAAACCGGATCCCAAGCACCCTTCACCAGCTCCACGCCGCCGAGACCTCCCTCGGGATCTGGCACGTCCTCTCTGCAAATTAACCAGGCGCAGCAGCTACACATCAACAACCCCGGGCATCAGATTCAGGTTAGTGGAGTTCTACTGTTTTATCGGTCCGTGTGGACTTACGGTATTCCATACCGAAACTATGGTCAGTACGAAAGTTTTTTTATAAATTTTCTGCTGGCACATTCGTCACATTTTTCTGATTGGAACGATACCAAACACTACACTTATGGTTGCCTGTTTCATCCACGATTAGGTGAACCTCGATTATCCGAAAAATCCAAAAAATTGATTTTCCAATTTTTACGTAAACGTTAAACTATAAGTGACACCAAAGATTCTTTGAATTCTGATCTTGGGCGATGATTCGCGGTCAGTTTTAGCTGCTCAAGTAGAATGAGATCGTTTTAGTCAGACGAACGAAAATCTCTGTTTACTGCGCGTGGTTTCCGACAGGAATAGGATTTGAATGTGCGTTCTGATCCCGCAAAATTTTTGAACCGGGCCCCGCAAAGAGGTTTACCCCTAATAAAATTTCTATTTAATAAATCCCTTACAAATGTATTAAAAATAAAATTCTATAATATTTACATTTAAAATATTTCTATAAAATTTTGGGGTTTATTATTATTAACAAAGGAGTTCATTTTATTATTTAGGCGGCCCTGATAGTAAATGTAGAAAAAAAGAGATTTTCCAAAACAGTTTTACGACCCACATTCGAGGCAGAGCGCGCTGAAATGTTCCGCAACCCTTTCAGTCTGCAAAGATAGCTGTCTACGTCAATTCTTACCAGCGAACGACGAAGGACGAAGGATCGCAAGGACCCGGAGTCCTCATTCCAGTTCGACCTCGTCAGGATTCCGCGCGCGTGTCGTTGGAGGCCGAACGATATCTGTTGCGTCGCGACGACGACACGTCTATTTTTGTCGTCGGCGGCGGCGTCACCGGTCGCCGCCGACGCCGACGCCGACGCCGACGCCGGCGTCGCGACGCTGCTGGTGGCTCGTTGGGGATGGTGGTGGTAACGACGTCGCCGGTGTCGTCGCCAGCGAAGGGGCTCGCTATCGACGCTCGTGGCGTGCCGGCGCTTCCTTGGTTGGGGGAGGGACGCCGGGGGTATATTGGCGTCACGAGGGCGCCGCGACGCGCAACAAGTAGTCTGCTCCCCTCCCCACCCCTATCTCGAGTTTTCCCTCTCGCCGCAACCCCCACCTCTCACGCTGCCACCCCCTCGCGACGCTGTTTGTCCGTCGGCGGAGGGGTTGGCAGGGGTTAGGAGGTGGGGTGCGCGGACGCGCGCAGCCGGCGTCGCGACGCCGCCACCGTCTGCTCGATTTAACCTGCGCCTACAATCCGCCGCGTCAATACGCTACGCAACGCGCGGTAGTCGCGGGGATGCACTCGCGACTACCTGCACGCTGCGCGGTGCAGCGCTGCGTTCCACGATGATGCAATTTTTTCTAGTACTCATTAACCCCTTGCCCTACGATTTTTTTTTTGTTAACTTACCTGACTTCATTAGACTGACGGGTTCATATGCTTTTATGACAACAACGAGTAATTGCATTTTCAATCTTTGGGATGATTCGAAGTGTCCAACGATTCTATTGTTGTTTCTTGCGATCGACGATGTCCATTTTGCATAAAGATCCGCAATTTATTAATCACGCTTTTCCTTTTTCTCTTTTGTTTCCTGCATTCTCTGAAAAATATTCTGTCGCGAATCTCCGAAAAAATTGTTAACGCGAATACTTTTAACTGCGTTTTCCTGGCAGATCGAGACACCATGATTTCATTGTTATTTCGAGGAGCATTGGTCTTGTCGATCGTCGTTCGCATCATGAATTTGGCTTATCCCCGTGTACCGTGGTAGACGATTTTTTGGATCTCTGTTCTTGAGACCTTCGAATTCTTGATCTTTGTCCATCGGACGAAATACAAGAGTGCGCGCGGCGTCGCTGACCTAAATGCCCGAGTCGTTTGCATTCCAAGCGTCACCGTCTCGACCCGATAACAATGCGTGGTCGTTATAATTCCAGCAGCTTTCCGCGCGAGGAACACGGACGCGCCTTCGATGCAGCAAGACTCGTTTCGACTGCTTCGCGACTTCCGGCGCGATTGCTGGTTGAAGGTGCGGTTACACTGGATTTTCGATCGTTCCCTCGATCGTGTTTTAATCATCTGCTTCGCTCCATTTTCAATGGCGTTTAAACTTGAACCTTCGACGCATTTGTTTAACACAGTGGACAAACAACAAACGATGATTTCTCGAAATGACAATTCTCTAATGCGTTCGAACAGTAAATTGTCTATTCTATTGTAGCATGGAAATTTTTAGAAATCAAATATGAGAATTTCACAAATAAATTTATGAGAAATATTTTAAAAGTTAAATAGTATTTTTATGGACTCGCGTTTTCTCTTGGTTTTTTTCCAACGGGTGGCACAATGTGTAAACTGACGTGGGAAACTAAAAGCACTGTTTTTTATTTCGTGCTCGTTGCCACCGCGAAGTGATATGCAAATTTGCTTCGAGATAGCACTCTTCAACCGGACGACGCCGTTTGAAATTTTTCGGCTGTCTCGGGACCGGAAGCAGAGGAATACGGGCACCGACACGCGCGCGTGCTACTTCCTTCATTGACACATTTTTATTTTCATGAGAAATTTAGTGGTTATGCTATTTTAGTTGCGACGGCATTACATTCGATAAACATTACATATCGCAGTATGATTGTGGGAAATCCTGTATTGCAAAAATTTCAAATTCGTTGAAATGTTAATACAGTAATCGGTTCAAGTGGTAAAATGTCAAAATTTAAAAAACAGAAAAAGATCTTTTAAAATAAAATATTTTCTAAACTCTTTTTTGGATTTAATCAATGGCGCTCAATCCATTGTTTATGGTTTAATTCTCGCAAACCTGAAAAACTTCGTCTGATATCAAGCTTAACATTAAATCTATCGAGCACTCAAACGTTTTAGCTTATAAAACTGACAAAGCTCTATTTATTTAGAATTTGTGCGATTTTTATGCCGATATGTGCTTGGATAAAAAATTGATCGAATCGATTTCCATGTCAGCGACTTCACAATTTCAATAATTCTAAAATGAAACGTACCGATCATCTAAAAAATTTGGTGTCACGATTTGATCAGTTTCTCAAGCGTGTTTTCGCAATCCTAGGCTGCGAATGCGTCGAATTTTCGGGGCAGGCCATTTTGGCGACGAGTTCACGTGCACGTGGCACCGGACGAAAGTGCAACGGGCGTCACGAAGTGAAAAGAATCGTCGGGCCACGGCATAATCGGGGGTCGAAGACGGGAAACGTCGAGGAAGGAGGCGCGTCGTTCGCCGCGACGCATTCAGATGCAAATCCGTTTTGCTGGGCTGGCGTGATTTACGAGGGACGGACGTGTCCATACGCGATTGGGACAGAGAAAACGTTTCGGTGGCGTTCCGAAGCCGTTCTTCTGGGGGGACAGCCGGATAAGATCTGCTCAAAACGACCACAATAGCCCAGGGATTTTATACAATCGGGCAAGACGGTCACGGGGAACTCCGGCATCGTTTTCTCGATCGGTAGCCTCTAACGATTTCTCCCCTACCTCGACATCCAGCATTTTCTTATCGTCTCGCTCCTGCCGAATGCGTTTTTAATGCGCACGAGCTGTTCAATTCAAATTAGAAATCGTTCGTGTCAGATTGCACGCGTGGATCGACGATCGCAATTATGTCTTCCAGATTGCTGCGAAATCACCAATCCCTTATTTTCTTCTCAGCTACGCTCAGCAAAAATTGCCCGTAACAGCGGATTTTATGAATTTATGACAAAAACGAGTAGGTGTGGTTTCAAACGGTAAAGACGCTAGAAGAATTTAACTATTATATTATTTTTTCAACATACTAGATATATTGAGAAATAAATTGAGAAAATAAATTTCTGTTTCATTCCAGATTGTTGCAATTCAGGTAGACAATCATAGCGTGACTATACTCTTGATTTGATAGGGATCTATGTAAGTAAACGGAAAATCAACATTGACCTTGAATGTCAGGGTCAAAAGGTCGACAACTGTTTTCCGGAATCTGTATACTACGCCTATTCGAAGTTCAGTAGGTTCCCTCACGAGAAATTTCGGTTTTCACTAACAGTTCTGTTAAAGTTATAATTTTTTTCTTTCTTGCAAACAATATAATATATCAAATAATAAGATTGTAGAGAGGTGAAAATTTGGTTATATTTCGCCTTAAAAATCCGAAATTACTTTCTTGCCGGACCGATAAAACAGATCGTCCGGTGACGTGGATAAAATTAATCAATAGACAGCGGATCTTTATGTAAAATTGTCTGCATCGATTGCAAGAAACAGAAACCAAATTGAATGTAATTTCTTCCCTTAATGGTTTTAATACAGAAGAAATCATGTATTGACAATTTTTTGAATTTTCCAACAATTTTGAATGTCATTTACTTAATTTTCCTATAAATGCATAAAGATCCGCTGTCTATAATGTTGCCCCGCTCTCGGCAGGAGGATTTCGAAAACTCGATGCCATCCGCGTATAAAATTTGAGAATCCCAGCCCGAGGGGAGCATCCACCTTTCTCCCTTGGCCCTCGAAGCAATTTCCGCGGTGGAAAAATCGAGGTTAACGCCGCGCCGAACCGAAAGGGATGCGCGCGGCCAGAAGATCGTATCTCGCCGGTAGAATCGAGAATCGGTATCGATCGTAGCCAGCCGCGTTCCCGCCGCGCACAGGGAAATAAATTGTCGCCGGTTGCCGACCCTGTCTCACCTATGCAAATCGCGCATCGGCTTAATTGACGAAATATTCAAATCGTTCAGAACGCTCCGAGGCGCGTTCGCATGATAATGACGCTGCGTCGCGTCGACGCTCGCTTATACGCTCTTTCGTCCCTTTGGAAAGTTTGCTGCCTGCCTCCACCTTCTTCTTCTTCTACGAACACACCCGTGCGTGCGCGAGTGTGCCCCAGCCCATTTTCTTTTCACGTTGTCGTCCACCGTTGCTAGATCGCATCCGATACGCGTGCTCGTTTCGGCTGATCCTCGGCCACCAGGGTTTCAGGGTTATCGACCCGGCCCTTCGTGATTTACATGTCAGCGACAGATCAGAAACCGACCAGTCAACAGCACAATGCTGTTTTATTGAAAGTCTATTCATACTCTGTGTAAAAACATTTCTGGAACTCGAGGAACTTCCTAGACACGAATTAACCATTATGTTAATAACCGGGTACCCGGGTGACCACTTTCAATTTTTCTGTTCTTGGCTGAAATCTATGTAAGCCAAATAATTATACTAACTGGCTACGTCATTAGAGTTGTATTTATTTAGATTTTGCGCAATTTTTATTTCAATATTTGTTCCGACAATAATATTTGTAATTGTGTGAAATAAGTGTGAAATCTATATAAGCCAAATAATTATACTAACTGGCTACGTCATTAGAGTTGTATTTATTTAGATTCCGCGCAATTTTTCTCTCAATGTTTGCTCGGATAAAAATATTTGTCGAATCAATTTCCACGTAAGTGACTGTATGATTTGAATAATTTAAAAATATAAAACTGGTGGTAGGTTTAGCGTTAAAAAATATTCAATGCTGCACGGAACATGAGAATTGAACGAGTGTGTGGCATTGAAGTTAACAAGAAACCGGGCAATTGTCTGTAAAGGTTCGCGAAAATGTAGCGAGTCGTGGCGCGACGGCGGATCGATGGGGCGAATGTTTTTCAGAGGACTCGGATCGGAATGGTCCCCGGCGATAATCCTCGCGCGGTCTATTCTCGTTTTTCCGGTTGGACGCGGCCAGGAAAATTCGATATTGATTCCATACATATTCATTTTTCTGGAGGCGGCGCGTAAACAAGGATTTGTACGGTTCAACGTTCGCTGTGTTCTGCATTTAGATTCGCCATGGTATGGCGCGTCGTGCTACTTTGCGCTGCGTTCTCTCGACGAAGGCGCGCGCGCGGAGTGTGATGGGTGGGTGAGGGGTTCTGTATTACTGGTTTTGCAGCTGATCTACAGTGCAGATCGTGTGCCACCTGTAACTGTGACGAACTCCCGGCGAAATTAGACGTCTAATACGAAGTCGGGGGCTCCCCCTCGAACGACTCGCTGAACTCGTGAAATCCGAGGATCTGCTGTGGAACGTAAACGAAAATTTTCGAACAACGAATGAAAGATAGAACATATTTCTACTCGTTGTTCGAAGGATCGAGTAAAAAAATTCTACGAGAATTTATCCGACGAATTATTTTTTTTTATTCGAAGCGAATTCGTTCGAACTTCGAATCATTTTTTCATCTTTTATTCGGCTACTCGCTTTAAGATGTTTCGGCATAGGTTATTGAATAAATCTATGAATAAATATCTTAATTTTATAATTGAATATTAATTTAAGAACGCTACGAACTTTCGTTCCGTAAATTTCGACTCCATGAATAAATATCTTAATTTTATCTTTGAACTTCCACGATGGATGAGAAAATGAAAATTGACATTCTAAACCGTTCTTCGTTTTAGACAACGCTTAAATAAATACGAAAAAATGAAATTCTAATTCTAATTGAAACGAGGGATCGATGTAGATTCAAGATGGCGAAATTGAAAATTAGAGCCATTTTCGTGGATCGACGATTTCGTATGCATTATTTGCAAACGAATTGTAAAAAATATATTGATACACTGTTGTAATATCTCTGATTGTTTATAATTACACGCATCCACACCGTACATTCATGATAGTAAAATATATAGTATAAATATTTAAATGAAAAATATTTTTCTTATTGTCATAATTGCGAGTGATTCTGAACGATGGATAAACATTTAGCAACATTGCACCTATTATTCTAATATGAAGATATACGATTTCAATATTCTGGCTCTAACAGTTAAAAAAATGTACCATTATAATTTTCCATCTGCTGATTGATGGTTTGCAAAATGCAGCCAGCAGTGCTTGATTCGTTCTATTCGACGATCGCCGCAGTATGCACAGGTACAAAAGACGTATAGCCGAAGGCGGTAACCAGCCGCTCGGCCCTCGAAATGTTAACACAGGCGTGAACAACAGCATCCAAGTCGGATCGGTACGTTGTAGAGAACTATACGGAACAGCAGTGTGCCGGTTGAAACGTGATTCGATAATGAAACAGTACTCGGGCCGGGGCGACTTTCGCGCCCAGAAACCACAGAACCGTCTAGCGTTGTTCGAACGTCGCAATGTGTGGTCCAGATATTAACGTGACCGTTCGCGACAGCCGCCTCTCTTGTGCAACGCGCGTCGACAACCGCGTTGTTTTCTATTAATTAGATACACGACGCGCCGCCGACCGACTGGAAATCGGCCAGCCATTCTCCGTGCTGCGTGAAACGACGTCGAAAAGCGACTCGGCTTGACGTTCCATCTAGAACACCAAGTATTAACCAGTTACACAGATCGGAATTCATGAAACTGAAAAATAATTCTTCGAGAAAATATTCGACGCAGATCACCCGTTTTAAGGCCAGCGTTTCCACCCTCAATGGGGCGGTTTATGGGACATCGTGGAAACTAGAGGATGCAGGAAATACATTTGTTTAAAATTGTGCTACACGGGAGATTGTTCTTGGGAAAATATTCGACACGGATTTCTTGTTTTAAGGCCAGCGTTTTCGCCGGAGGGGTGAAAACAACCCTCAAAGGTGGTGTCTGGGATATCTTAAAAACTAGAGAATGTAGGAAATGAAGTTTTTAAAAATTGTGCTACACGGGAGATTGTTCTTGGACAAATATTCGGCACAGATTTCTTGCTTTAAGGCCAGCGTTTTCGCCGGAGGGGTGAAAACAACCCTCAAAGGTGGTGTCTGGGATATCTTAAAAACTAGAGAATGTAGGAAAGAAAGTTTTTAAAAATTGTGCTACATCAGAAAAAGTTCTTAGAAAAATATTGCGCAGAGATTTCTTGTTTAAAAATCAGCGTTTCCACCGGAGGGGTGAAAACAACCCTCTGATTTCTGGAATATCTTGAAAACTAGAGGCCGCATTACAATGAATTTTTTTTAAATCGTGTATTTGCAAATGGGGAATTAAGATTTTAGTGAAAATCGTTTGTTCAGCTGTTATTAGTTATTTTGCATACACGAGGTCGGAAAGCAATTCATGTAGAAACAGGTTTCTAATTTTTTCATTATTTAAGCACTTATTCAAATAGAAATTGTACTAGAAATAATGGAGATTAAATGAATTTTTTGTATTAACACGTAGTAAAAAATGGCACCCGATTAGAGCGAGACTCTTTCTGTCATGGATCATACGAAGACTCGACTTTTTTGCCCGCTGCGACGCCTTTCGGACGGTTTCCGAATCCGTATAAAATTCCCGAAGTTTCCTTTCTCTCTCTCGCCCTCTCCTTTCGCGACAGGAAGAATCAACCCAGATTTATCCTGAGCGAGGAAGTCCGACTGCTTTCCCGTTCAGTCCCAAAGCTTCCTCTGTTTCTGGAATATTTCTTACACTCCTCGCCGTGACATGCTTCTCCTCTTTTTTCCACACGCGGGAAATCTTCGAAAGTCGTCTTGAACCCCCCAGGGCAGGCTGGGAAGAAGCGAGGGATTTCCGCCCTCGAAAATCCACGCTCGGTGACCTATCTCGGGTATAAGGGAGGTCCGAGAACCCTTGCGAACCTGTTTGATGTTGATCGCGGCGTCTAGAGAGATCTGGAACAGATCTAGCACGGATCTACCAGTACAGAAGTATTACAACGGTATAACCATTATACTGCGGATGAAAAACATGCTGAAACATTGTAAAAATAGCATCAATACATTTTCTAATAAAATTTCCTTCAATCGCATCTGGGAATTCTTGATAAAACACACTTAACATATCGATCAGAATTTTTTCCGATTTTTTCATTGCAAAAGCTGTGAAAGATGAGGCCAGGAGAAATTCGAAAAAATACAGATTTCGTATTGGAGCTTAAGACCACCCTGGAAATGAATTTAATAATGAGATATTGTCATAAACACCACCTACAATTTTTATTATTTATTTTATTAGCTAGGGTGCGTTATCGTTGAGAAAAGTGAAACCCAATTTTTTCGAAGTTTGTCTCGCGAGAAACTTATACTACTCGATTCTTCTCAATACTTTTTTCGAAAAATCAAGCACAACTTAGGTTCTTCACATAGATGCATAAAATCCATTCATCAACCTCGCTGTTCGGACCGCAAGGATCTGCCATGTCCGAGGATGATTGACTACCGATTGATAGGCAGATCGACTTCTCTGAGATTTTAAACAATAAATTAGACTTTATCCGGTTAGACGCGCGTTATATCTCGGGCAGACAAGAGGTCTCGAATTTCGCTGAGCGGGCGTCGCGACCCTCCAGGAAGATAGCAAGATAGGAAGATGGGACTTCCGGCCGCGAACAGTTCGCGGACAATGATCCTTGGTTATCCTAGCTCCTGCCACGCACATAGTACAGCCTACTATCCGGTCCTCGTCAGAACGTTAGAACGCGCATTCCACAACGGTGGTGGGATACCGCGCTGAAATCGATATCCATGTACCTCTGTTTGTAACCTACATCGCGTCTGCCTGTACAGTCGACGGCAAAACGCATTGTTTCCTTGTCTGCCATCGCTGTCGGCCATTCATCTACACGGAAGAACATTCCTTTCTTTAGTTTGCTGAAGAATATTCTCTTATCGAGCTTAACTTAATTTGCTCTTCGGTATCGAATCGACAAATTACTTGATTTTCAACAAGAATAACGATATTGTCGTTGACATAGTGTACATGTGTCGCGAAATTTTTTTATTAAGAAAATCATTGTAGATTGAGCAACATTTTACGAAGAACAACACTGCGCTGTACAGTTTTCAAAGATTGTACGTGTCTTTCGGGTATGATTTTTCAAAAGCCATTCGTTTCATCATTGGAAGAAAAAGGAAATAGTTAATAATAATAACTAATGTATATACGAAACGTTGTAATTAATGTATATACGAAGCAGTCATCGGCGGTCAGCGGCGCGTACGAAACGAGCGGATTCGATTTTTAGTTCCGCCGTTTCCATTTCGGATGCGACGAGATACCGTTCGCTCGTCCCGTTGTGCATTCGGGACCGGGAGTCTCGTCGTTATCCTCTCTTTAATTGTTGTTTCTCTTTCTCTTTTTTCCCGTTTCGGGAAGAGGAGAGAGAGAGAGAGAGAGAGAGAGAGGGCTCCGCGCGTATACGATATTTTTGCTGCGTTCTCCGGCGATCGTTAGGACGGCCGCGGAAACGGGGCGGTTTTTACGATGCTGGTACTCGATCGGCGAACGCGGTGTTACATCGTGATGTTTGGAGAGGACGTTTGATAACCGGGCTGTATTGAAAAATTGCGAGCGCGCCGTTACAGTTTGTTGTTGCAGCGTCACGAAGTTTTTCATGCGAACCCCGCGGAATTTACTGAATTATTTGAGCGATTGCGAAGATACGTGTCAGATTCGAAACACGAGCTGCATTGTAATGCAGACAGCTTCGATATTTATTATTCTTTTTAATGAAAATTTCACTGACTCCGTGGCATTTTTCCGATTAAAACGACACTAAACACGATTTCGTTTCGACTGTATTTACTGGTTTAATTCGGATCTGAGCAACTAGCGTTCCGAGAGTAGAATCGGCTAGCCCATCCGGCCAGCGCGAAGCCTGTCCGGACGGGCGGCGGGAGCACCATAGTGGAGGTAACCCCTTAGAACTTTTGCTAATAAATATTAGGTGATATATTTAGTTAAATTATTTTGGATATTAGACAATAAATATATAAACTTCTTTCTATTGTAACTAACATATTAATAAATATTTTAATTATATTATCTATTAAAAATGATTTAGTTTTACATTATTAAAAATAATTCATTATCTATTTTGAATATTAGATAATAAATATTAATCAATAAATGAAGAACGAACTTTATTCGAAGGAACTGTTAATTACGGGCATGTGCGTGTCTATTGTTTTAGATTTTGCGGTTTTATTTTTAGGAATGCATGAAAGTCGCATAAAGCCGCGACGATAAGGATTATTTCGATAGCGTCGCGGCCGTGAAACGTTGAAATCCATTGGTCGGGGTCGCACAGGTTCGTTCGGTCGTCGACGCCGTGCAAACTTAAAGCCCGTATCGATTACGCGAGTTTTCGCGCGTTGCGGTGCGTGCGCGCAAATTCACTGGACAGTACAACGCGGAGCACACACGGTACACGACCGTCTACAACGCTATGCATTCGGTAAACACGCACACGCACACGCGATCCCATTCATTACTCGTTTTATGCGGCGCGATATAAATCACGCATGGGCCGCTTTAATTTTTGCGCGGCGCTATGACAGCAGTTTTTTCGGGTTACCCCGAATATTTGCATGTAAAACACGACGGTGCCGCCACGCCGTGTGCAACGCATAAATATTAACCGAGAGTAAAGTATCCGTGTCTAACGCGGTCATTCCGCGCGTGTCTTTTTCGCTGACAACTCATGACAACTGTGTTTACGCTGATTTCTCGCTTTCGCAATGATTAAGGAATATTCAGCGCAACCTTGCCGCTGGCCATCGCACGCGTTCGCTTGCTTCCGCGAAGTTCACCGAGTATCCGAAGTTCTGCGAACTTTGCGATTACCACCCCTTTGATTTTCATGCAATTTCCAGCGAGACGGTTCATTTTTAAGCGCAATCCTGTCTTTTACGAGCTAATAGATACAATTGTACGATTATAATTTTATCAGCAGTTTTCAATTTGGCAATTTTCATTTGATTAGGGAACTCTAAATTCTTTAACAATTTTTATGACGTCGAGTGACAGTTCTTTTCAATTTTTACTTGCTAAGTCACACGAAATTCTTTAGCAATTTTTATTCGCCAAGTGACAGCTCTTTTAAATTTTTGCTGAAATTTTTATTCAAATGCGGAATAATCCCCTTAAATCACATTAATGCGTTTTATGTCTTCCTTTGTTTTCCCATGTACATAGTTATTCTAGAAAATTACAATTTATTCTTGAACTGTGTTCACAGACAAGTATTAAGTACAAGGAACTTCAACTCTGTTTACAAACACATTTATCTATGTGCTCGATGAGAGTGTAGCTTGTAATACATTATTTAACACAGTATCTTGTGTAACAGTCGACGTTAAGGTGATTTTAACAAATTATTGTCGAAAGGTCTTCCGAACTCAAAGGTGAGAATCAAACGTTCTTCTACCTTTGACTTTCAGTGGCCTTTTGACTATCTACTTTTAATTAATATTGAAAATTCTGTTTCTTCTTCTTTGAAAATAGCAAAATTTTTATGGACTACTCGAACACAGTATAGTTACCAAGTGCGTTATTATTGCAAGCAACGGAAATATTCTTAAAAAAAAGTTTCACATTTAGTTTTAGCGGATAAAAATGGCCGCGGAAGTTAGCGCTCTCATGCAATCGAATGTAAATTGATCGAACTTCTTTCAGACGCAGTGCAGGTATCAACGAGCCTATTAATAGACTCCAGGCAATTAACGTGTTAATTTCGCGATCGAACGCGAGTACGATCTATAAAAAAATTGCTAGATATCCCGACAGCAACTGATTTCCAGAGTGATTACCGCCGCTCTTTACCGTCACTCGTTGCATAGTTTCCAGCAGCACTCTTGTTTCCCAAACATCCGAAGGCTCTATCGATTGTCTTGCTCTCCCAAGGATACTTGCTACAGTTTCCGTTTCCAATTACATCGCCAGGCAAAAAAGGATCGGCCGCGCGGCTCGATAGTCTCTCAGAACTCGAAGAACAATCTTTAGTTTCTTTAACGACCATTTCCACCAATTTAACTACGCGGATCATCGACCCGTAAGCTGCCTCTCCCTTCTGTCTTCGATTTAAGGAGCCCGGACATTCGCGAAAAAATAAATAAAATGGACATCTCTCCATAGCAGCAAAACGTGGATCAAATGTTTAAGAAAATGTACGAGGAAAAATATTGAAGATTAAATATTCAAGAAAAATGTACAATGAAGAAAATTGATAATCAAATATTCAAGAAACTGAAAAAATTGAAGACGAAATGTTCAAGAGACTATACATTAATAAAAATTGAAGATGCACGAGAAATTGCACGACGATAAAAGTGAATGTACATTCCCAGAACCTAAAAATCAGCACGTGCATTAAGATCATTAAGTTTACGGCAGGGCGAAAATGATCGGCGGCGGCGTCTGGCGTCGTACGCGCCTCGATAATTAGCCAACGGTTTAATTAACCCGTTCGACGCGGCGACGTCGATGGAGGTGGCTCTCTTCTTTTTCCGTAGCCGTTCTTGTGCCTCGTCTTGTTCGTTTCTTTCCTGTTTATCAGGCTGGAACCCGGCCGGTCGAGCGGCACGAGACAATCGCGCGTACGAAACCGCGACGGTATGGTGCACTTGTGCGGTGTCATGGTCGAGTTAAAATTAGCAAGTCAACCGGATTCTCCGGTGCGACGCGAGCCGACTCACCGGCGAATTCACCGCCGCCTTAGGAACTACCATCGACGAAGGTGTTGCCGATCGAAGTCCAACTGTGCATAGTTGTTATGCGACTTTGAACGTCGCGAAAATCCGCTCGGGGAATTGTTTCGTTCGCGACCCCACCCTTTAAGCTGCAATACATTGCGGATCGCAGTTATTAAATAATTAGCAACGTTCTACGCGACACGACCAGGATAATAATTCGGTAAATTTTATTAGTTTAGTAATTAGACTGCGGATGTTTAGGAAATTTGCAACGTTTGCAGACGAATTTCGAGAAAGTGGAATCGAATGAAAACTTATTTTTCGCGGTGGTACTGTTTTTTAGATCTGAAATTAATTAAAATCGTGGCAAATTTTGACGAATTTTATATTCCAGAATTTTTCCAAAATTTTCAGAAGCCGCAATTGCATAAAGGTCTACTCATAATTTCTTGTAACTCCGTTTCAAGTTGAAATTCTTTATTGTTTATTCTTGATCGTTGTTCCGAGTTGTAATTTGTTGTTGACCTCGGCAGTGGTCTGCAAAACAAAGCGAATATATAAACGAATAGAGAATATTTTTCAAGATTTCTCGAAGTACAGCTTAACGACGAGAATTTTGGAAAAGAAATTCTAGCGGCAGGCACGACAATCGTAATTAATCGTCCCCGTATAAGCAGAAACGTTATCGACGGAATTATTGTTTCCCGGCATCGATCTCTTTAATCGGCTCATTTTTTTTCCCGCGGCCTCGTTTCCATGGCGGCTGCACGAATTTTCGATGAGCCCCGCCCCGGAAATTATCGGTCGATTTTGCTTTTCGTAATTCCGTTGGCTGATTGGGATCCGCGTTTCTGCTATTAGCCACGGGAAACGGCGTTCTTATCCGGGATTTCGTGCTTTCCCGATTTTAGCTGGGCGCGCGCGCAATTCACCGCGGTATCCGTTTTCGGACGGTCGATTCGCGCTAATACGTTTGCGAATTCATGATCGCGAGCGCTACATCTTCGCCGCCGTGGATTGCACACGATTTCTAAAATCGGGCGACATCGCAAACGGACTTCCGGTTTCTATGAATAGGGGATAGGGGTGAATTCGATGTTATTTCATCCCTTCGGAGTTTACTACAACGAGAAGATACAGGCGAGAAAATATCTATTTTATGAAATTTCTTCAAACGTGTACATAACATATATGATTTGTTTTCATCGGAGCAAATATAAACAATAAAAATGGTGAAAAATCGAAATAAATTCGATCTCGCAAACGCGCGTTTCCTCGCATTTATTAGAAAAATATGTCGCTATTTCCTCACGGAGCGTTCGTCCCTTGGCCGAGCCACGCGGTAGGAGAAGCGGGATCCACGAGGATCCTCGCGATTCCGCGTTTCTAGCGATCGTTCCGACAGATCCACGAAACGATCCAGCGCCTCTCGATCCGAGAAGGACCCCTCGTATTTGGCAGTCGGCCGAAATTCGCGGACTCCAAATTCGCCGGCAAGTAGCCCGCGCAACTACGCGTATTTTCGGTCCGCCGGCTAATAATGACTCGTTCGAGGAACTATCGGCCGCCTTCTGGAACTCATAACTATATATTTGATCCGGGCCAGATAAACATTGCTCTCGAAAATAGTAACCCGCGGCGCGGCGCGGTGCTCGCGCCGTTAAGCCTCGCGATACGTCTTCCTAAGGTCTCCGGCTCGTCTCTTTCCTTTTTTTCTCTCTCGCCGGTTTTCTTTTTGTTTTCTTTTTCTTTGACTGACGTACGGGACGAATCGGTTGGACAGAGAAGGAGAGACAGAGAGAAAGAGAGAGGAGAGCTATGGGATGCTCGCGAGAAGCAGCAGACGCGCGCTCATGCGCTCGAGATCTCTCATCTGCTCGTTCGATCTCGCGTGCGTTTCTTTCCACGGCCAGAGATAGCTCGCCTCTAAAGATAGGCCGGTTGTTCTACACGCGTTTCGTATTATGCCGCCATTATCGATAAACCGACGGCTGGATATTTTTGGACTCTGAAAGCCTCTTCTTCTTCTCCTGCTGCTGCTGCTGCTGCTCTTGCGTCCAGTCGATTCGATAGTGCTCACTTAAATTTGCAATGTTTCCGGTCCGCAAGTCAAATTCTCCCGTTACCAACGTTTCTGCCAGGGTCGACTCTGAAGTAAGAGAATAGACCAGGGAAAACGTCCGAGATCCGACGCTTTGCAAGTATGTCGCAAATCTCGATAATGTTCGTGGTGTCTTTCTAAAGGTACGAATGGATTGCCTAGCTTCTTCCGATTAAAATGAGCCCAAACACGACGCAAATCGGTTCACTTTTACAGATTTCTTATTATGGCAATCGCGCTTATGCTCCTTAATTGTGTTATTTGTATTGTCCGTGAAACTAGTCCGATTTACGTCGTGTTTGGACTCGTTTTAACCAGAAAAATCTTGGCAATCCACCGGTACTGTGTTCGGAGAGTAAAATGACCGAAATGTTATTTATTGCATGATTAACAGAACTGTATAATAGACCCGTATCGCGACACTTCGCTGTTGACCGACTTTGGGAACTGATCTTCACGATTCACTTCATTTTCGGCAATTTGTATTTCGCATGAGAATACGCAGTAGAATTGTTACATATTTTGCTGATTAAAAAAAAAATAGTTTTCCTTCGATGCCCGTGCACTTGAAATTTCCGCCGCATGTTCGACTGCAACCGGCGAAAATCGCTCGCTCCAGCGCCGAAGATCAATCGCGAAACGCGTCTCGCGCATAGTGTGCGATAATCTTGTCCTCGATGCGCCGTTTAACCATGGCTCTGGTCTCTCCTCTTCGGCGCAAAAACAGGCCGTGGTTCGCGCGTGCAATCGCGCGACTGCAAATAACTCGGCTTCTGGCCGACGTGGATGCTCGAAGTTGTAAACATGCCTCTCGATTCGAACGGGAAGCCTCCTCTCACTGGCTCTTCTTCGCTGTGGCCCACGAAAATCTTTCATTCGAGCCTCTCCAATGGGAAACCTTCATTTCGGCCGTTCCACCGCGTTCGACAGCGAATTTTCATATATCTTCAACCGTTCAAATAGATCTTCCCCTAGATTCCACCTACGCGACAGTTTATTCCGCGCTACCGGGATATTGCAAAATTCTTTATCCACGCCGTTCTTAATCTCGCGCGGGTACTGTTGCGAATTTCAATCTTCGTAATTTTTAGATTCCCTGGGAATTCTTAATGCGCACAATTTCACGTAATCGCTACGCGATTTTCTGTCTCGGGGCAGAAAGTTTCGATTCGCACCATTTTTCATTTCAAATGAGAATTCTCACACTTTTTTACGAGAACAGTATCCATCATTTACACAATCGCTTTTAATGCACAGAATTTTCAAGCTCAGCGATTCTCCATTCGACTTTTCATTTTACAATTTACAAATCACTTCGTTTTTTGAGAGCCACGCGCTCTCAGAAAGCAATACAGCGAGGCCTTGATCTAAGAAAACAGAATACCCTGCGAGAGGGCGAGTGCAAGAGTGTAAACCGCTACTAATCCAATTACAAAATCTTTTTATCTTCCATTCTTTTTTATGGGACTAAAAGTTAATAAAAAGTTGAAATGACACGATGTAATTTGAATTGTATTGTAAAAATTTCTAGATAATGCCTCGAACAATTTCCTCGCAGATTATTACAAGGTTTCAATAAATCCGTATTTATTCGATCGCTGTAGAACAGCAGATCGCAGCAAGATGTTACAATACTGAGTCTGTCAACTGTCTGTAAACATGCGAACAACTCTGGAACACTCGCGGTTCAATATTATTCCAGCTATCGGCGATACCGCGCTTACCGAGTCTACAATCTGCACGCATCGTTCTATTTTCCAGCCGCTGGCTACTTGTTTGCGCAACCACGCGACAATAAAATTCGTTCGCGAGTGTATTAGGTTCGCGCGCACGGCTTTGTGCGATAGCCACTTCCGCTCCACTTGTAAATCACGAATTTAGCGCAGTGTCACTCGCGTCCGCGGGCTCTCTTTCCTGCTAAACCCGTTTCTTATTGTTAGACCGCGGATCTTTGTGGAAATTCTCGCGTTGCTCAACCGATTTTTCGGTTCCGGAACCGCTTCGCTCCTCACGGTGAACGCGTCAGTGACGCGATTAGTTTCCGTTAACATGGCCGTTACGCGTTTCGAAAACTCGCACGTGGCACGAACGCGTTTACCAGTCCGCTTGTTATCGGCCATGCTCGCCCGATGGTTACACTGCATAATAATAGAAAATATCTTAAAAACGTTGTCGCTCGTATTGCATTTTTAAACGAATTTTCAGAGCTAGCAATGTACAATATTTTTCAGTTCGAATGAACGTTGTAGCGTTCAAGCAATTATAATTGTCTGCAACATATTGAAATTATTATATGAAAAATTATTTTGAAATTTGTCTATGTTTTGGTAATTGATTAAGAGTTAATTCAATTTTTTATATAATATTGTGAAAGATAATTAATAAGATTTAACGAAGTGAAATTATTATTCGTACCTTTTGTGTCAAGGGTTAGTAAAATTAAGATATACGTTAATACTAATCTCGGATAAAAATGAGCCATTTAGATAAAATTCTTTTTGCAAAAAGATTATTAATAAATGCTATTCAATTGATTAAAGGTAGTAGCTTTGTTTAAACATAACGTAACGAAGGTTGAGCAGAGTTTGGAACCCACGATCCCACGAGATCTAGCGATCGAGCAGAATGATCCACTAGATCGACAGCGATTCGGTGACGGATACCTTCGTGGAAACGCGAGCCGATGCGTTCGACATCTGGCGACCATACTCTTATCATCTGAATACATTAGTTTCACGATGCGGAGAGCGGGGATCTGAAATCACGTTACGAGGAATCTGGGGACGTCATCGGTGTTCAACGCGGCCCAAGTACGCTTCAACCAGCCGCGCGAGTTCATGAATTTCCTCTTTTTTTTATCCATACGACTGGGAAAACAGACGCATAAAAGAATGACGCGTTCCGTAGAGATGTGCGTTCAAAGTTTCAGACACTGACTAATTGCGATGTACTGCAATTAGTATGAAACGAAGCCTTGGTGTGTTTACAGCGAACGCTATCGAATGAAGTCCAACGAAATATTTTAATACGGTTGAATAAAAATTGTGCCTCTCAATGTTGAATTTACATTGAAAAAATTTAATAATTTATAAATTATATTGTATATATAACACTGATTATGCGAAGATACGAAACTCCGGAGAAAAGTTTATTCGTTTGCGATTATCAAGCGTGGATCATCCTAATCGCGCGATCACCGTCCGATAAGCCTCGAAATCGTGTAAGAATTTCCGATACGTACTAGGATTCGGGGGAACACAATCTCGTATATCGACCGGGGACACGTTCCGAATATGCTTCGAGCTCTGAAATGCCTCGGTCTCCTCCGAGATTTCAAGATAACCGTGACCACCTTCTGATTCATATTTATAAATACCTACCGCGTTGCGATTCGCCGCGACCCTGCTTTAATGAATCGGAATTCGCTCGGACGTTTCATTCACAACGCGAACGATATTGATGTTCGCGTCGCGTCAACGAAAATTGCCGACCACCGTATCAAACATTACGCAAAAGAATAGAGGAACAGACTGCCGATCGAATTACAGAGACCGATTCCAAAAGAAGTATACGCGAGCTTCTAATTGTTCGTTACTGTGCACGTGTTGACTGTTTTTCTGTTCCCCGTTAAACAAAATACGATTTTTTGGAAATTGTTTTTATTTTTAAGAAAGTTTATAAAGTTATTATTCGACAGAATTGAAGTATCTCTTAATCATTCTTCGACATGGGTCAATACTTTTTTTTTTATAGAGAATGACGAACTGCAACGAACAGTGTTTAGAAAATTATATGTTTCTGTTGGAAAAGTTCAAGGTGACCTTGAAATCTCAGAGACCCTTTCACCCACAGAAAAACTTCGGTCCGAAAGGTTTGTTCATATTTTCAGGAACGGCGCAGATGTGCTAATACGTACTGCAGGACCACCCGGTGTAATATTTCCATCAAACGACCAGAAATCTAGAAAAATGTATAAAATTCCGGCCAGTAGAATTTCTCTGAAGAAAAATTGATTCGATCGTTGTAGCGCGAGCTTCGATCGCGAGTGAAGGTCCACCGTTCAATTGCCAATGTTCAAATACAACATTCGCGGACTCGTTACGATTACGAATTTCAGAAAGGGTGCAATTACGTGCAAGCATAGGATGTTTGTACACTAACAGAGGACGTTATCGGATCGCAGAAACGCTCGGTAATTTCAAGAGCGACACTCGAAGTCGTCAACACGGTGTCCAGGACTGTTTGGTCACGGTTTCGCGATAAACCGCGATAAACACTCGATTATGCCAACGAATTACATCCTCTTAACGACGAGCGGGACACATAATTGCGGTCTTCCTCGTTCGGCCGGTAAAAAAATTAATGCTTTCAACGATGAAAGAGTCTCTCTGTGTATGTGGGTGTGTGTGTGCGAACGATTGTCCAAATTAGTCCACTTCTTGAATAATTAGGTTACCCGTCGAGCAGCAGGCTAATGCGAAACCCGACGCCGTGTTTGTCGCGAGTTTCAGAAATACACGGACAAGGTCGGTCGGCCGACACGTTATCGCGAGAAGTGCGACGCCGATATTGCATAATGGCCGTCGCGGATCGGACCGCGTGCCTGCCTGCCCCGCTTCTTATCGTCTCCCCCTCCGCCCGATGTTTTTCATTCGGTTACGATTAATTGAGAACTCAAAATTTCTGCAAACCACCGTGATGCCACATAATATACACAAAATTCCTACAGCTCCCGGAAATGGGGCGTTCCTGGAGTGATTTGAACCAACATGTTCCTTTGCAAAAATGTCCGCCAGTGTTTCGTTTAGGAGTTACTAACGAAAAACACTGACCAATCAGAGCTCGACCTAGACGCGTGTTGGCAAACATGGTTCGACGCGCCAGACGAATCCCCTCGCTGGAGCGTTAGCGGTCCGCTGCGAACAACAAGTGAACAAGTGAAGGAGTAGAAGCGGACCTGATATTTCTACCTCTTGGCGGGTAAAAAAGGACGGACGACGTTTTCGAACAGTTACCCTGATTATTGATAACAGACACTACGATTATTGAAGATTGAAAATTCAAAATGGCTTCGATTGCGAAGGGTTGCCCGGTTGATTCCTCGAAAAGAAAATTTCTAGAAATCTCTTTGCTCGCTGTTGCACCAGTCTTCTCGTTTGAATCGAGGTTCGAGGACGGTTCACAGTCGCGAATATAACCACCGGGGTCTCGTGGACCAACCAGACGAGATAGAATAGCGTCGGCTGACTGACAAGCAGGGAGAACGAAACCAAGAGAGAGAGAGAGAGAAAGAGAGAGAGACCGGACGCAAAGGGAGACGCATTGTTTACAGTAATGAAGGCGTAAATAAGTGATGAGCCGCGCGACGCATCGATCTCCGCCGGGCCCTGGCTCCGTTTAATACGGCACTGTTTTCAAGGGGTAGCTACCCCCAGCGCACCAGCCACCCTCGCAGAGCGCACAGACGTCGGCCAGGTCTTTTCCCGCCTGTTCCCCCTCTCTCTCCACTTTCTCTCTCTCTCTCTCGGTTTAATAATCTTCCCGCTATGACAACGATAAGCGGCCCCGCAGCTCGATTCCGCGGTTCATCGACACCCGGCCCGTTAATTAATAATTAAAATTTCGCCTAATCTGCTGCCGCTCCCTCCCTCGTGCTGCGATACCGCGCCGCGAATTAACGAAATCGAGCGTCGATTGTCGAATCGAACGTTGGGGTAGGGAGGGGTGGAGGCGACGCTCCGGGAAAATGAAAACAGTTTTAATTGTGTACGTATCGTTTTTAAACGGCGGATTATCTGTTTCTGTTGAGAATGTATTCTGTTACGAAGTGTTACACGAAATTTTGCTGGTTATTCTGTTAATTTTCTATTAGAGATTTCGATATAATTTTTATGCGATATAAAAACTGTCTGGAATAATTGGAGTTACATAGTAATTTATATCTGTCCCTGATAATCTTAACTAGTTGAGCGTAATGCATTGTGAAATTCCTTAAATGTTTTATCTGTTTTGCATTTGATGTTGTTTATTAATCCACGTACGCTCTTTAAATAGGTGCACGAAAGAGACTAGGATAATCATTTTTGCTCCACCCGTTGAATCAACAAATTGTGTTTCATTTATAAGTCACATTTTAAAGAAATACATCTTACAACATAGACGTAAAAGGATCAATGATTTTACAGTAAAATAGCGAATGGGTGAATTTTCTACCCTGGGGAACGTATGAGGGTTAAATAATGCGATTACGTATGTTAATGTTGAGTATTGTGTATTAGATCCGCACAGATCTCATGATTAGCGAGTATTCTTGTGCCAGGTTTCTCGGCTCTACCGGTCTACACTGTTCTCGGGACAGGGAATATTGACCGCTCAAGGTTATCCAGTAGCGCTATCCCCACCACAAAACCTCATTGTCCCTCACTATGTCCCTAGATTCCTCTTTCCTCCGTCTTCATTCCTCCCACTCATCGTTGCAACATCCCGCCAACTATACCAAAGTTTACCACCCGGTGTTTTGCATTCTTTTTTTGTCCATTCATATTTCTATTTATCGTTGTCATGATTTTGCACTATTTTATGACCTGATCAAAATCAGATACAATCAATACAATCTTAAGTGACATTAAACATAACAAATTCACATTATATACTCGACATCAACTAACCGAATTTTTTTCTCTGTGTTTCAGGTAAGGCTCCATCAATTAACGACAAATAAAGACAGATGATGCACCAATTTTTAAGATGCAGGCTCAATGCAGCACGGGTACGAACGATTCCAATAGTCTTCTAGATTTTCTGCCGGTTTCCAGACGCATGTGTGTGTCCCTTAAATTTTTAACTAGGCTCTAGACGTATAATATGCGTCCCTTAAATGTTTAACTAGGCTCTAGACGTGTATATGCGAGATTTTTCTCTAGACTCCAGGTTCATATACAGCTCGTCGAGATTTTTTCCTAGGTTCTAGGTCCATACATAGCTTTCCGAGATTTTCCCCTAGTTTCTAGGATCATATGTCCGTCTTCTCCATTTTCCATTAGACGTACATATACGTCATCCAGGTTTTCCCTTAGGCTCCATGAAGCTGCACGACGCATCTATACGTCTGAATTCTTCCAACCACGAGTTCACCCAGTACTCGCATCAGATTCGTCGCGAAATGACTCGTTGCGATCGCCTCGCAGGCGAATCCAGTTCGTTGCACCGCGGAATCTCGGCGCAAGGCGTCGATACGACGAGAAAGGCCGGTGCAGCAGCGTCGAGACGCGCGCGATACGGCCATGCTACGGGGGCGGCTACACGGTGAATAATTCAGGGACGCAATTAAAAGGAACGAGGCGCGCTCCTACGACATTAACGTTCGTTAATAAACCACGAATGGATGAGCGAAGAAGCGAGAAGTGGTTAGCGCCGGAAGAGGCGGTATCGCACTAGGCCGAGAGAGAGAGAGAGAGAGAGAGAGCCGGCGTTTTCAATTAAAATGCCGACATCGCCGCATTGCAGCAGTCGGCGTCGGCGTCGGCGTCGACGTCGACGTCGGGCGTCGCGCGTTATGTGCACAACGCTCTCTCCGCTGGCCCGTGTTCGCCTAACGGCGGCCGGCACACGTTTATCCGCTCTCCCCGTCTTCGTCGCCGCGTCCTTTTGTCCGACGGTCCACCCTTTGCCACCCTTCTCCCCCTCCACTGGCAACAAACGCAACCCCTACTGCCCTGTGTTCCTCCGGTTTTTATTACCGTACTCGAATGTCGCTCGGAGAGGTGGGCCAGATAGCGGTCAGTTATGCCATAATGAGATAATACGATTACCAAATGTTTCTTAACACAAGGTGTTGATCATCGAGCATAATTCTCTCTCGAAGAATCCCCGAAGACTGACCGGCGCGTTATCAAAGCTAATCCAATTTTCCGTGGAGTCGGTTCCCGATATTAAGCCGCGTTCGCAGCGCGCCGCGCCGCTGGAAAATCAAACGGGTTTATGTACGCGTCGCGATCGATCGCGACTTGCAGGCGGCTCTCGCGAACGGTTTTCATTCGTCGAGCGTGTCGAACCGGTGGCTGCAAGTTTTCGAAATGTATTCAACGGTGGGGATAAACTTCGAGACAGTTACGGTAGAGATCGTTATGACAGTTACGGAGGGAACGCTGTGTTTCGGTAGCGGTGGCTTGCTCGAATCGCCCGCAGCCGGTGAAAAAAAAATCGATGGAACCGTATTAACGATATTCCTGCTAGATTGGCAAAGCTTTTAGGGCTGCTGGCCTAGCCCCTGGCCCGTCTTTTTCACAATGATTCAAGGAAACGGGTCGAAGGACGCCGGGCTGGATATGGGTTATTCAGGAAACGGCCCCCGGTCGAACGTGACCCAGGATCGTGACCGTCATCCGGGCTCTCCCTAGAGACGATCATGAATCTATCAGAAGGTGATTCTCGCGATCTCAGGAGCATTAGCTAAATGAGGACACGCTCGCGACGCAACGAGCGCAAGTCGAGCTCTCGGTGCAGCCGCATTACGCCGCAGATCGAAATTCTTCCGCGTTCGTAAAAGTTTAATCGACTACCGACGGGACCCGCGGTCGTGCATATCGAATAGATCGGCGGACCCTACGCATCCGTCCACCTCCGACCTGGCTAGTTGGTGTATAATTCGGTTTGTCGTTGAATCAGTTATGTAATAATATTCTTTGAACTCTTTGCAGGTTGTGACCAGAACTTTCAATATAAAATAATTTATAAACAATGATGGGGTTCGGTGGCGGAACTACAAATTTTCGGCAGAATATAATTTTCGTCCCCCCTTGTCGTTTAAATTATGAATAATTTTAGCGAAATTACAAGATAATAAAACCAAAAAACGTGGGGCCCTTGCGGGGTCTTGCGGTATTGTAGTTCCGCCCCTGGCGGAGTCACGAAAAGATACATAACTAGACAGCGGATCTTTATGCAAAATAACATACATAGTGAATTACAACAAACTGGAGTGAAATAGAAATGTATTTCCTTTCTTAATATGTTTAATAGGCTGAAGATATTTTTACTGTTTTAAATTACACCTACTAATTCTTCCCATAAACGCACAAAATCCGCAGTCTGTATATAACTCACGTAATTCGGAATATTCTCACTCGCTAAAGATCAAACCTGTACTTGAAACAAGAATAAATTCGCGTGGAAAATCCCATCGCGAAAAGTGCAATAGTTTTCCCGGGAAAAATTCCTGAAAGAACTGTCTCGATTGTATCCCCTTAATTACAAAAATGTACTTTCCCTCGCAGAGATAAATCCATTGTCGGGTCCCCCGAATAAATTCGCGCGGCCAATAGCAACTATCCGGCATAGCGTTCGAAGTAATGTATAGTTAATGTCGCGTCGCGAATGTGATTCGAGGGACACACGCGCAGAGAGCGCGGGGGAGAGAGAAGAGCCCCGTTCCGCGTCGCGGCAGGCGTACGTTGAAACAATGAGAATGGATGGGGAATTTTTGTTGCGAGTACTCGCGGAAACAAACACGCCGCTGTACATTTAAAAGGGCGCTCCTATTAGACGCGGAGATTCGCGTTTGGCGCTCGCGAGAGTAATGGAAAGCTCCATAAAACCGGATGCAGGCTCGACGCACCGTGCGAAACAGAAACAGAACAACAAAAAAAAAAAACAGAAAGAAAGAAGAGGACACGGAGAAAAATGTCGCGGCTCTGAAATTTCGGCAAATGCACGCCGCCGGAACGGAGTTCAGCGGACCTGACGGCAATTTTATCTAAATCATCCCTTCGCCGCGGTTCTTTTTTGACACCGACGTATGTTTCCCGGTATACTGCTTTTCCCTCTGCCCTTTGTTTCAACGAGCCGAGCCGAGCTTCGTCGCATCGCGTCGTCGGCTTCATTTGCGCTGCCCTCGTTGTTTAGAGTCGTAATTAGATTCGGAATGTTTTATGCTGCGAGCGCTGCGCAGATTGTAGAATGAACGATTTTGTAGAAGTAGATGTGGGACAATTTCTTCCGTAAAATGTGGAACGATGCATTTGTTTGAAAAATCGCGAGAAACTCATCGATAATGTACGAAAAGATTTCATTTAAGATAGGCGGCGAAAAAATTTCGTAAAAATACGCTCATATTCCTTGAAATCTTGTCGAAACGATGAGCCTAGTCCCGTCTCTCAGTCTTTAAAATCAACACAATAGCGTGCGCTCAAAGATGCATCTCCAAGTCAACAATAACTGCACCTCATCGTGATTATCGCACCCCAGGCATAAAGATTGAACCAAAAATCTGAATCGAAAAAATTTGGAAAAAATATGCTCACATTCCTCGAAATCTTGACTACGAAATGAGCCTGGTCCCACAACACAATCTGTATCAGCAACGCCGCGGTAAATGCTCGAAGCTCCCAACGCGCCGCGCATCGATTCAACAACGTCGAAATTGAAGGGCCGGTACCGCGCAAACGAAATCGAAGTGAGCGAAACGACGACTTAAACCACTCCCAATCTGGCGTGCTGAAAACAAGCAACGATCGATAGAGCGTGCGACGAGCCTCTGCTCTCGATAACAACAACAACAACAACATCGACGGACCGTTCGCCTTGGCCGACAAAATGTACGGCGGCGTGAATTCGCGGATAGAATATTTTGCGGCAAGTAGACCGCGAGAAATCTTAATTGAACCGCTGGAAGGGTCCATCCGGGCCGTGTATTTTCGGGATGGACGTCGTCGACGTGAATGGCCGAGGCGCCGACGCCGGATTCCAAGTGCCAGGGAAGCGCCGCGACGCGACGCGACGCTTGGTTTGGTAGAACTTTTAACCAGACAAGAAAGAACAATTTCCATCGAACTACACACACCGTGCTCGAAAGCCATTTTACCAATATTTTTAACCCGTTGAGAACGAACGTATAAATGCGTAAAGATCAATTTTTGAATGAAAATCCGGCCACATTCGATTTTTAAAAAAGTTCCGAATTCATTTTTTCGAAAAATATCGTAAGAGGCACGAAAGCTGTGATATGTAGGGCTGACCCGAAAGGCAAGTTTAAAGGGAAGCGGTAAGGGCCGAATGTGACTAAATTCTCCGATGTGGAGATCGTGTGTGCGAGGCGTCGCGACGCGCCACGCTGAATTGGCTCGAACAGAGAAATCTATTCTGACCGCGGGATGCCGCGGGCCTCGCGATACGCTAATATAGTATGCTTCGCAGATGCTAAGAATGGCATGAGTCCTCTCCTGTTGTTCCCTTTTCGATCCGATCCGCTCCGATCCGCTCCGCTCCTCTCGCAAGCGCGAATACAGCCGCGGTGCGATTCAATTCCGAGGGTTATTTTTGCGGGCCGAGAAAAACAATTTGGATTCGCGGATGGGGTGTTGGGGGTCGGCCCATCTGTCGAATATATCCGCGAAATGCACTTATCGGCCGATCTGAAATTAAATTTTTTAATATCTAGCCTTGAAATGCATGGAGATGTACATACAAGAAATTTTATTTTTGTTGTGCAATTGTCGAAGCCTGAAAATTGTTTATCTCTGTAGCTGTATATGAGGAAGATGTACGACAAACGCTAGATTAACATTTCTACTAGTTTCGTCGAAAATGTGGTTTGAAAAAAAAAAAAAATAAAGCAGCGACTGTCCGAGGATTAATTTTGCGAGTAAATCGGAGTGATTAGCAGACAGAGGATGTTCACGCAAAATAAAAGTTATTTAATGTAGTAAACTGGAGTGAAATTGAAAATTATTTTCTGTTTTAATATGTTTAATAGTATTATGTTTTTCATGTTTTTACTTATGTTTAATACTATTATAGCTTAATAATTAATTTAATATGTTTAATAACTTGTAAAATCCTTTCAATGTTTTTACCTGTTTTAAATCCATGAAATCCGCTGTCTAGCGATTAGCGTATTCGTGAATTGGTAACGGAGCGAGGGTTCTTTCATCGGAGTGCAAACGGAGGCGTTTTAATAAACTGTCGAAAAATGTCAGAACTGGCATTGTTTGGTATAAAAGAGTTTTACCCGGCGATGCGACGTGACGTGACGTTGCCACGTTCCTCTCCGATCTAAAAGCTCAAAGGTGAGGCCGAGCGTAGTCTCCAAACATTTTCCCGGCCACTTGACACCGAACCCGGGGCAGTCGTTGAACAAGATGAATTGTGCGAGTATAGATCTCGTTTCCAGTTTGCTCCTTTCCTCCTTTCTTGCCTTTCGGCTTCCGCTTTGCGAGTCCAATTCCCATCTCCCAATGTAAAGTAACGACGAAACGAATTTTCCAGAGAGGAGACTGAAGTTATGCTATTAGCCTAACAATCAGACAGAACAATGCTTACCGAGAAGGTGAATCGAAAGTGCGACATCGAACTGTTTCGTTCGGGGGAAAATGTGTGTGACCGTCGCTGTTTACTGTAAAGTAATTAGGTTGATTATAATCAACTCTCAGACTTCGATTCGTTCATTGATATCGTAATATTATTTGTTATTGTGCTATTTTTAAATAGTAAATAATTCACAAGGGAAGGTAGCTATTGGTTATAATGATCTTTTATTGGTAGCATAATTCAGTTCTCTTGAAACACTTGAAATTTAGTAATTAAATTACCACCCCTTAAAAATTGTAGAATTTTTGATAGAATTAAGATAGAGGGATGAAATTTCTACCGAAGCATTGCGGAGTAAGGCAAAAATAAGAGAAAAGCGTGGCGAATAAGTCTTGACCTTGAGAAAGCTCGTCGAAGTCATAAAAATACTGAAAATCATCTTCGTGGTATCTTTACCACTGAATTTTTCTAAAATCTCGAAGAATTAGATTTTCAAAGTATCAAAATCTGTGAGAAAAATCAGACGTCAACGAAAATTCACTTTTTGCTACGTACAAACAGAAACTCGTTGAGGAAAGGTCAACTTGAATAAATATTTTGTGTCCTGCGCGTGCGCCGTCGCGTTAGAGAGGGAGAGGGGGAGCACTCCCATAACGTCCTCCCAGCTTCTGTTCCATAAACCACCCCCCACGACTTGACACTCGGGGCACGTAGTATAATTCTTTACCTTACCTTTCCCCTCCGCCGCCCTCCGAAGGATGCACGATTCTCGGCTCTCCGATCTAACCAGCGACGCAACCAGCAACAACAGCATCCCCTAACCGCCCGCCTCCGAGGTTCCAGGTTTATCCTCTTGCGTTTCCCTTCCGTCTTCCTGTCTTCCGCGGCGGTCTGGCCATAAGTCGACTGCCTACTGTTTATCCCCGATTCGGAGATAATGATTCATGACCCGGGTTGTTGAATCTTCGGATAACGCCGGGCTTAGGGCGCGCTCGACGGATGGATAACAGAAAAATTATGCGATCGGCGCGGAATGTTGCGAATATCGAGTCTCGGCGGAGGTTTCCAGTCGTTTTGGAAAAGAAGTTTTTTCGAAAAGAATTCGTCGTTTAGAAAGGTGTAAAACATTTTTAAAAAATGTTTAATCCGTGAGAATTTAAATGCCCTAAATGTAACCGTTCTAATATTTCTGTACACCATTCGTATTGTTTGTATTGAATTTTTTATTGCCTTCTGACACGTAGATGCTTGCTCAGCCAAACGAGAAACTGCCACGCCGGAATTATCGCACCGAATTACACCGGTTACAGGAAATCGCGAACGATAAAAAGAGTCTGGTCAATGCACACCTAATTTCTCATTACACCCGACAGAATTAATTAAAATCCCGCGGAGTTCGGAGAGCGGGGCGTTTAATTGTGGATTATTAAAAGGAAAATAAACATTTTGCGTATTTTGTTAAGCTCGTGTAACCTTTTCATTTAAATCGAACGGATTCGGAAAACCGATCCTTACATTTAATTCCCCTAACAAAAAAAAAGAACGAAAACAGAATAAATAAAGAACACCGGATTACAAAATTTACGGAAAGCGTATTAACATTCGCGGATTTCGTTGTTGATTATTATTGTTATCGTAGTAGCGAATGGGAATAACAAATTCATTTCATTACGTCCCTTGATTTCCATTCACTTACGGCAGTCTTGTAAACAAGCGTAAAAACATATCGTCATTTTCAGAGCCGGTGAATTTCAATTAAAATTCAAGTATCGCAAGGGGAATCGCGGAACCTGTTCAAAACGATAGACCGCCTGTTCGTGTTGTCCGTTCAGTGGGTAGGCATTTTTGCTTTCGAAAAACTTTTTAATTGCCGAAACTTTAATCGCAATTACGAGCAATTATTTCGAAAAAACGAGACGAATGCGATGTTAAAAGTTTCGTGAAAGGGAATTGAACAAAAAAATCAGAAAAGTTGCAATCTTTCGACGCTGGACGCGTGTAGCGCTCGACTGGTTCCAAGTGGGATGCCCCCAGTGGTGGGGATAAAATTGTAACAGTTACGGTGGAGACGTACGCGACAGTTCCGGTGACGACACGGTAAAATTTCAAGATCGACTACAATTTAAAAAATTCTGGTTTATCGATTCGGCTAATTTCTAGAGCTCGGCATACCGGAGAGACACGGAGCTCGCCTCCCGAACCGAGACGATATTCTGAATTATGCTCGCTCGGCGCTGCCTCGTTTGTTAACGAGGCGCCTTGCGGTGCTTCCTGATTGGTGAAACATTCCCGGAGACAGCCGCGGGGGCGGGTGGTGACTGTTCTCTCGAACCGACAGCGCGTTTTCTCTCGTTTTTCAGCCCCCCCGCGGCTGAGAACCATAAGTTCGCTCGTATCGCGTCATGTTGCATTAGCGGGGCGACGAGGTGGCACGCCGTCCTCGGGGCTTCTTCCATTTCACGTCCTGGCATCCCTCGACGACCCGCTTCCAATCCCCTTGCACCCTCTCCCTCCCTCTCTCTCTCTCTCTCTCTCGTCTGCGCTCTGGTCTCGTTGTCGTGCCACCGACAGCTTTCGAATTGTCGCCTTTCTCTGTCTTATCCGTCCCTGACTCCGGTATGCATGTCCTTCGTTCCACTTCTGTAACCGCGTTTCGACCCGGTTCGCTCGATGGCCTCCACTCTGGACGCGCCACCCCTTTTTCTTCTTCTTCTTCTTCTTCTTCCTCCTCTTCGCCCTTAAAACCGGCCCGCATTTCCGCCGATCGATTCGGTTTCGTTTATTATTCGGTTTGGTCAACGAGAGAGACTGCCCCGTCGAGTCGAGCCGGACACTGGATCAGTTCGGATTGTCGTTGTTCATCGACAGAACACCATTCTTCATGATTTTGTTAGGGAACTTACGACGATGCGTTCCTATTGATTTTCTGAATGAAATTGTACCAGACACGATACAATTTTTTTTTCTGTGGTACCTCCATTATCCGAATTATTGAAATGTTCATGGTTGATTTTTAACATTAGGAAACTTTCGGCGATTTGTTCGCGACGATATGCTGATCGAAATGATACGAGAATACAATTGTTTTTCCTGCAGTACCTCGATTATCCGGGACCAATTATTGAAATGTTCATGATTGATTTTTAACATTACGATACTTTCGGCGATTTGTTCGTGACGATATTCTGATCGAAATGATAGGAGAATACAATTATTTTTCTGTGGTACCTCGATTATCCGAACGAATTATTGAAATTGTTGGTTCATTTTTCGGATAATTCTTTTTACGACCGTACTCGCAAAAATGCCCACCGTCGCCGTTCGATCTGAATTCAATTAATCCCAATGACATTTTCATGCGCCATGGCCGTCTAATTCGCGATCAGCAGGCTCGCTTATGTCGGAAGGTTAAACAATCCCCTTGAACCGCGCGAAGCGACGCGTCGCGTCCCGCCGCGCCGTCTGAATAAAACATTCGTCCGGTCATTAAATATCCAGAATCGCGTTCGGGACTCTTTCGGTAATCGGAATATTTATTCGGCGGTTTCGCGAAAGAAGTCGCGATGGAGAAACGTAGTCGGAGACGTTCGATTCGCTCGGAAGGTGCGAGACATGTCGTAGCCGTGTTCGCTCTCGCGAGGATTGCTTCTGGTTAAAGTTGCAAGGTCCTCGCACGCCGTCGTCTGTAAAAATGAGATCGCTGGACGATTACAGTCTGACAAGTTAATTATCATATTCGAAGGACTGTAACCGAAGTCATGGCGGCTGTCCATCTCGCACCCATCGCTCGCAGCAAGGGAGCGTATCGAAATTTCGATTGTTTGCCACGGTGTATGCCAGGCTCGATATTATGGCAGTGTCGCACGCGTGGGAGACGAAGATATCGAGTCGGGTGGTGTAGGTGTTTAGTTCCAAGAGCCTGACACACATCTTCGCGTAAAAAACGATCCATTCCAGCCTCTCTTTCTCTCTCTTCTCTGGGTTGTTGTAATTCAAAAGGGCTCGGAGGACTAATATCTCAGTCTCGTTTGCTCCTTGGAAGTTCCGCCGGTGACTTTCTCGCGAAGGAAGTTCGCTAAAGACAAATACGGTGTTTGTTTCTTTTCTTATTTTTACCCGATCGATAGCGGAAATGGCAGCCTGGAGCATTGTTCTTGGCGTTGAATCGCGATCGGAGGCGCTGAAAATTTACAGAGTTTCCGTAATTCCTTAGCTCTGGGGATTCGCGATGCACTTGTGGCGAAATTTGAAGTAAATATACCATACGAATTTAAGAACATGTATATTGCTCCTGAATTGGAAGGAACAGAATTTTTATTCGGCATTTACTTTGCATAACGATGGGCAAGATTAATAATTAAACCACGAATCTGTGGTATAAAAATTACGCTCTTCTGCTTGGACGCTCAATGGAAATATCACGTTGCTTTGAATCGTTGTTATCTAGTGTTATAACTAAATTTTATGCGTTCATAGAATTTTCGTCCGTTCGCTGATTAATAATTGCCTGCATTGATTGCAAGAACCAATTAAAAATGTCCTGCTTCATTTACAAAATTTCCTAATGTAAAGAAATCAAATTATATTGTAAAATCCACAGTCATTCACGGAATCGTTTTCGGAAATCTGTTCAACTCTTATAATAATATAATTACTATTTAATTCTTATAATAATATAATTGCTTGATAAATTGCGAACTAAATGTGTTTGAGAGAGCTCGTTGATCGTAGAACGAGAACTCGTAAAATTTTTTTAATCAATCGCAGCGTCACCAAATAGGTAACTTCTAGAAACGATGCTGCCACTCAATTTTGAAAGATATCGCATACAAAAAAAAATAACAAGCGACGGATAAAGTTGCACAATGATGAAATATCGGAACACGTCCGAATCTAGGTCGCCGGTAGAAGATTAATTAATTTGCGAAGATGTTTTCGAAAATTCGCGGCTATAGAAATGTCCTGTCAGCCATCGAGATGCGAACTATCTCGCTACCCGTTCCAGAATCTATCAATAGCGGCCCACGGACGCAGAAACTCCAACTTCCTGCGTCCTCCACGTTCGCTATGCATCCTGCAGCGTTGCATATACGGTGTATCGGTGCATCGCGATGCATCGGTACCATTGCTCGCGGGGATCGATCGAGCGCGACGCATGGTTCGCGGTCCATACTCGCGATAACGTTATCGATTATCGTTAACGCGCTCATTGCCGAACTGGGGCCCATGAAAGTTCCTCAAAATCGAGGCAATTTTTATTTAATCGCGTCCTGAGATTCCTCTCAGATTACACAACGGGCGTATCGTTTCGCAGAAAGCAGCGTAGCTTTGAAAATAATCACTCTATTTAAGCGAAACTTGGCCCGAATTTGTTTCTCTGATTTTTATATTAAAATCCAAAGGTACAAATTTATTCGTAGGTCACCTCAGAAATTGAGCAATCGAACAGAATGGGAAATGTGTTATTGAACAAATCTGGAATTAATGAATTAATATCTGATACCTAGTTGAAACAAGGATGAAATTCCGAAATTAAATCTTAAATACTAATCTAAATTTAAAACTTATCTGGAAACTGAAACCCGAAGAAGCCATTATTCAGAGAAGTGGTTCGGAACATTGACAACGTATTTCACGGTCACTGAAATCGACAGACACAGTTAGACACTTGTAAATTATTAACTTAATTAGAAAACAGCGAGTAATTTATTAATATTATAGTAAAAATACGAGTGTCACGATAACTTGATAATCGTGAACATGGTCGAACGGCAAGGAGAGAGAGAGAAAGAAAAATTGAGGAAGCGAAGAGGAGTGAATGAGAGAAATTGAGAGAGGAGAGATAAAGTGAAAGAGTGTAAAAAGAGACTAACGGAAGGAAAAAAAGATGGAGAGAGAAAAGAGAGAGGGAGGGGCAGCTAGTGGCGTTTACAGAAGCGCTCTAAGACAAGTGGTTTTGCAAGGACTCGGGTACAAGCTGGGTACGCTGTATCCTGCCATTACCGCGCTGGCTGACGGGTAATGAAGGCAGGTAGCGATGCCAGCGACAACAAGGACGATGCACCGTGGGTCCGCACCGTCGTTTCACCCGCTGAAAACTGTCATTTGTGCACGAAATTAATCGGAAACAATTCTCAAGATATATCAGAAGCCATCCACTGTTTCAACTCGCATCGACGCGTTCATGTTACAGAAAAAGTCCATAATCACAGCTGATAAATGTCCAATAAACACCGCGCAACGATTAAACGATTCCGATTTCTCGGATGCGCTTTTTAACTTTTAACTTTGCGCTGAAAACGATTAAAATGTCTCGGCTTATGAAAATGACAAGTTCATTTTGATTTTGGATAATAATATCTGCTTGGATAAAAGAATTTGTCGAATCGATTCCCACCCGAGTGATACCATGATAGGGAGACAAAAGTGTAATAGAACAATTACATTTTTTTTGCATTAAACCTCATTTATCCAAGTAGAAATGATCAACAATTGACAGTTTCTTTAAACATCTAAGGGTCGTCACATAAATTTTTTATTGTAAGCAGCTGCGTAGATCTGTGATTGTAGATTTCCCGACGTATTCTTGCTAATTTCGTTGCGCTTTCACCACTTTCAAGATCATTAATTATTTTGTATTTCTCTTCAATAGTTAAAGCCACGCGTTTTCGTTTGCTTGCCATTGAGCTACCGTTCTCTGCTTCAGACTGAATCGATTAATACATCGCTACGAAACGTTGTGTGGGTAACAGAACGTACGGATAATAAAACTAGTATTCGGATAATGGAGGTACGGATATTCTCTACTGTAATTGCAAAATGAAAAAACATAAGATGGCAGGTTTAGCGTTGAAACGGCAACGCGGAGGTCCGTCCGTCTCGGATGAAACAAGGACCCAATCAGTCGTTGCTTCCTAGTCGAAAATCCTTCGCTGGAATCGTTCTTCAAACTTCTTCCGGGCCGGTCCTCCAGGAATAATCCTCTCAGGAATATTCCTATCGGCAGCCAGTCGTTGCCGGCGTCGTCGTTATCGCGGCACGGTAACGATCGTTGGCGTTAAAGTCGCTAGAGCGAAAAGGAGAGACAGAGCGGAGAGAGCGGAGAGGAGAATGCTGGCTGGAGAAAGAGCCGGGAAACTCGCACGAGCTGGATAAAGATGAGGGAAAGCGAGGCGGAGCGAGAGAGAGTGAGAGAGAGGGGGGAGGGGTGGTTGAAACCTGCCGTGAAAGAGAGAGAGAGAGGACCCTCTCCTCTCCCGTATAGGTGTGTCTACCAGAGACCTCTTCCGCGAGGGAATGTTAATTAATTAGCGTTGCGGCATCGATCACGCCGTTACTTTGCACCGGTGCGCCCTACGTCGACGCCGGCTGCGTCGCCCTCGTCGCTGAATCGTCCCGAATCAAGATTTACCTGCTCTGAATCAATAGCAGCCGCTTCCGTTTCACATCTTCAGAAACACGGACGCTGCACCTCTGCTACTTTTCAGTTTGAAATTGTTCCGTGCGAAAGCATAACTAGCGGATTTTTATGGAAACTCATAATTTCTTACCTGAATTGCAACAAACTGGAGAGAAATAGACATTTCTCTTCTGTTATATTTAGCAGGTTGAAAATAATATAATAGTGTTTTGAAAATTTTCTAATATTTTTGTTATTTTAAATTACACCTACACGTTTTTGTCATAAATGCATAAACTGTACATTCACCGACATTTCCCCGATGAGGAATTATTTTTTCAAGGAAATTTTATGTTCTCACTTCGATATTCTTGTAGAGCGCGAAAAGACGAATCGAACGAGTACCATGATCGTACCCTTTGGATCGCTTGATCTCGAGATATTTGTATCTGAAGATATGTAGTCCACCTTTCAGACAGAAATATCTCGAGATCGAATGATCGGAAGGGCATTGTCATGGTACTCGTTGGATTCGTCTTTTCAGGCTCTGCAAGAATATCGAAGAAAGGATACGTGTCGTTACAAAAAGTACTGGTGACCTCTGAACCTCGTTCGAGCCCATTTCGATGAGACATCCTGTATACACAATCTAAGGGGAGTCCTAAAGACTGATCTGTTCCGACTCTGTACATAATTGTTCTGGATCATTAGAAAATTGATCTAACGAACGAACAATTTTCGAAAATATGAATTTTTATTGAAACGGCCACGCGACCGATTGGCTGTGTCCGAGCGACAACTATTTGTTGAGATCGATGAACGAAGCTTTTATTCAGCGAAAGGTTTCGTGGCGTAGTGATAACGCCAACCGCAACTAGTAGAAACAGCCGGTAATGAACAGACGCGTTATCCAAACTTCATTCCACAGAACGTGTACCCACTCGACCAGTTTTCAAACTTAACACTTAACACATAACGCGGCCCGCCATAGTCGTCTGTTTCGCTGACAGTCTTCACGATCACAATATTTCATTAAATCTATTTTGGGACACGCGGCGGAGATTCAACAAAGACATCCGTCGGAGATTCCTGGAGGATTTCGCTAGATTATACCGGACTGCGGAAGTTCCTGCGGTGAGTGATACTTCTTAACGCAAGTTTAACTGCTGAACAATTAAATCGTTTAACTGCTAAGTAACTGGACGGCATTAATTCTAATTGGACTGCGGATTTTATACGGCTATGACATTTTAATCTACTCCGAAAGCAAAACGGGGAAATCCTTCACCCCACGTTCTCGATTCGTACACAGTCGCGTCCATCACGTATCGAGTCCATCACAGTTTTTCGTCCATCAGCTCTGATGAGATTGTTGGATCCAATGTTCAGGGGCTAATTCGAGCAATGTGTGCGCAGGAACAATGGCGTTTCAGGGCGCGTTGGATACGAGAGCGCACCCGAAACCGGATTCACGTCACAGGCTGCCTCAGAAATTTCGGAGGACTCGCGGAATTGGAAAAACCTGTTTCTATGCTAATCGATAATACGGAATTGGACGTCGTTTTATGAAAGTGCTAGTCTTAAAACAGTTTATCAAAAAAAACTCAGGGAAACACGTATTCCAGGAGAATGTCACTCAGATATTTTTGAAGATATCGTAATAAAAAAATTGCTATGTGCGCTGCAATATGCGTATTTTTAGGCAGGCTATTTGTTTAAGAAGCTTGACCACTAATTTTCTCCAAAAAAAATTTTTAATCAACCACAGCGTCACCAGAAAGATAACTTCTAAGACGCTGTCACTCAGACATTTTTAAAAATATAGCAACAAAAAAATTGCTACTTTTAAATAAGCCACTCGTTAAAGGAAACAGTGCACCAACTTCCTCGAAAACAATTTTCAATCGACCGCAGCATCTCCGCAAGAACGTCTGCCAGGAGAGCGGCTGTCACCGAAGCATTTCCGAAGACGTCGCAACAACAAAAATTACTGCAACTTCTCCGATCTGTGTGCATTTAACTGAGCTTGATAGAAAAAAAATGCTAACTTTTTCCAGAAAAAAAAAGTCTCCGAAACGCGACGTCCGTTTGAGACCGTGAACTAGCCAAGCGATGACCCATTGGAAACCGGATTCTGTCAGGAAGTTTGCGAGTTTCACGATGCAGAAGGGAATCGCGCAGCATCCTCTCTGTATCGGCTGGCGGCCAGTGTCGTTCTGCTGTCCTACTTAAAGCGTGCTCGTATATATATGTATACGGGGTGGGAAAGGGGGGTGTCGCGATATTGGTGCGCGCGCAGAACGGATACGTGCGGAAAGTGTATCCTTGGGAAGTTTCGTCTCCTGGTCAACGTTCTTCCATCGGTAGCCGAGTTGGATATCGACCGGGCCGGTGGATGAGACGCGATTTAATCCTCCTGGGGGCACGGGGGCGGCCAGTGGCCGTGGGAGGGGCACCTGGGGGCGGAGGAAACCGGGGGGAGGGGGTCGCAGCGATGAGACAACGCTGTCTGTGAACAATACCGTGTCCCTAGCTGGGGAGTTATGGGGGTCAGAAATTGTTTTTCAGCTTTTCTCTTGGTTTTACGCCCTTTGCACGTTCACCACTAAACAGGTACCACCGGAATGCGATTGGTAACGGATCAAAAATTATTAATATAGAAATTATATTATTAATAAATTAATTTTGGGAATCCCATATCATACACTCGGTAAATTCGTTAACTCTCGTATGAAAAACCAAAATTTTCTAAATCGATCTATGATATTTATCGTCAAGAATATTCAAGAAGTTTCGAAAACAAATTGGAGGGGGGACCCCAGTTATCAACGCTGAATCTACCGAGCATTAAAAGCTTATAAAAACGACAAGACCCCATTTATTTAGATTTTGAGCAATTTTTATCTGAATATGTGCTTGGGGCAAAAACATGTGTCAAATCAATTTTATAATTTCAATAATTCCAAACTGAAAAATATAAAACCGCTCGTTTGAACCGGTAGGTTCAGAGTTGTAGAAAACAGTGGTGACAGCATAGAATCGATTAAAAATATTCGCAAAATAATTATTTTCAAATCCAGCATACGAAAATTAATCGGATCCGGAGTGAAGAAAATCGATAGAAGGGTAGCGAAAGGTTCGCCAAACTCATCGGGCGATGCCATCTCTCGGAGGATCGGCCGCCGCAGGTGCAGTCGGACGACTCGCTCGCCTTTTCGGTTGCAGACCGAGTGCATCGTCGGTGCATCGTCGGCCGACTATCGGCAGCAAGAACAAGGCGACGGTGCAAGACTCGGCCCTAATCCCCGACTGCAGATGAGCGGCGCAGATCTCTCCTCTCGTGGCAGGATCAGCTCGCGCGGCGAAGGAGTTTCAGAAAATCGATCGGGGCTCGGTTCTGCCGTGCGTTGCTCCGTGAACCGGTTTAAAGCAGTTCGACGCAGGGTGGTTTTACTAATTGGTGCTGAGCATCGATTACCGACCGCCGCCCCTCCCTCCCTCCCGCAGGTTCCTCCCCAGGTTTCGTGCCCCCTTTACCCCTCCTCCCCCGCCCCGCGGGCAGCCCCCGTGTTCCCAGAGTCCCCATACCCGTCGAGCCTCGATGCACCGCGTTTCCCCTTCAATTTCTCCGGCATATTCCAAGACTCGGCTCCGGTCCGCCTATAATGCGGCTCTCGACTTCCTCGTGTCTACGTGCCATTACCGCGTGCTGTTCTTGTTATTAAAAGGCTCGTATCGAGCGCCGCGCCGCGCACTGTCGCTCGAAACGTCGTCCGAGGAAATCGTGCTGGATGCCCGCTCGAGAAACCCTTCCCGGTCTTATCCGGAACGTTACTTACGTTGCTCGAAACGCCGTCGAACAGCCCCCGTCGAGGACGGATTCTTTGTGGAAAATGAGAATCGTCTGCAGCAATCTCGTAATTTTACTTCTTGACACATTGCCGTTCAAAGTTTCGATCGTTTTGAATTTCTTTTCATGACTTTTTCCTCGGTAAATACATAATCCATAAACTCGAATTTTTCTTTTTTAAACCTACCGACGTCGCAGAATTTCTATAGATTCTCTGTGATTTTTATTATGATGTGTGCTTGGACACAAAAATGTGTGTCATTACAATTTCAATAATAGCAAAATAACTGAAATTTTATGAAACTTAACAAAGAAAATCTTTCAACTAACAAAATTAAATTAAAGGTAATTAAAAATAAACTTACGTCATAAGAAATTGAACCAGAAACCGATTATTTGACCAGTCGGAAACGATATAAGGGTGTTTTGAAATTCTGAAAATATTTCCACCGTTCACACGTTCCATAAACGCTATTTTTATGTCTAATATATTTACAACTAAAATTATCCTCCGGCAACTCCAAACAAGGGTTGCGTCCGACGTTGTATCGACGATACAGTTTCGTACGTCGTCGGCGCGACGGAGGATCGAGCGTGGTTCTCGAGCCGAGCACAGGACAATTTTCGTTCCATCGATTTCCCGTCGTTGCGTAATATGTATCTCATGGACAGACGTTTCTGTATTACGAATTGGGGGTGGAATACCACCGGGGGGAGGTGGTCAATTGGTTAGAGCAGCCGTCCGGCAAATGGAAACCTCCGGGCTCGGAGCCCGGTTACGTAAATCGCATCCTTGGGTTCCTTTTATCCGGCGGATTTTACAGCGCCTACCAAGAACGTCGTCCTCGATTATCCGAGAATGTGCCATGGAGATACGTTTTTCTGGAAAAATTACACCGAAACAATTTAAACCTACAACGAAGACTTGACATTTCCAGCGTGTATCTCACAACCCTTGGTCCGTTAATTAATAAACAGTTTTATTGGAAATGGGTTATGAATAAAAGGCACACTGATATTTTAACTTGAAATAAAAGTCTTTATTTCACGGCGCGGGAGGAAGCTCTTTACTCAGAGGCATCTTAGCTTCGACTGACTCTAAAAAGAAAACCAATTTTGGAACCCCAAGTGTAGAACAGGGTCCCCATATCTCCAGACTGTTTAGGTTAGTCCCCCACAGTCCGGCTCTTGATACAAAGTATACAAAGAACGAGTTCCCTCGAAATCTCTGTTTAGAAGCGAACCTGAGAACGTTTCATCGAGACTTTGTAATCTCTATCTGAGACCGTTGATTTAGTTTTGATAAACTAACAAGTTTAAACATTTGCGCAGTTACAGGAAAATATCGTGCTTGGGAGAGCGTGCGTGAGAAGACAAGAATTGAAAAATACACAAAATAATACCGAGTAAAAATCTATTATAAATATTCAATTTTTTTTTGTCGATCGTAAATTGTTGAAATCAATTAATATTTTCGGCGCTCGGGTTCGATCAATTGTTACTGTTTAACAGCATGTTCGCAATATAATTAACGAACGAAAAATCTATTATTTAGCTGAACGGTCTCGTAAAAACGTTTGTAGTCGAGTTTTCGCTCAGCCCCAGCAACAATTTAGAATTTAATTTTTGGACGTGAGAAAAGAAATTTTCGAAAAGAAGATGTCTTCTTGTTTCAAGGAGGGAGGTCGGTGAACAAAGGAGGAACGGGTTGGCGATAATTAATACGAGCGGCTGGCGTCCTCGGGGGACGATAGAGGGGGTCTGGGAGCTTCTTGTGGAAACCGAGGATTTGATTAATGACGAGTTTACCGGCTTCTTCGCCATTGTGCCGACTAATTATGTCCTGGCCAAGCGAGACCATCGCTCTCTCGCCGCCGCCTGCAACGATGCAAATGGACCCGGGACGTGAGATCTCGGACCGTGTAATGTTCCGCAGCTCTCGGATCGCCCCGATCCCCACGCCTCGGTTCAAATTCACCGTCGCTTTTTGCGACCGTTTCTTGGATAATTGAACTCCGCGGAATCTGGTTGTCGCCGCCCGATTACTCGCGCGCCGAAATCCTCGAGGTCATCTGTTCGGGGGACTCGGTTTTCCAAGGTCATCCCCGTGCGCGAGATCGTCGGTAACCCAAACGGAATTCGATCTGTTTTCTTATGGGTGCTTGTAGAGCATACAAAGACGGATCCAGGGAGTTCCATGACCGTACTGTTACGATCATTCGATCCCAGTCGTGTCTGAGAGTATCAAGCGTCCTAACTTTCGCGTATCTCGAGATCGAATGATCCTAATCGTCATCGTGGTTGTTGGATTCGTCTTTCGACTCCCTACAACCACACCGAATCGAAAACATAGGGTACCGGTTGGAAAAATATCGACGACCTTGGAAACGTTTTTAAGACACCAAGTTTCCTACGAAAGTTAGTCCGTTCTCAAGCAGCAATTCTCAATACTATCCCTTTGCAGTCTTTCGAGCTAGAATCATTCCATTCTATACATTTTTTTACTTTTATCATACAATACTTGAGTGTTTAGTAATTGATGTGATACCAACATATATAACCCCTTGCCTGCAATATCGTGTCGAACAGAGTCTAATAAAAGAGTTAAATAAAATTTTACTTTGGTTTCGTTGATGTACAACTATTGGCGAGTAGATCATACAATAAATATAAATTTTCTCCTTTTTTACGAAATTACGAACTGCAATAAAAGTTCTAATCGCTGAAACTGTAAGATAAATTGAAAGGCAAGGGATTAAATAACCTAAACGATATTAGAAATATTCGTACGGAAATGTTTAGTAATGAGTCACCACTCGAGTGTCAAGAGCTGTGTGAACGCTATTCCCGAAAATTTCTATCCAGATAAGTCTAACCCTTCTGCCTAAACGCGTGCTCGTTTCGTTTATCGGGGTTGACGCAGTACTGTGCCGGACTTGAAACCGGAAGTTCCTGTCGCAGGATGCATTCCTGGACAGTTCGGTAACGTTTGACCGTTGGTTTTCTGATCGCGGCCGTCGCGGCCTTGTTCGGCGTTTGCCTTTCAGCGTCGTCCTTGCACAAAGAGAGACCAAACTACCGAAAACGTCAGACATTGCACGGCGAAACGGTTCGCCCCTTGCGACACCTTGCATCGTCGTTTGACTGCAGCGGCTGAAAGCCGGGTATCTCCTCTCCCTCTCTCTCTCTCTCCCTCTCTCTCTCTCTCTCTGTCGGTATCATAGCGGCGCTCATCGCGTATACCTGTACCTATACGTCCCCATATCAGACACGTATGGGAGTAGACAGAATATACAGAGTACTAAATGCCGCTATCGGAAATCGATATCGGGGAGCCACAGCCAGCAAAGCCACTCTTCCTGTCCTCCCTCTGCCCCCCCACCCACCGCCCAGCTCTGCTACCGTCCCCTCGAGCCCCTCTTTCACTTTCCTTCTCCCTAAACCTCCCTAACAACCCTCCCCTACCGGCCTCTTTTCCACTATCGTTTTCGTCTCCCTCTTCTGTCGCGTCTCGCGATCTCAGTAGGTCCTCCATCGCGATGGGGAACGGGCGTTCCTTGCCGCTGCAGACCCCTAAATCGTTTATTACACGGCAAGCATGGCCGCGATCTTAAACTGTGCAAAGATCAAAAGAATTTTCAACAGCATCCACACGTTTCTTACGACTCGATAAAAAAACCAACAGAGGAATCAAGTTTTATTTTGTACATATTGCGATCAGTGCGCGCGATTTTTCCATAAAATCCGCATTATCCGAAAATTAAACATTTCTTTCAATCTAGAATGATTTCATTCTATATTATTGTTTCTGAGTTTTATGGATGTGAAATTTTCAATTTTTGTAGGAACATTTTAAGAAAGTGGAATCATGTAAAATCTGTGGCTTTGCAGTTCTGGAATAAATAAAAATCGTACTAAATTCTGTGGAATTTATATGTTCTAGCATTTTTTGACAATTTTTAGAAACCATAAATGCATAAAGATCCGCAGTCATATAAACAATATTTTGAATAATGATACAGCAATTTTCAATGTCCGAGTGCTAAGGGTTAAATCGGTATTGCAAGTAAACGATAATTCTTTTGTATTATCCGAACGAATCTGTCGTCTTCTTGATTAGTTCTACCGTAGATTGAAATAGCCAGAATTAAAAACAATCACCGCTAAAAGTTTACCCGTTCCATACAAATTTTCAACCCACGCAGCACGCCCACTCGTTCCGCGTTTTGTTTTTCGCGTCGCGCCGCGAGGAATTTTTCAAAGGGTTAGCTCCTTCGCGCAACCCCTAACTCCTACCCTCGCTTCGTTCATTTCACTACCCTCTCCATTCCCCCCCGACCCGAATTCTTTCCACCTCGTTTGGTTCCTTCGTACTCGGCCTGTTCTCGCGAACCCCACGATTTTCCACCGAGGCGAACCGAGGCCGAGATTCTTCTCCCCGCGCCAGTATCGATCCTTCCGATAACGATGCGCGTTATCTTCCCGAATAACAAAAAGCATAAACTCTCGTCGTGTATGATTTCTGCACGCTGATTTCCTCAGCGGTCACTCGATGGGTTTGCGGAAAACACACTCGAAAATTATTTCCTCTCAACCCTTAATAACTGATCGAAAATTCTGGAAAAGAAAAAATAATCTCAGCTTCTATTTCATCTAAACATCTTAAGGAATAACTGAGAAAATGAGTTGGCAAGCTTCTCATCCCCATATTATTCGAGTAGAATCTTAAACAAACGATTTAGCATTATAAACAATTGAAAAATGGAAAGTGAAGTTTCTCATCCACATAGAATAGTATTTTCAGCAAACAACTTAGCATCTGAAAACAATTAAAAAATAGCATTGAGGGCGACTACCCGACTCTAAAACAGTGAAAGTATAGAATTAAAAAATATTATTACATTCGACTTGGTCAAATTAATGAAAATAATAAAATTCATAGATTCAGTTTTCTGGGGACAGAGAAAGGACGGTCTCGTCGGGTAGTTGCACCCGCCGTTGATCGATACAGTTAACTAGCCAGTGTTTGCGGAGGCAGTTAGCGAACAATGCGCGCGCGTGATTTTGCGCGACCGCGCGCTTCCGGTTTCCGCGTGGGTCGATCTTTCGAAAAAACAAAAAAATATAGTGGCACGCGAATCAACAGACAATTTCATTTGCTCCGCGAATAATAGGACGAGCACAATCTTCGCGGATTGAATGACGAAAAGATGCGCTCGGTATCCAATGAATCCGAGGCAATGACGTAAAGAATGCAAAATTTTTGCATTTATTATCTTGCAATCTTGCTGATATTATTTCGACGAAATCAAAAGTACACTGACACGAAGAACATACTTCCTGCGTTCATTGAATTTCTACAGTTTTTGTTCCTAGAAAGCATTAAAAAATCCTATAAAAATATCGAAAGAAAAAAAAGGGCTCAGAATTATATTTTGCGGAGGGGCTGGAAAATTTGTACTTCCGCCACTGATTCAATACGTCTTGTATTAGGGGGACCGAAAAGTAATCGAATTTCACGTTTATTTATTAAAACAATCTTGAATACTAATCGACAAAATAATTTCCATCGTTCTCTAATAAATTCTCTCTCTGTTTGCCAGGGTAAAGGCAGTTTGATCCTCTTTTTGAAAAAGTCCTTCAACACAGATTGAGCTAATCGGAGAAATTTTGATTACTTTCCGGTGTACCTAGTAATTTGTGAAAGTCTGCGGTCAGTGGATGAGGATTTTTTAATCGATCCTACAGAGTATAAAAAGCAATTTTAATCGTGAGCCATCGACTAAACCGTAATAAAATAATCTGATAATTCAGGATTGAATAATATTCCGAATAATATTTACAAGCGTGAATTTTGACGCTTTGAGATCCCAAATGAAATATAGAATTACGTTCTGTATCTCTACAGAAAATTATTGTACGCAGAAGTGTAGGAACACTTTTTGAACGGCGTCGTAGCTGCATCGATAAAATATTTCCGACCGCCCCGTGTACAGGAATCGAAACATTTATTGTCACAGCAGCCGATACGATAATCGCGGATAATAGCTCCGAAACGTTCGCATGCGCTTTTTACACGGAATCACCATTCCCGCACCGAACCCCCGATATCGCAGAAACGCGCGCGCATGCAAAATATTCCCCTGTATCTGTCGCAGTTCGGCGTCGCACGTGCGCGCCAGGTAGATGACATAATTAAATTTAATTAACCCTTCGGTGACGGCGTAAATAGATCCCGAGGTTCCGCAGCGATTTTAACGGGAACGCAGGGAAACGCACGGTTCTAATTAAAACGACGGAACTTGCGCGAATTTCCGCGGGCAAAAAATTTCAAAATTAAATTAGTATCGAACCGGAGAGTCGAGCGAGATAGAGAGGGAGAGTGTGTGGTTCGACTCACCAAACCCACGAAATTTCTACGTTCTTTCACCCCTCCAAAGGGGATGGAAAAAGGAAAAATAGCGTGAGTTCGTTGATCGCATGAAAATTTCATCGATCGAGGGAAACGGATTGAATCATTATCGCGAATTCAGACATACCCTCGAAAAAATTGGAATAATTTTAATCGCGTTTCGTCCGAAGTGATTACTAGACAACGGATCTGGCAAAATAACGATTTTCTAACTGAAATAGAAATGTTTGATCTTAATGTATTTAATAGGTTGAAAATAATATAACAATGTTTGTAAATTCTTCGAATGTGTTTACTGTTTCAAATTACACGTACTCATTTTTATCATAAATGCATAAAATCCGCTGTGATTACGATAAAAAGAGATATTAAAAAAAAAAATGTAAAAACATCGATGAGTGTCAGCTGATTTACATCATTAATGACAGAATAAAAATAAATAGCCCGTGTTTTCAACCATTCATACAATTTTTATTTTGCACAACGATCCGCAGACGACTGATAAACCTGCGACATGCAGTAATTAAACAATCATTGGAAGAAATTCCCAAGTGGTCCCCACAATTTTTTTACAACTCAGCCAATGTTTATGAACAGATAAATTTGTACGTCTTTGATCGTGGCCGAGTCATTCGGAACGCGGTGGAAAATTCGCCTCCACGGGCCGGATATGACGCGGTCCTCGAAGGTCGTCACCTCCTCCTCTCCCCACCGCTGATCTTCCTGTTATCCGTTTGTTCCGTTTCCGGGAGAGGTGTCGATCTCGTTTTCAGGTGGCCATTTCGTTAAGTACACACGGGATTCGATTTGCTCGACTAATGCTGTTTCAAAGCTCACCGATTACCGTCCCTTTGAGCACCGCCGACACCCACACGCACAGAACGCGTGCCGCCCACGCGCGACACACACGGCGAGAGCCGAGTTTTCACTGGCGCCCGTTAACTAATACTATTTATGTCCTCGAGTAAATTCCTACCATTGTTCGCCCCGCCGCTTGTACGCTCTCGAAACCGTTTTAACATTCCCGGCGGGATTAATTCATCTACGCGCGATTGTTCCTGCACGAAACGTTGGAACGATGATCCTTCTATTATTTTTTGTTTTTTTTTCTTCGTCTTATGTCGGCGACGATGCTACTGAGTTTCATGGCTCCTCACGGGGTATGCCCCTCAGTGGAATGGGTAGGCGACGAGACAATTATCGTTTAGATTTTTTAGACATTTATTGATGAATTACTGTATTGAGATTGCGAAGATGCATTCACGAGGGATTATTAACTATTAGCTTTAGGACGCGCGAAGGTCAATACCTTTTTACTCAGAATTCGACGTTCCTTCATATTTTGGTGTAAGAAATACAGTAAACACCGATCATCGACTCGTTGTTGAACTTTTTGTTAACTCCAAAGACTCCGTTTAGAAATAATTACACGTGTATTGTTAATGATAAGTGTAGTGAACGTTTAACAAAGATGAATACAATAGAAGAAGCTAACGCGTCACGTCGATCGCCCGGTCGGAACTAACTAGAGGTTTCAGTTCCAGATGAAACAATCGAATCGCTAAATCGCAGGGCGCCATCCTATACCGCCGAGGCATAGAGTATGAAAAGCTTACACTCGAACAGTTCCTCCGAAGACATCGCGAATAAGAAAACGAAGTGCCGACTCGGAGAAGAGGTTTCGGCATAACTTTCTGACTGGCAGACTGTTGCGATATGTCGATACTGTTCGCGGCGGTCGTCGGAGCACACTTCGGATCGATGTTCGCGCGTGCGTGCGTTTCGCATCGCGAACGGGCCGTTTGCCACCGATTTGTCCCGGAGCTCTGCTAATCATCGAGTTAAGCGATATCCACGGCGAGCCGCGGCGGTGGCAAGCGTGGAGCGCACATAAGCGACTGCACATAACGTGCCGGTATCGACCAGGAAGCCCGGTGCACACCAGAGCCCAGTGTCCCTTACCGAGAATATTACGCTTGTCACCCTCTTCGGCCCGAAGTTGTACGCGCACCACCCCCCCTTTCCAACCCCCATATCGTCGCTCCCACTCCCCTGAAACCCCTTATCCTCTCCGCGTAGAGTGGGACAAGGGGGCTGGGGGGTGGGGCACAGAAACGCACCTCCTCTCCCCGCTTAAACCGTATTCAAGCGTTTCCCTTTCACGGCGTAACCCAACCACTTCGGTTCGCTACATTCTTGCTCACCCTTTCCACGAGTCATTAGCCACGCGTTCAATTGCAAGCCACCCGGTGTACCCGCCCCTCGACCGGACACTCGACGCTGTACCCGAAAATTCCACCGAAACCGCCGTAACGACGGGTTAACGATGATCTACGACCACGATCCAAGAAGAATCCTCGCAACCCTGGAATCATTTCTTCAACGGAAATCCGGAGGATGGAATCGTTGGTCAGTCACGGAATCGACTACTGCCTTGAAATCGTAGAAACTTCGATTTATGGAAAAATTAGCTGGTCGAAAATTGTTGAGATCCGAGCAGCCCAGCTCTTGAAATGTTAATTAGCCATCGGTCTACGGCTCCGGATGTATCTCAATATTTCAGGGAGCGGATCTATCCGAATTTCGGCCTGTCCCGACATTTTTCATTATTCAAAATGGGAAATTTTATCCTGTTTTTAACTAAATATTGCGAATAGACAGCGGATTCTATGCATTTATCACAATAATTAGTCGATGTAATTTAAAACAGTGAAAACATTAGAAAAGTTGGAAAATTCTATTTTCCATAAAGGATCTCGCTGTCTAATTATGAATTCCATGTTAACATTTCGTTTGGACACTTTTAAAAATTTCAAAACTACAAAATTGTGCGAAGTAAATGAATGTTTCCCTAGCCAAATAGAGGAGATTGAAATTGTTGCTCCGTTTAACTAAATATTACGAATTCCGCGTTAAGATTGTACATTCCTAAAAATTCTAACTAGAAAACTCTGCGAAGTAAATAAATTTCTTCGTATCACAATCGAGGAGATGGAAATTGTTGCCCTGAACATCAACTGAACGACGAATTCCTAAAAATTTGATCTCTGAATCTGCGCGAAGTAAATAAATCTTTTTCCCATCAAAACGTAGGAGATAAAAATTGTTTCCCCTCTCAAGAAAATAATACGAATTCCGCGTTAAAATTTCACAAGAGAAATTCCAAAAAATTTCAACCAGGAAAGTGCGGGATAAATTGGATTTTCCCATAGGAAAAATGAGGGGGATGGAAATTGTTGACCTGTTTAATACCGTGAAGAGCATCATCGAGGACCGAGAAATATTGCGCTCATCTCGTGACCGCGAACAGGAAGCGTAGCCTCGCATGATGGAACGCCGGGACCGACAGCACATATACGCGAAAGATTCCTCCCCGGTAATCAGTTTAATTACCTTCCGCTCGAAACTCCCGGACAACGTGAGCCGGCTAATGCACGACGACTAATTGACCGGTGTAAGGGTTCACGAGTGTGGCCATTTAACACCGGCGATCGTGAGTCGTGTGAATCATAACAGTGGAACAAGTGCTGGACGTGTTGGGCTATGCGCGACGTTTAATCTTTCGAACGCTTCGAGGAGAGCCACTCTTGAGCATTACTCAGCTAGAAATTCTATATTCGTCGGGTACAGGCCGATACAAAATTCTACCACGCTGCTGTTCGCTCGCCTTAACTTTAGCCGCGCTTAATTAAGGCTGTTCGGGAAAATCGATAACACTCCGGCGACGTCGATTTTGCGTTCAACGATTAGACCATTCCTTATGGATCTCGACGGGTTCGGAATTTTTTGTGCTTTCACTAATACAACACATTCTTATTACATTAGGAACGCTTGAACACCGTGAAAAATCATGTTCAAAGAGAGATTCGATGTTGCCGGATATTCTCAACTTCAAGAATTTTTCCTGCCCTAACCGCGAGAGCTATGCGAACGATTCTATCGTGGAACGACTCCCTAGACTCTCCCAGGTGCAACAATATTTTTTTTAAACAATGTTTAATGGTCATTTATTCCTCGTTATACTGCGAAGAAGAAAATGATCTCAACACCGATAGCAAGTTTCTGTTGGTGCACCGTGCTACTTTCCAACCAGCTGTTGAACAAGCATGAACAGGCTGAGTGAACTGCAGAAAAACGGAGGTTCGATATTATTTTATCACGGTATAATCTGCAAATAAATGTTTGCGGTATTGTTTCTCACGTTGTGCTATCCTGCAGGTAACAAACATTCAAATTGTATTTTGTAATCGGTATATATTTGGTAACAGTGTTTGTACGAAATATTTATGCTTCGATAAAATAAAAGAAGCAGCAAATCGTTTTACATCAGCGTGCAATAAAAATTGAATTAGCAGCGTTTGATCACGGTATAATCGGTAAACAAGAAGGATAATATTTGCGTAACATATTTATAGCATTTGTAACACAGAAATTTCCATTAACCTCTAATAACCAATAAAATCTACAGGATGTGATCACGGTAGAATCGCTAAAGAAGGAGAACAGTGTTTTTATAAACGATTTAAGCTTCGACGAAACGATGTAAAGTATTTCGTAGAAAAAAAAAGCGACACAGCTTTTGAATTATCCTGTGTCGAATACGTGTTTGCGAATTTGTTTAATTGCATCGCCGCCGTGGGAAACACGATGGGGGAACCGGAATGGAACAATATTAGTAGTGTCGATATTATGAACGAGTTAAAAGTGATCACCGAAAAAGCAATTTCCACTTTGGTGTTCGTTTTCGAACGGTATTTCACGTTTGGCAACGCTCGGTGGTAGCTTTTTGTCATTTTCGTCACATAATCGTAGAATTCCACAGAATCCATGTATAGAAAAAAATTTTTTAACTTGGAGCTGAAATATCGAATGAGCGAGAAATTTTCAAAAATTACAAATGGGAAACAGAAAAACTATACAAATAGCTTTATATTTCTCATTTTATAATTATTAAAAATACGAAATTGCTTACATGGAAATTGATTCCATCCAATTTCTTTATCCAAGCACATATTGCGTTAAGAATTGTACGAAATCAATGGAGCCTTGTAATTTTTGTAAACGTTTTAATCGCTTTTAGTGCTCGGCATCTTTACCGTCAACACTAAAAAATAATTAACATAAAAATTACAATGCCTTGGTTATTTAGATTTTGTGCAATTTTTCTTTCGATATGCGCTTGGATGAAAAAATTTTATCGAATCAATTTCCACGCAAGTAACTTTATAATTTCGACAACTGTAAAATAAAAAGTATAAAATTCGACCGGTTTAGTGATAAATGAGAATAACTGTAGCATTTCGTCCAATTACTATTATTCAGAATAAAAACAATTGTCCATGCTTGCATGGAATTTCCATAAAAATCCGCAGTCTATCTGTCGACAAAATGAATTCTTCGAGTCCACTGTTCCCAAGTAAACTAATTTGCTGATCTGTTAGTAAGTCGAAAGCAGCGCATTATCGACAGGAAATAAATTGCAATTTAAGGGGTCGCGTCGATCGAACTGTATCGGAAGGGATAACAGGAGGGCCCGAAATCCCCAGGGAATTTCCCGCGGGGAAAAGCGCGGAAACATTTTCCGAGTCTCGTTATGCCGCCGCGACAGATTCGCTCGGTTTTCGAGTTGACCGTCGCGTCGCCCCAATTTTCACGGTGGGTCGTTATCCAGAGTCCTCCTCGACGTCGTCGTCGTCGTCGCGGGAACGTTCAAGGGAGACGGCGAAATGCTGCGCGACGAGCGATAATTTTAATTTCGCTCGGTTCGTCGCTGCTTCTGCGCGTCGACGAGGGGAAGGGAAAGAGAGAGAGAGAGAGAGGAGAGAGAGGAGAGAGGGGAACAGGAACGCATTATGCATTTACATGCCGGCAAGAATGCGATTCATCGAGCGCACGCAGTCAGGCGCCACCGAGAAATGCACAGTCGACGAGCGATGCCGCTTTAAGTAGCTAATTATCGCGCGGACGTGCGACGTGCGGAAAAAAGCGAGACAAATATGTACGCGGCCGAGGGACTGTTATGTAAATAGACGTTCGGAAAAATTGCGAATACTAATTGGCGCGCGGTCGGCCCTTTCGCTCGAACCTGGAAACAAGCCTCCGCCAGTCCATCGATACGCGTGGCGATGTTACCAGAGTTCGTGAAAATCGTAGAACTTTTGCTAGAATTTACTCCATCGGTGGAAGACTTGACAAATCTTCAATTTTGCTTTGTGGCTTGGCAGCCTGCGCGATTTTTGGAGACTTCGAGAGCCGAAGAATGCTGAACGTTCATTTTAATAATTTTTTCCTGTTTCGATGGCAATATCGATGACTCTTATGCAGAACAGACATTTCGAATGAAATTCTTTTTAGTTATTATTATATTATTTATTATAATTTTTTATATTAATTACTATTTAATTATTAGTTATTGTTATAACTAAGAACACCGTGTTGAAGATTACTGAATGATTCTCATGCGAACCCTCCTGATGGTATGTTTTTTGTTACAACATTAACCCCTTGACATGCAAATAAAACGGAATTAAGATGCGAATTTCTGTTATACAGGTACCTTTATGCTTCGCCGATGTCGTTAAATTCGGAACCTCGCTTCCAACAATTTTTCCATCAGCTCCCATCGCGAACCGATGATGCGAGAGCGTTTTCAAAACCGTTTCACAGTCGAACAGAACTTTTTAATAGATCCCATTCAGCTCTTTCGATTCCCGGTTGGAATTTTGCAAGGTACAACATTATCGAACGTCGAAAATAGAAAAGTTCGCGTATTGACACTGGTTAATTAGCTTTCCGCGAACTGAGAACCTTTTCTGTTTCAATTCTGTCCACAATTTTCGAGCTTTGAATTGACCAGCGAAACGTGGAGTTGCTCAAGAGAGATGAAGAGTACCGGCCATAGTATGGAACAGAGGGTAGGGATGAAGAGTATGGTTATAGTATGGAACAGGGGGAAGGGATGAAGGATATAACAGGGCTACAGGTTCGTGAATAGTCTAGAAGGGGAAGCACCGGGCTACAAAGGAGAAAGAGAAATGGAAACGATGTGAGGGGGCTAAGTTCGAACAGAAGAAAACGAAGGCGTAGGTGGAGGTCGCGTGTGGCCTCCGAATTCTTCGTGGAACTTTCCTAGCAGCCCTATCCCCTCCTCTCGAACCCTGTCACGATCACGTGACCACGCCCTTGTGCAAAACACGTCGCGGTCTTCTGGAGGATTCAACGTTCATTCTTGGCTTTCTGAAGTAGTCTACGTCAATGCTTTGGCAATTTTCCGATCCAAAATCAAAGATTTCCATGATACAGCAAGAACTCAGCCCCTGTGGCTTGCAATCGATACAGACAATTTTTATTTCGCACAAAGATGTACAGGATCGATAAAACATTTGAAAATCGACCAGATGCTAAGGGCATTCCACGAAATAAATATGCGTTCGATCACAAGTTTTCTCGTTAGAGATAGCGAAAGAGCAAGAGAGAGAGAGAGAGAGAGAGACTGATCTAAACGAAACATCGTGTCCCCGAAACGCAAAAGCAATCGAACATCGATAAGTTCCTCGTATCTTCTCCTCGAGCGGTTCATTCGAGGAAGTACCGAGCTCGCCCTCGAAATAGAAAGAGTAGCCGAGCAGAGGATATCCCCGGTCCCTTAAATACCGTTTCCGTTTGTAAACCCCCCGAATAAAGTGGTACCCTTTCAAAAGTGAATTCGATCAGTTAGCCAGTAGATCCGATCCGGCTTATCGAGTAGGGGCTCCGTTAGGAGAAAGGCTGCCGTGTCTGACAATAGCCGCGGCTATACTACTGGGAACCGGCTGTGCCGACTATACCACCCCGTATAGTGGCCTCTGTCCTTCGGGGACGATTTAGCCCTTTGCAATCGGGACTTATTTAATCACAGCACACGGACCTCTCGTCTAGAATAGTTTGATTTTGTAGTAAACGATAAATACATTGCGAATTTTGCGGAATTAAGATGGAAAGTTAGAAGATAATTTTATTTCTTTTCTCAATTCTTTCAATAAATTGCTGATGATGCTACTTCCTCTTCTAAACATCTGACAATTTCACAATTTTTTCTACCATTTCCAGATTAGTGACAAAATTAGATGTGATAATCAAATGATTAGCACCTGTGCAAATTGAGTACACGGTAAGGGAGGCATTTGTTTTTCATGAATGAAGTCTTTTTTAATGAATCTGGAAATTTAATAGAAACGAATAACGATGAAAAAACAACTGAGCCGCTGAAATACCTTCGAATTGTAGTAAAAAGTTCAAGCAACAAAAGCCAGAGGCTCCTATTAGTGTATATTACGAAAACTGCGCTCGAAGGATGGCGCGCGAGTGCCAGAAGACGCTGGAATCTTTCCGGGAAGACCTGCTCGTTTCATTCTACCCTCATTAACGCTTTAATCCCTTCCCCGCATACGTAGTCTTCGTTGCAGTAACGAAAAACCTACTCGATGTCTCGGCGGAAGAGTCGACGAAAAATTCTTGCGGATCCGAGCGGCGAGCAAGAATTCCAGCGAGCGCCGGGATCTAAGAGAACATAATACGGAACAAGAATGCAAACGCGTTTTCTCTCCTCTGGTTTCTCTCGGACCTGCATCCGCGGAGGAGTAGGCACGCGGCGTAAATAAGAACACTGTATTTACGAAATCCCTGTCTTCATTAGTCCCTTTTGTTTTCACAGACATTGTCTGCACATTTTCTGTATTACAACATTGTTTATCAATGGTCTATCGGGGGTCTCTGGAAGGTTTTGGAGGGACAACCTTCTGATAGTGCTTGAAAGCTTCTGGAATTTTTTGAAAATATCTGTAGGTATGTGAAAGCTTCCGAAATTTTTCTGGAGATATCTAGAGGTATCTGAAAGCTTCCGAAATTTTTCTGAAAATATCTGGAGGTACCTGAAAGCTTCTAATAGCACTTGAAAGCTTCCGAAATTTTTCTGAATAAATCTAGAGGTATCTGAAAGCTTCTAATAGTACTTGAAAGCCTCTGAAATTTTTTGAAAATATCTGGAGGTGCTTGTATCAGTATCTCTCAAAGTATTTTGAGAGCTTCCGACAATATCTACAATATTCTGAAAGCACTTAAAATATTCTGAAAACTCATATTGGCACCTGCAATATTCTGAAAGCTTTTTATAGTATCAGAAAAATTCTGAAGGCTGATGTCAGCATCAGAAAAATTCTGGAAGCTCCCGCCAATTTCTGAAGCTGGCGATATTCGAAAATACATTCGGAAATGCCATTTAAATTTTTGTTCGCAGAGCAATCGCGCGTGTCGCGTATAAATCAGTAAGACAAGAATCGGCGGAAAGATGAAAGTGTCGAGTGCGCCGGTGGGGTCGGAAGCGGATAATTGTTCGGCGCGAAAGCAAAGCGCATTAAGATATTATTTTAGCAAATCCCCATAGCGTCTGGTGGCAGATATTTACAGCACGGTGTTGCAGTTACACGAGGATTTATATCGTCGCGTGGAAAATTCGTCAAAGGGAACGGTCCGGCGCGGCGCGGCATGGCGTGTCGCGACGTTTGAGCAGTCTGAAGAGAAAGAGAGGCGTGCTCTCCGTTGAAATCATTTACACCGGGGTCGAGAGCAGTCGAGAGAAATTCACGTGTGCGTACCGGCTATAAGCAGAATATAGATGAGCGGTTAGGTGCGAGAAATAACGATTCCACAATTCACAGCCGTGAAATGTTTATGCAAAAGTACTCTAGCGTTTTGAGAACGTCTTGGTGGTCACCTTCCAGAGTACGTAATCAAAAATATTGGTTCCCACTGAAAGTTTCAATCTCCGCGGACCTTTTCAAGGTCGCTGCAATGTCAACTTTCGTCTGTAACATTGTCTCTAATAATTTTCTGCCGGTGGAATCATCTCCAGCGAACGGGCTCTTCGACGCAGGTCGTCGCGGAGGTTAAGCTCGGTTCACAGTTACAGGAATCGAGGTTCCAGGCTCGAAACCTTACGGCACCTAATTCAAATCTTCCCGTGGCGGGCGAGGGGCCGTAAATTCTCGCGGAAACTCGTATTTACTTCGACGGCGGCATGCGAATACGTAATGCGAGAGCCGGGGAAATAAAATTGCCCGAGGACGGATATATACGTTGCCTCTCTTACTGTCTCCGCGACGCCTTTCCCCTCCCGCTGTTCTCCAACATAGAGGGGGTGAAAGGAGATTACCACGTATCCCCGGTAGCGCGCGGATTGCGCCGTTGTCCTAGCTGGTTAACTTTTCAAATTGAATTATTTACCGGCGATGGCCGCTAGTTACTGGCTCCGGCTCGGTCGAACACGTCCCCGCGTTAACAACCTGACGAGATTTTCGCCTCTGTTCACGGAGCTCACGGAGACGGACGGATCATTGCTCGTTTCGTCCTGATCCCGTCATTGACGCAGCGCTTCGCCACCGGAGCTGCTCCGGAAAATCACAGTGGATCCAGAAAGTGCTTCACTGAAAATTTTAATAATGTCGTCAAAAATAAATAGCACAGGTACATTTTAAAGCTTGATGCCTCCACGTTCATCCTCATCTAACGTCAATAATCTGGACGTGTATCCGAATAATCGACGATTTTTGTACTCCTGTAGCTCCGTGTGAAAAATTTTGAAATATTTCTGTTGATTTTTATCGCATGCCTACAAACATTCTGGACCTTTGCGCTTACTGCAGAGAATTTATAATTCATTTCACCTTAATTTAATTTTGATAATTAGAACGCGGGATTCGTGCATTCATGATAAAAATGAGATCGAATATTCCAATTTGCATCATCGTTGAGGATTGCGGAAAGAAATGGATTTTTATTTCGCAGAAAGATCCGTCTACTATTAAGAATTACGAAGTACCTATTAGGAGGAGCAGGAAGTTGAAAGAATATAATGAAATCTGGACGGATAAAAACGTTGATCGAACTTAAGAATATTAGTGTGTAATTCCCAACTTGTCAACGTGATCAAAGCAAGCTGAAAATGTCTGTTCAGCCCCTGTTGCTTGCGATCGAGACAATTTTTATTTGCACGAGATTGGAGGAATATGATGAAATTTGGATCGTTAAAAAATTGATCGAACTTAAGAACATTAATACAGACAATTTTTACTTCTCCTAAAAATGCCTAATAATTAGACTGCGGCTTTCATGCAACTGGAAAAGACAGTTCCTCAGCGGACAATTTTTATTTTGCGCGAAGATCCGTCTACCGTTGAAGTAGAGATCACGAAGTATCCATTAGGAGGCGCAGAAAACAGACGCGGGACGAGAAAGTCCCGAGAAGAGGGATCAAGAATGAGAGACAGTGAACGGAACAAAAAGAAGAAAAAAAAGAATATTCTAGCCAAGAGGATAACGTAAATCAATTGAAGGGATACGACGATGAAGAAGAAAAAAAGTGGAAGCAGAAGAAGCTCGAAGAAAGACGGTCTAATGAAACATTATAAAGGACCCGGTGGCTGTTTCTCGCAGCTAGACGGCGATACGAAGGACTAATTACCGGAGAGCCTGGTTCTCCGTCGAGCGAAGCCCACCGCCGCGTTCCTGGAGGGTTCCCGTAAATTATCCCGTTGAAGAGGATCAGCGAGGAGACAACAAGCGGCGCGGAGCCGGCCGCGAGGAGCCACTGAAACGTTCTCCCGTGGAATACAAGTTCGCGAATAACTCGAATGAACGCGCGAGGAATGCCATGCATCTCGCGGCGCGGCGCGTCGGCCGACCTTGAGATGGACACCTCGTGCCGGTGGATCCTTCGCTTCTCGCTTTCCCTCCTCTTCTGTCCAATCTCCGTGCCTCTTTGCTCCGGAGGGCATCGCGTGCGTACGCTCGGCTGGTAATCCTCGTTGCTCGCGAGCGTGTCCGGGAGAACGGTGCGCGCAATTGCGTGGCAGGAAGAGGCGCGCGGACTGTCCGAGACCAAGGAAAGCCGGCAGAGGAAGCGACAGAGAGGGGGACTGCGAAGGATCGAGCGACGGAAAGAGAGGGGAGTAACAGAGTCGAGCAGAAGAAGAAGACTCCACGAGCCGACGCGGCCGGTGACCTCCACCCCCGCCTTCTGCCTCCTGCGTTTCAGTCTGCCCACATCGTCGACGACGAACGAATCGTCAGAGACGGGTGTCCATCCTATTAGATGATGTCGCGAGACCGTTACAGTCTGATCTTTGGGAGCGATCCAAGTCGATGATCTACACCGACCTCGAGATCTCTTGACTACCTTAGTGGCCTTATTCCTTCCCCAAAGATCTAGCCGACACTTGGACCAATGGAAAAATTGTCCAGATATTTTTCAAGACCCTGATTAATGTTTCCTCAACTTGCTAGACATCTTCGACGAACATCAAGACAGAGATGGTAATCCCGAGACGGCAGCGGAGGATCCGTGTTTCCTCGAGGGTGGCAGCAGGTCCAAAATGGCCGTCGGCTAACGGACAGGAAACTAGAGGAACACCGACCGGGCTCTCTCAGCAGCGGAATAATCCGGTCGAAAAGTTAACACCGTTGAACAATAGCGTGCTCCGTGTAATCCCCCACCTGCCTGCCTCCCTGTTTCTAGGCGCGGAGTGGTGTGCACAGGGACTGCGGGCGAAAGAAACGAGAATCCCCGATGCTCCGTGCATTTCGAGGAAGCTTCGCCTTCGACTGGAAACGCGAGACACGGTGCTTCCTCGAGACCGTATTCCGAGACAGTAAAACGTTACAATACAGCTGCTGGCTCGAAGAATTGGAAAGAATTTTCTTGTCGCGAGTCATTAAAAATTGAATAAGCTATTTGATAGGAATTAGTAAAAACTGAATAAGCGAATAAGCAATTGACTAAGAGATTATTAAATCGGTCGGTATCTAATCGATTACTAAACATTTAAGCATTTCATGAGATCAATTTCATATCCATAAAATGAATTATTCTTGGAAGAAATGTTAAATTTTCAAGTTAAAATAGCTCCGAGTGCAACCGGTCGAAGAAGTTTCAAAAAAGACACCCAGTTATCGACGTAATCGTCGAGAAGTTAATTAAAATTTACTTCCCCGAGTTTAAAATAATCGCGCCCGTCCCGGAAGCGTAAACTTCGCGATATCTAATCGAGGATCGTACAATGTTGCGAATTTACACCGAAGACAGCGCTCCTTCTTCGGCATCGAGTACCTCCGGCCAGAGCCCCCCGAGGACCCTAAGTAGCATGAACCCGCAAAGTACCTTCTATTTCATAACCGGGACGGGATTGCTATCTCTCCCGGTATCGTTATCTTCAATTACACATTTCCCTCCGTCATCGTTCAGCCGGCAATGCTCTCGATCCCCAGCTGGTAACCAACAATTCCAGGCCGGCGTTTTCACCGGGAACCCGTCCCGGCGTTCTCCGAGGCGATCGGGGACCGGAAACCCGGCCCACGGGGCTTTCTAAATTGTACACCCTGTGTACGGGGTGTGACAAACGTTTAGAGAAGTGATTCCACATGCCAAGGGGGAGATCATTTACGTATCGCGCGTCGAACGCCACACGAATCTTCGTGGAAAGTCGCTCGCAAAATCGCAACAATTTTAACGAATCCTCCTCAAGTTAGACGTCGAATGAACAGTCTTAAGCGATGCAATTATTTTTTTTCTATGGCACCGTATACATTTTGTCCGATGTTCTCGTAGAGCAGGAACAGACGAATCCAACGAGTACAATGACCGTACCGTTTCGACCATTCAATCTCGAGAAATTCGCGTCTGAAGGATGAGACAACGGACGCATTCAGACAGGAATATCTCGGAACTGAACGATCGAAATGGTACGGTCATGGTACTCGTTGGATTCGTCTTTTCATGCTCTACGAGAATGTCGAAGAAAAATTATGAGTTATCGTTTAAAAAATACTAATGCCCTTTCAGCTTCGTTAAAAATGACTCGAAGAAAATCGACGGTCTAACGATAATACACAAAGATTTCCATTTCGATTTAGACTGGACGAATAAAGCGCAAATTCGATCATGTTTCTCTTCGTCGGAAGTACACCTAACCCGTTATTATGGTTTAGGTTCATAATTTCGATTCGTCACAGTCGATTTTGGTCCTGGACAGTCCGATTTCTCTTGGAATATCCGACAGACGTGACCGAGCACCCAGTATATCTTTCGATGAGCGCGTTCGCGGTGTACGCGCGCCGCGAGCGCTATGATTAGCGATTACCGCACCGCGATATTAGCCGCGACGAGATGAGAAGAGAGTCTCCTCGTGGACACGCGTGAGTCACGGGGGCTGGCGGTGTGGCCTACGTGTCCCGCAGCTTCTCGCTCCTGTGCAACACGCTAACGACGATGGATTTATACTGCCCCGGCCACGTTACCATCCGTTCCGTGTTGCGGCGACCGCGAGCCGCACGCCATCAGCACGATGGAGATGTCAGCGTTACCTCCAACTCTGCGAGCCGCACGCTGCCCCGACGCGCTATAATCCCCGTACCGGAGAAAAATCGAGCATTTTCACGGCGACACTGTCGTATATTCCTATCGCGATATTCGAAAACGCGGTTTCGACACGGTGCGATAATTACGGAGCGAAATTCCATTAAGTCGGACATTTTTATTTTTTGGTCTGTTATATACCGAAGATTTATATCAAAAGTTAACCGTTAGCACTCGGAATCGCCACTAAAAATTGCTGTGTTTTTATTCAAAATATTGTTTTCATCATTAAATAAGTTGGGATCTAATCAATTGCTAAACATTTAATTATTTTACGAGGTATTATACCAATTTCATGTCCATAAAATCTATTCTAGGTGTTGGAAGAAATTTTTAATTTTCAGGTAAAATAGCTCCGAGTGCAAAGATTTTAAATTTGTAAAACAGATTATCGTTACGATCAATTGAAAAAATAATCCCAGTTGAGCGACGTCCGTAATGTACTAAATTCTTTTTGCGGAGTGGCGCGCAATGGGCCAACGCATTGTCCACCGGCGAGTAACTGCTAATTTGTGGAATGCCGTCGGCGCAGGCGAGGAGAAGCATTTAATAAGACAGGCCGAGAAAAGCGGATCTGATGAAAATCGGCGGACGACAACGCGGCGGGGACAGATTTCCCGGTGCCGGCGCGGCGGACTCGTCGGATCTTCGCCTAATTAAACCGGTGCGGATCGATCGTTTCATCCCTCTCCTCTCGGTCAGAAAGCCCAGCGGCATATCAGCATCGTCCGCGGCTCGAGCAGCTACGGCCGTCGCGCCGCAGCTTTCATCTCGTCCGAGGAGAGCAGGTTTTCGAGATCGATAGCGGGGTCCGGTGCAGCGACTCGCAATCACAGGCTCAACTGGATATTATTAATTACGCTAGACGGCACTAACAGCCCGTGTAATTAATAATTAATACCTGACACACGACCTCTAATTTCGCGTACTCGCCGAGCCTACCGCCGCGTCGCGCCAAGCGTCGGCGTGTAACAGGTTCGGTAACCTGTTTCGCAGTGGCGCCGAGACCGTGTACCATCGGAATACGGCGATTATGCGAAACGCGAGCAGAGAGACGCGATATATACGCGGCTCTGCCGTTTATGCCAGTTTTGGTTACCTCTCCCCCTCCCCCCGTTCCAACGTCTCTCTCTCTCTCTCTCTCGTCGATCGATAAGCTTGTCCAGAGAGGCGAGGCCGCGCGCCGGAATCGTTCGGAGGAACCCGGTTGATCGTTAATGGCTGCGGCGTCATTAACGGCGCTTGATTGCGCTGTATCGTGATTGGAAATCCCTCGGAATACTCGATTCATGAAAATCACTCGATCTCTCTCTCTCTCCATCTCTATCTCTCTTCACTGCGAGGTCGCCCCAAGGAATATCGTGCCTTTTGTTCGCGATACGCTCTGCTCCTCGACGCGTGAACATCCGCCTCCGCCGCCGAACACGTCCGCGAGGAAAAACTGAGAACGATCGTGTTTGACCGTATTGCCGAGGAGGATCGTGGAATATCGCCCGGACAAAACCTAGCCTAACCTCGCCGCCGGAATTCTACAAATCTCCGAGACCATCGTACGTGGTCCATGAACGGTGATTTACAGCGGACGCATGAAATCATTTTCAAAGAATCACAGAAGATCCACTCGTCGAACGACGAGTAACGAGGCTGCGAACTCCGGCCATTGAAACCAACGTCTCTCGCGTGTCAAAATCTGTGTATAAAGAAAAAGTTGAAAATTTTCGGTCCACCAAAGTGAAGTTCAGCCTAGAACATTATTTTCTCCCTAGAGAGAGAGAGAGAGCTGTAGCTCCCTATTGCAGCGGACCCGTCGATTGTGTTACTATTGGTGAGGATTGGCGACAATGAGCTTCGAGAAGGAAGACTTTTGTCGATGACTCGAGCCGGAAGCAACGTAATCGCATAGGTTTGCAGGACTAGCAGGTGAAGCGGTAGCACGTAACGCGCATAGAGTGTACCGCGTGCGGTGGCGGGTTACGTGTTTGTCGGCGGTCGGGCCGTTTAGTTATGACGCCTAAAGGAGCGAGCAGCTCGGGAGAGAGAGTGAGAGAGAGAGAGAGAGAGAGTGGCTCTCTCGCATAATTAGCCTAAATCACGGCGCGGTCCCGCGGGTAGCTACGGGGCCGCGACATCTGCATAGCACGTGTCTTGTTATCTCCCGCTCAAGAGGGTTGCCGTAAGTTTCGGCGAGGTTTGCGAGCCCGAGGAGAGCGAGAGAGAGAGAGAGAGTGAGAGAGAGAGAGATTCTTCCGTGGACCGGGACTCGCTCTCTCGGACCGGGAATACTAATATGGCGAGACGAACGTCGACCGGTAGCCTTCTATGGGACGCACGGACACTTTAACACTACCCGAGACACCGTTCCCTGACGTTCACTTTATCCCCGTCTTGTTCCTCTCATTGTTGGCGTGGGAAGATCCCGGTGGTTAATGCATTCGCCGCGTTCGATGCACTTATTCGCGGATAGGTACACGGCCCGCCATGGGACCCGGGGGTTGCGTTGCCGTTGGACAGGGTTAAACGCGCACTGGCCCCGTGGAATGCTCCTGCTGATTCGCTCGCCGAAGTTTCGCTTGCTTCAGCCGTTCCCGTAGCTGAGGAGTGATTCCTCCCATTGGTAGACCGCGGATCTTTATGGAAAATAAAGATTTTTTGTCTGAATTACAGGCGTCAGAAGGGACTTCCTTTTTCTAATTATTTCAACGCGATGGTTTAGAATCTATGACCGAACGACGAATTGTTTTACAAAATTGTTTCGCAAACGATCATCTAGAGGCGATCGATCAGAAAATTTCGCGTCCGCAGAAGAGGATCTAGGCTCGGCCCGATTGTATAGAAAGGACTTCCTTTTTCTAATAATTTCAGCGCGATGGTTTAGAATCTATGACTGAACAAGTGCGACAGTTTATAATATAGTTTACAATCTGTGAGCGAGCAACGAATTGTTTTACAAAACGGTTTCGCAAACGATCATCTAGAGGCGATCGATCAGAAAATTTCGCGTCCGCAGAAGAGGAGGCTCGGCCCGATTATGCATAGTCGATGCGCGCTTTAAGACCTTGTGACACTTAGGGACGTCGAGACGAGCCGGTCGTAAAGTCGCGTTCACTGTGTAACAGCGCACTGACGAGGTACGCCAGAGATCGCCGATTTCCATACGGTGCGTATGAAACAAAGGATCGTCGGAGACGACCAATAAGTGGTCCGAGGCCAAAGAGGGACCGTCGTCGCAGCGTCGCGTCGCCTCGAGCCGTTGTCGCGAGAGCTGTTATTATTCGCCGGTCCGCGATAGAAATTCAGTTGTCGACGGGAACGGGACACGAGAGCCTTTTGTCTTTCGGTGACTCGATGCTAATCGGCTCCGCCTACGATGATTCCTCGACCGCGACTTGCGGTGCCGATCGCTCATCCTCGAATGTGCCGCGAGACACATCTTCGATTCGTCCATTCCGAGTAAAAGTTGCGAATACACAGTGTTCTCGTAACTACAAATTATTATATTTTATTGAATTTGATAATTAATAGTAATTTATATAATTTAGGGGGTTGTATAGAAAATATTACTTAAATTTAAAATAATAATTTTTATATAAAAATTAATTGAATTTGATAATTAATAGTAATTTATATAATTTAGGGGGTTGTATAGAAAATATTACTTAAATTTAAAATAATAATTTTTATATAAAAATTAATTGAATTGGTAATTAATAGTAACTTGTATAATTTAGGGGGTTCAATGAGCAAGGATCAACGAGGTCTCAAACTATTTGTCGATAATGTTGGGGCTTCCACGTAGTCGCAATCGCTATTTATATTTATTTTCAACAAAATGATAAGAATAAAAATTTCGTGAACAAATTAAATCGTTACTCTGGTTATCTGTAAGACGATTGTTGCTCCCCGGGGAATGTAACGTTACCTGCCAACGCGCATATTTCTTCCATTCGCGTTCATACATGCAACAATTTTACCGCTCTCCCAGCTCCGTTCGGGCTGTGTCTACGTTCCAACATGCGTTGGGATCGTCGAGTCTAACGGCCAGTCGCAAAAACGTTCACCAAGAAGGCGGCAGCCTTCAAACTGTTCAAAATCCAGTAACGGCACGCTAATAAACGAGGCGCGGACGGCCACGCGCGTATGCAAACTAGCTTTCCAATTCAAAAACAGTCGGAATGCGGTCCACGGTGTCCATATCGCGCAACTTTCTACCAGTTTATGCATTGCTGCAACGATTCTCGTTCCCCGCGCGGCTGGGTAATCTTTGCCGCATGTGGTAAGATCTAGTAAATCAGCATTGGTAACGACGTAAGAAAAAGCTCGGGACCGGGTGAAAGTCGATGGATTCGCTCTCTGCGTCGACGTCGCTCGCGAGATGCAACTTGTTAGTCCCTTACCATTTTGTTCACGGTTACAGCGACTAAAACGTCTTCGTCCCCGGAAATGTCGTAGAAGAGAAAAGAAAATACGTATTTTTCGTATTGCTACATGGATTTTCAACAAAGCAAATCTTATTTCGTCCAAACAGAAAGGCGTAACATTCGTATTTGTTAGACTTCGTTAAAAATCTTCATCGCGAGTCTGCCTCGTTAAACGGAAACGCTCGTACGAAATCCATTATTCCTTAGAAATTCAACCGCAAGATGATACCTCGAGGAAAATGGTTGCCACGACCTTCCGGTCCAATCGATCAAGCTCGAACCGTCCAGCAAATATTAATTGAACGCGACGAGATATTTTTCAACCGCCATAATTGTGTGTATAAAAAAATCGTCGAATACCTCTCCCGATTTTCAACAATGTAACAACAACGTAAAGCGTTGAAAACGAAAAAAAAAATTCGTAAAAATCGCGTTCTCTTTAGCGCGAGTCTGAAGGGGTGGCTCGTTCGTGCCGAAGCGCGGAGGATAAGCGGAAGCTCGGACTAGATTACCGGTTCTCGATTGCCAGGGTCAAGAGTCATCGAAGCCGTACACTCCTCGTACAGGTCGTGGCTCGGCGTTTTCCAACCGGCAACCCCCTTCAGCCCTTCGTCCCCTACGGCCGCGAGATGAGATATTGAAGAACGGTAGCCATTTTGTATCAGCGGGCAACGATACCGAGCGACGACAGGACAATAGTCGCCACTTGTCCGCCGATTTTTTCGCGGAAACGAAATTCCAGCCCGCCTGCGGCGAGCCCCGTTGTTCCCGCGATGAAAAGCGCCGAGCGCGCGCGCGCTCGCGCTCGATCCGATCTAGCTTCGACCGTGAATCATGCTGTAACAGAGCGAAATCATATCGCGAGCCGCAACCATAGGGGAACCCGGACAATTGGTGCAGCACGCTCCGCCTCGCACAGGGGTGTAGAAAGATGTTACTGCCACGAGGAACACGCGCGATCGCTTGATAGATAGCTGCGATCGGGAACTATTTTATTTAGCGTCGTTTATTATGGTTCCCGGTGGTACGAGGATTTCTTTTAACGCTGCAAAATGCTTCGTTGGTACTGTCCCTGGAGTACGTTCTGATGCGATTTCTGCAGGGACACTATTTTATTTACTCTGCTGTTAGTCGACTGCGGATCTTTATGCGGAACAAAAATTTTCTCTTTAATAAGCTTAACCGAAATCTCATAGCCAGGTCTAGGTAGTCTCTAGTCTTTCCACGAATCTCCTAGAATCTTTCAGCTTTAGGTAGCTTCTAGTCTTTCTAGATCTGGAATCTCCTAGGATCTTTCAGCTCTAGGTAGCCTCTAGTCTTCCCAGGTTTGGAATCTCCTAGAATCTTTCAGCTTTAAGTAGTCTCTTGTCTGTTTAAGTTTCGAATCTCGTAGGATTTTTCAGTTGTAGGTAGCCTTTAGTCTTCCTAGGTCTGGAATCTCCTAGGATCTTTCAGCTCTAGGTAGCCTCTAGTCTTCCTAGGTCTGGAATCTGTTAGAATCTTTCAGCTGCAGGTAGCATCCAGTCTTTTGGGGTTCTGATGTGGAAAGCCAACTAGCGTTTAGTCTTCACAGGTTGCGAACATAGAAAGAAAAGAACAAAGACACTTGTAAGAAAAGCCTGCAAGCGCTCGAATTGCGCGTTCCCGAAGTATTATGTCCCGATGTTCGAAGGCCTAACCCAGGTGGTTTTCTGTTCCAGGTGTCCGCAGGCCAGCACATGCAGCTAACAGGTGACCTGAAGGTCTCGGTGGCGGCTCAGCAGGGCATGTACTTCACCCAGCAGCAGACGCCGAACCAATCGGGTCCGGGTGGTCAGAACGACACCTACTGTTCGGTCTCTCAGTCTCAGACGATTAACTTTACGCAACAGAGTTTGAGACAGAGGGCCGCGGCTGCCGGCGGTGTTCCTCAGCCTGCGGGAGCCGCGGGGCCTCGCAGCCATCCTCAGCAAGTGCCGCCGAACCAAGTGGATCAACATCAGCACGCGAAGATCCTCCAGCAACAGCAGCTGATGCGCGCCCAGCAGGTACGTTATACAATTGTAGTACGCTCCCCGTTCGTGCGACGCACGTTTTTGTCGTCGCCGATCGATAACGGAGAACAGCAGCGCAGCGCGCTCCGCGTTTGCCCGTGAACACCGGTGGTTTATGGTTCAATTACCTAATAGCGGTGAACGATTGTTATCCGCGGCTAATAGAAACGGTATTTAACCGGGAACTGGGAAACAGTCGGCCGCTTAATCCAAGCAATTACCGCGTTCGCGGTTTCGACGTTCCGCGTAGATGGAACAACCGACGACCTTTTCGGTAGCCTTGGTCTCTGCCGGAGACCGATTCGATTTTGCTGTATGCTCATTTTCTATTCTGCTGTTATCGTAGCGCTTATCCGATTCGTCGATGTCCGAAGTCTCTAGTGTTTCTGCACATTTGCAACAATTTTTTATATTGTTTTAACCATTCGACTACGGCTGTCGTCGATAAATGACGGTGCGAAACTTTCGTGAGATACGGCCGTCGTCAATCAGTAATTTCATGAATTATGGGAGTTGCTTATTAATTTGTCGATTTGATTTATTTTATCGGGATTGCGTCGATGAAACAAGTGCAGTGTTTATGTTTTGGCAGTTTTAAAAATTTAAATGTTCTCGTTTTGTTGATCGTAAATTGTTTTAATAAACATGGGATAATGTTCTCGGCGCTACGATTCGATCAATTACTACAATATGATATCTATTTTATGAAAACTCGCGGCTACAGCCGACGGATCTAACTCGACCAATGTCGACGCCTGACTCAACGCGAGTCGCTAGTAGCCGCGCCCCGATTGGTCTGCATATTTCGTTGATAACTGCTTAACGGAGCATCGGAGAACAATTTCGCAAAGGAAGAAGTTGTTTCAAATGACCTTGGGGATTATGTATGTCTATCAAGTATCCATGAAAAGCAGAACCCCAACGATCGAAAAAAGCGAATACCTGAAAGCTTCCCGAGAATGTCGTTCTCTCTCGCAGCGATTGAGAAATTTTTCTGAGCGACGTTCGGCCATAATGTTCGCCGGGCTCGCAGAGGGTATTTCTGCAATAATGTTCTGGAACGTCGAGACTGTCAAGGATTCCCGGTAAGCCATCGACAGCGTTGCGCCAAGTACAAACGTCTCGTTTCACGGTTTAACAATTTCCAAGTCCGCGGCGATCACGCAACAACTCCCTCTCTCCCTCTCTCTCTCTCTGTTTGCCATTCTCTCGGTGTGTTTCTGCAGGCCTGGTGTACCGATTACACGATTCGTTTGATCGCAAGATGGGCGGCGGCGAGACGCGGGACGAATTGTTCGGAACTCGTTCCCGGTTCGTCGCGACCGAGAGCCCGTGGTGTTCGGTGCGAACGACCCTGCGCTCGACGCGATCGAGCCCCGATTATATGAAACAGTGGAAACGACGATCGGGGATATCGCCCGGCGCATTATCCGAAACATTAAGCTCTCGGTTCTCCCGTTCTGTTTTCTTCTTTTCGTTCTTCTCGGTTTCTTCCTACGTCATGGCGGCGCGGCGCGACGCACTCGTGTGCAACAGGTATCGCGCACAGCTCCTTTGCAACTTCTGTTCCATCGTGCTGAAAGAACCCCGGCGCAAATAGGACGAGCTCGTTCTACAAACCGGCCCGGCGGAACAATGAATGGAAAGTTTTTCTTGTAACCGGGAAATCTGCGCTCGCGTGCACTTCCGCCGGATGATACCGCGCGGTGAATAATATTTCCATGCAGCTGTCTTCGCTTTCTTCCCGAGCGATAGCCGCCAGCCCTCCTGCGCGTCGCCACTTCGCCGCGCCTAATCGGATCGATTGTTCTCGCATCGCGATACGTTGCGGCTGGCGCGCGTTGTTTTAACACTTCGCTAATTTTATAATGATATTTTTCTTTCTTAACTGATCATGACGAGAATCAAAAGCGACGACGGCGATTTCATTCAACAGGTTTTTAAATTAGTAGTTCTGCAACGAGAATAAAATCGAACGGAATTAACCAGGATAAAAAGGCTTGGCAATAATTCGTAACTGGAACCGATCGTTAATTATTTTAAATATGAATTTTATAGAATTTTATTTTTAATAAATTTGTAGGGGAATTTATTAAACGAAACATTACCGATTTCGCAAAGTGGATTTTTCCGCGACGTCCGAACGCGAGAATAGCGAAGGGGGGTAGGTATGCAGAAAAAATATTTGACTCGGAGAGTGTCGGTAATTGGGGCTCGCGGACACAGTTTCTTCGGATGTAAATTGGGAATGCATAAAAGATGAAGTATACCCGGCCGGACGAGATGTAAATGATCGCATGCAAATGTTGACTGATTGCAAAGTTGTCCGTGTCACATTATACTCGGAGAGCAATCTGAAACGCGCGCGCGCGCGCGCTTACTGTACCCACGTACATATTCCGGATACAAAACATTGTTGTTTTCCTTCCCGCGAGCATGCGTGAACAAAGGCACAAAGGGCGACGACGAGTTTACGCGTCGATGAAAATCGCGCGGAAACCCTAAACAGTGTCACCTCGACGGAGGGAAAAAGGGTAAAAATAATGCGATCGCACCCGATGTTGTGTCATACGAGAGACGAACTGCGCCGCCATCTGCTCCTTCCGGAACGGGTTATCTCGCGAAACGTTCGCATCGGTAATTTTATTTGTGCACTCGTTTCTTCCCGATTCATTGAATATAGTGTTCCTGCAATTTTCATCGTCAAATGTCAAAGTGAGACTCTAAGTTTCGTGGTTGGGGTTGAACTTCAGCTTGGGGAACCAAAATTTGTTCACTTTTTCTTGTGCGCTCCTGTAGATTTTGTCGAGGAAATGACGAAAAGCCATGTTTCAACGTTAGGAATTTGCTGGTTCGAGAGTTATTCGTATTTAAAGTTGAACAATTCTAAACGTTTTTGACAGGAGGCAACTCCTGGCTTTTTTTATAAAAACGAGGATGATTATCCTTATGTTGTATAACATTTTGTAATGTTCGTTGCTGTGCATGTTTTCTTGTATTAAATGCATTGGCCGGGGACACTCTGCGAGCATTTAAACAAATTCTTCTACGGACTAATTGGCAGGAACAGAGTCTCGTTCTATTAGTCCTCTCGTCGCCAGAATAAATAGCGTTCATTAACATTTTCGTTGATAAGGAAGTGACGCCGCCGCTGGACGATTTCGCAATAGTCCAGGCTACTTTCAGGTCAATTTTATTAACGAAGATTAATCGTTTATAGTCGTTCGCGATGCAGTCGGTCGGTTATTCGTGCGTTCGCAGCCGAGTTTAAGAAAATGTTTTCAAAGATCCTCCTAGAAAATTGTTCGAACGGAATGCGTTCGGAATTTAGAAAACTGCTGGCGGCGCGCGCGGGCGCCGAGTGAATCATTCGAGTTAGATGAGTCGCACTTCCTGTTTCATTTAAGACAGAAACGAATGATAGGTTTAATTTCCTGTGACCTCACCCTGTCATAAATGTAACGATGCGGCGGCGCACGCGTTGTTTCGTTCGTTTCCTTTAAAGGAACGGTTTTTGCGTCGGCGGTCGTAGCGTTCTTTTCGCGAATAGATCGTCGAATGAAAAATTGAAAATCGATCCGCGACGAGAGAACACGCTATCGAGGCTTTCGATTCAATCTGTATAGCATATTTATTCGTTTAATATTTCATTTAGCGCGTCATCATTGGTGGTGACTCGGCATCTGTTGCCTTGCGAACAAGATAGAGTTCGGTCGCTTAGATTTTACGCAATTTTTATCGTGATGCGAATAAGGAAAATTCGATATTTTTGTATGTAATGATATTTGGTCCCCTCAGGGTTTCAAATTCATTTTACCAACTTCTCCCCCTTTTACCACTCTTCACACTATCGCCTAATTTCCGATTTCACCAGGACCTACTTTTTATTAAGGTGGGTTCCGAACCACCTATAGGAAAATTCGATGTTCGATCGCGATAAGATCGAATTTATGAGTGTAATATTATATTACATTTAATGTTTTTACAATTCTTTGCCCTGTTCATCTCAAATAAAAATTTCAATCACACAGAACTCGGATACTCGTTAATCCCGAATTATTTTCGCACGCATCATCGGGAAAAATTACAATTAAAATAAAACGTGTACTCTCTTCCGAGCTCGAGCCGAACGCGCCAATTTTCGGATCACGGTTAATTGATCCGCAATTAAATTTCCTGCGATGCGGCTCCGTTCGAGGGTTTAATTTCAGGTTTTTCGGGGCGCATCATCGGCGGTGCTGGAGTAAAAAAACAACAACAACAGGGAAAAAAAGGAAATAAATAATGATTTTCAGGGGAGAAACTGGCGCAATTTTGCAGCTTCGGCTATGATCGATATCGTTCGATTCGACGCCGGTATTAACGGCAGTCACAGCGATCACGTTGCACACGATTTATTAACGAATGACTCAGTTATCATACAAGCATCGGTCTAACAACGTTAAGGTATATCGGAGCGAGAGCTCTGCCGATCGTGCTCCAGTTACTAATTGTAGGTTCCGAGCAATTGGTTAGTCATCCCTCGTCACCGTCGACCTTCCACTCCTCGTTTCTCTCTTTTTACCGCGTCCTCCCTTGCATTCGACTCGATGCAGCGAGTGCGCGGCGCATTCCGGCGAGCGCGCGGTGCGCCGGTGCGTGGAAACCGCTTTTCTAGCAACACTGCTGGTTGCAATCACCGTACATTGCCGCGGAAATGCGAAGACAGTCGCACCTGTGTTCGCACATTACTTCATTTCTCAAAATCCGTGGCTAACGATTTTCTAATAGATCCTTCAGCATCGCTACAGAGTATACGTAGTAAGTAGACTGCGGATTTTTATGCATTTACGAAGAAAGTACCTGGATGAAATAGAACACAATGAAAAATATAAGCAATCTAATAATATTGTTACGTTGTTTTCAACATGAAAAGATCATTAAGGGGTGAAATACATTTTTCTTCACTGGTTCCCACAATCGGTGCAGAATATTTTTATTTTGCATTAAGATCCGCAGTCTAATAGTACCACAAATGATCTAACAATTATTTACTTAATTATTATTATACCGTAACGAGAGATGCACACACTGGTATTATTAGTTTTCTTTTGTCAAGGACTTGCGAAGGTCAAGTTTGATTTCTTAGATCGAGCAGACATTTTATTCTTTATAAAAATCGACATTTCATTCTCCATAAAATTTATTAACCCTTGCACGTCGAAAAATTCGTGGCTCGGTAGTTATTCGTCGAAAAAGTTTCTCGAATAATTTTTTAATGAAATAACATTGATGCTTCGGAAAATTGTCAATTGTAAAAAATGTTCTGAGGGATCTGTCTTCCAATGCAGGATTTCAGAGCAACGTACAGTGTCGAATAGGGAGGGGAGAGAGTGAGAGGCCAGGTGAAAATGCAGGCGAGACGGTGAACGTATCGGTTGGTAACGAGGAAAACGGCGTCTGCGCTCGCCTTCCGTCACCGTTGTCTTCATTGTCGTCGCGTTCCGCGGGCTTTCGTTGCGGCCGCGTAACACCAGGAAGTGGAAATGCAATATGCAATCCACTGCGGCGGTAGGGGGAGGGGAGGGGCTAGTGCAACTGCAGCGAGAGAGGAGAGAGAGGGCGAAGGCTTGTGCAACGTGCATCGATAGTCGAAAACTTCCGTGGTGGTCGCACATATTTTATACTTAACAATTTGTTCACACGCGTGTTTTATTTACCTTTGTTAATCTGTCACGTAATTTTTTAGCTTTTTTCTTTTGGAAATTGCTGAAAGCGACTATTCTATTAGATGCGTCGATTCCTGACCAGTTAATCGTAAGTTTGCGGTCATCAGATTAAAGATTAATCATTCGTAAGCTGGAAATGTTTTTTTTTCTGAATAAATTGTAAACAATCAATTCGGTCAAATTCGCTTCCAATCGGAAATCGGCACGATCCAGCGACTGTTGAATAAGATTCGTTTGAAACGTGTCTGAACAGTACTAGCCGCTTCTACTTCGTGCAATCATGAATTTCAAATGTTTTCTACAAAGGTGCCTCGCATTAGCTAACATTATCGGGGAAGCGATCGCGAAGAAAATGTTCCAACAACGGGTTAATGTGGCCGAATAATTTATTGCGACTTTGAAGAAAATCGCACGGTCAAAGTATGAAAATCTTGATAATCCAAGCAGACGTAATGCTAGTGACCGCGGTAAATCGTTCAAATAAATTGGTGGTACATAAATTACTCGAATCAATCACTCAAATAGAACCACAGAGCATCAGCTGTTATAACTGTTATAACTAGACGGCGGATATTTATGCATTTATGGCAAAAATTAGTAGGTATAATATAAAACGGTAAAAAGATTAGAAAAATTTAAAGACACTGTTATATTATTTTCGACCTCTTAAATATACTAAGAAAGGAAATAAATTTCCATGTCACTCCAATTTGTTGTAATTGACATGAAAAAATTTCATTTTGCATAAAGATCCGCTGTCTAGTTATAACTCTTTATTGAATCCCCTAAGCGTTACAATCGCTTCCATCTTTCCTCATCAGATCCTCCTTATTCCGCCTTGTACTACTTAACCTAAATACAAATACCTTATCAACTAACTTCTAAACTAGTTATAACTAAAAAGAGAAGAGTAAAAACACAGAGCATCGGCCATCAATAAATGAACATAGCAAAGCAGTCGCCAGGGAAAACCCTGAAAGGGTCGCGGACTACACCGAGGCATGGCATAATCGCGGTTAGGTTGCGCGGGGACGGTCCCTTTAACTGTACAATTATCCATCTTAATGGATTATTTTCATGCCAGAGAATTTTAGCCCACTTAGTGCGGCTCGCCGAGGTGTTTTTCCATCGGGCGGGAGCGTGCAACCGGCGATTAGGCGAGCGTGTCGCCGCCCTCTTGCGCCGGTGAACGGAGGAAACTGACCATCCTCGGCATCGACACGTAGCAATTTCGCGCCGACGTTTTTCCCATTGATACCGCTCGGCCGGTGAGAAAGAGAGAAAGCGACGAAGGGATATAGTATACACTCCTTTGATCACGTACCCCGCGGACGTGATCGAATTCCCGGATTCTTTAACGGCGAGAATGGATCCAGGCCTCGGGGCATGATCCAGTTACGTCGCGCGATAAGAGCGTGTTCATTCGCGCCGCTGATTGGATAGGGGTCCTCGCGATTAGGCGACCGGTGGGAATCCCTCTCTCGCAGGATATCCACGATCCGGTCGACGAAGGATTAATGAATTCTGAAAGGATTTATGACGGCGAGTTCCGGAGCCGCGTAGCCTCCAATCTCGCCGAGGATAAGCTTCCATCCGTGACGTTTCGGAAAATCTTTTGAGATCACAGCATCCGACTATTTATTATATAGGATGGTGATAGAATTGTAAATCACATCGCGCCGTAATTGGTCTAAGAAGAACTCGGGACGAACAGGCAAATGCGTGCAAGTGGTTGATAACCGCGCAGAAATCGTGCGATCGGACCCAATTACGTTCGTCCGTCGGCCACGGGCTTTGCATTAGCATTTAAGGAACGCCGTAGCCGGTGGACCCGGGAGTAATTGAAGTCCATTGTTTTGTTTTGCAGGTGATGCAACAGCAACAGCACATGGCCGGCGGTATGGGAGGCGTGAGACCGCCGCCACCGGAATACAAAGCAGCGGCGCAGGCCCAAATGATGCACGCCGGTATCGGCATGGGTCAGCAGGCGAGATTTCCCAATGCCGGGCCTATGCGCAGGGTTACGCAACAGCCGATGCCACCTTCAGGTGAGTACAATGTAACGCTGTTAGCCAATGCATATACGGCTGTTTGTTCCTCCATCCGCCGAGACTCTCAACCGAATTTCCTCCGCCATATGCAACCGTGGTGCCCGGGAGAATTGAAATTGTAATACGGGAGGGGACTCGTGGAATTTTCATGATCAACTGCTCCCCTTTTCAGCTGACGATAATGTGCCGCCGGCTAACTGCGCCGTTTCTAGATAATAGCAGCTCTTACGTAACAGCCCGGATACAAATGGAGATCCCGGACGGTCACTTCTTCTACATTTGCGTTCTCGAGTATTTTCCGAAAAATTGTTTTCTCGGTTCTCGACAGAATTTCGAACAGGAAACTAGAACGTTTCGCGCGATCTCTCGTAATTCATGGAAAATTCGAGGCATCGGACAGCGATCTCTGTACACGGGAAAACCGACCAGGAGTCTCGCTGTTTCGCCCTTCGCGTTAAAAGTGCCGACGACGGTCCGTCACTTTCATATGCGCGCTGCCCGGAGTCTAAAGGCACTCAGGCTAATGAGAACCCCGACGCGCTGCTATCGATTCTTTCATCCTCCATCGGGACGCACCGGAGAGCAAGCTCGTCGATACCGAGCTCCGATTTTCCACGCGTTTCTTCGCCAGCTCGAAACCCCTCGAATCTCCCGTAGAAAACTTCTGCTCGCGTGTCTGAATATTTGCGGAAAAATTTGTCACCGGTGTCCAGAAGTCCGGCATCCACGATTTACCTCCACTTACGTTTCGATCCCTATGTGGATCTTTTTCAAAGAACCAGTTTTGCGTGTGAAATTATGCAAAAGAAAAATTAATAACAATTAAATTTTAAAAAACAGCTATGTAATTTCTACTGAAAATATCAGAAACAAAATATGATAAACAGGAAAATTTCGCACACTTTGCCGAAAGATTCGCGGAAAAATTATATTGCGAACAAAGCGATTCTGTCCTTAAATTAACATTGCTTCGATGATGGTCGATTCTTTTTCGCTTTGAACGAATTGATGTTTCGTTAAAAAAATGATTTCTCGTTTGAAGGAACGGCGCCTCCTTTGCTCCTGGGCCACATAAAGTCGCGGCATGCCCTAAACGATCGAACGATTAAAAAAGCGTTAAGAAAATTTGTTTTAAATGCACCCCCGATAATTTCGATGGTGCTTGCTCGCAGCGAGTAGATGTTGCTCGCGCGGATAACCGCGATTATCGGATTATCCGAGCATTCGCAAACCGAATCGTGAGAGATTCATGAGAGTTTGGTCCCCCGCGAGGGGAAGGGGGAAGACGAATAATCGTGGAAAAACATTCGACTCGGGGCGTCCATTCGAGCAATGTTTACACACTTCTTAATCATCGGTTAGACAAGTATCCGAGGGAAATGAACCCGTTCTCTCTCTCTCTCTTTCTGTTTCTGGTTGGATCCGCTCCAGATCAGAACGAAAGAACATAAAACCGTGGAACGGGGGGTGGAACAGCGGGGTAGGACGGGCGGCTCGTAAATATCCTTACACACTTGTGCGCGGCGCGCGCGGGACTCCTATCGATCTGCCCGGAGCCACTTTCAGAAGATTCTATCCGAACGAAAATCCACACCGGGAGAGAGAACCGTTGCGTTCCCTCTCTGCATGTGTATCCGGCCCGCGTATCTCGCTGGCCTAAATGAAACGACGTCTCCTCGCGATCGATTACTATCCTCTTCGGGATCGGCCGCTGAGGATGCCGGCTCCTTCGACAAACAGGAAAAGACGCGAGATTCTCTTAGCCTGGCTTTCTTCGAGGTGTTTTCTAGCTGCAACTTGCCTGGCGCGACAAACAATTAACCGTTTTTCCAAAATTTCATGCTTGTCGTAGTTTTTACATTCTGCAATTTTGTTTCGCATGAAAATACTTTAGTTATCGATGTTTGATCTTGCTATTACTACTTGCTACGTGTAAATAATTAGCAAGATCTGGAACAGCGTCTGATCATGAACAAAAAAAGGAGAAAACTTTTTAGAAGAGATGAAAATCTTGTATAGGGGACAAAAATTTTATTTTTACAATAAGTTTATGTAATAATTTGTTTTTAATTTATTGGAAATGGGTTATGATTAAAAGGCACACTGATATTTTAACTTGAAATAAAAGTCTTTATATCACGGCGCGGGAGGAAGCTCTTTACTCAGAGGAATCTTAGCTTCGACTGACTCTAAGAAGAAAACCAATTTTGGAACCCCAAGTGTCGAACAGGGTCCCCATATCTCGAGACTGTTTAGGTTAGCCCCCCACAGTCCGGCTCTTGATACAAAGTATACAAAGAACGAGTTCCCTCGAAATCTCTGTTTAGAAGCGAACCTGAGAACGTTCCATCGAGACTTTGTAATCTCTATCTGAGAACGTTAATTTAGTTTTGATAAACTAACATAATTAAACTAATTTAATTTCATAAAAATTTTTATAATCATAAATTATAGGGGTAAAAATTAATTTTTATAATAATTCCTTTTTAACTAAATGAATCGAATAATTTTACAGAAATTTTGTACAAGGGATAAAAATTCATTTGTATAATTTGTTTTCAATTAAATTAATTTTACGATAATAGTAAGTAAAAATTGTTTATCACAATTTGTATAATGATTTATTTTCACGCGGCATGCGTGCGCGAAGAAAGGGAGGTATTAACGTAATCGTTCGGTTTTTGTCTCGCCGCAGGTCCGATGATGAGGCCGCAAATGGCGCAGCAACAACAGCAGGCGTTGCACGCTGCCGGTGGCAACATGTACATGGGTGGCGGCGGTATGGCCGCCATCGGCGGAATGCATCAGATGCACCAGCGTCTCGGATATCCTAGGACTAACAATCAACGGCCGCCTAACGTAAGCGTCGGCCCGCCCGACGGCCTTGGGAATAGCATCGCGGGCCGCGGCGCCCAGCAGGAGTGGCGACACGTTCTGATGCAGCAGCAGGGCTTTCAGACGCAGATGCGATCGCAATTCAACCAGCAAGGTCATCAAGGTAAGCGTCTCTCTGTCTCTTAGGAGCGACCGTCCATATTGTGCCTGTGTAATTGCGCGGACCCGCTCCATTTACCGTCCCGCAAACCGACAATGTACGATCCTGAAATTTTGCGTTCCAATATACGTTGTGCAATAACACGTTCCAATATAATTGCGGATCTTTCTGCGAAATATTTTCTGTGGAAATTGCAAGAATCAGAAGACAAATAGAAGGGTCTTCTTTAATTATTCCAAGCAGTCGCAAAAATAATGTATTGACATGCCGAAATTTTTTTAATCGTTCCCCCGTTTTAAATTGTGCATATCCAATTTTGTCATAAACGCATTATATCCACAGTCTAATAATTACGTATGTCGGCTTTTCCATCAATGAATTTGCAATTGCAAGAGCGAGCAACATGTTCGTGACATTTTTCTGATTGAAGTGACGCCGATCACGATACGAGACGGATTGTAATTGCTCGTTTAATTCACGATTACTCGACGATTGACGATTGCTCGTCACGCGTTCCTTCTTCTCAGGAACTATTGGACCAATCGAATTGAAATTGAATGTGCTTTCTTGATTTTTGGACTCGTTCATTTTTTATTGAGAAAATCTCGTAAGGGATTTATTACGACATTTGGAACAAACAAAGCCGAAGTATTGAGAAAAAATGTCACGAATATGCTTGCAGAATTGAAAAAATTGCGATTCTACCGAGCGGCGTCAGAAGAACGATAAAAAAGCTTGCAATTCCTCGCGAATTAATCTAAAACAATTCAATATAATATAATTTGCGTGGACGATAGATACCACTTTCGAGTGTGCAATAAAGCTAGAAACGAAAGAACAGGAAGAGTCGCGCGATCGAACTGAAAATCGAATAAGGGAATCGAGGGCGATGAAGGTTCCTAGGGATTAAGATTGAGCGTCGACGGTTCGATACCGATTGAAACTAAACGGTTTTACTTTGTTCGGTGTTGCAGGCGGGTTCGGGATGGGCGGCACGGGCGGAATGCAGATGAACGCCGCACAGATGCAGCATCAACAGTTGATCCGCACTCAGAGCGGAGGTATCGCCGGCTCCGGGATGGGCAACACCACTCAGATGCAGCAGCTACTGTCGCAGCAACACCAGCAACAGACACTGGCGATGCAGCAGAGTAATAATCAGATGTCGCTGCAGATGCAAATGACGCAGTCCTCGTCAGTCAACTCTGTCAGCAGTCCCGGCACCGGTGAGTCTTCGCCAAGAAATTCCATTGATTTCGCAATTTGGATTATCGCGTTTAACGCTTCGACAAGATCGTCGAATTGTTTCCACCGAACTGCCTCTTTTTTTTTAACATCGACGTCACGGAATTTTTTAATTATATATCTTCGCGTACTCGCAATATTCATTTCGCGATAAATTGAGGACACTCGAGAACCTGCCAATATAAACGTATATCGAGACGCGAATTAATAAATTCGACATTTTCGAATCGCTTCCGGAATCGTATTTATTTCAGATACTTTATTACGGATTCAGAGTATTCCGCGATGTTTAATCGGCCGGCATTCCGGCCGGGGCGAATCCCGTTTTCGTTCGAGTTGGGATTTCCATGAATTTTTTTCCCTCCGATATGGCCGTGGGAAATTTTTTAAATTGATGGAGGAGCCGCGTTCGGTATCAATTACCGTCGCGAAACGTGTAGCTTCAAACTTCGACCATTCGAATCCTGCCATTTTGAATCACCGTGCACGTTCAAGGACATCTGAAGTATTTATCGTAAAAATCGTAAAAATTGCTATTAAAGTTGAGTTCTTTTATTCAACTCATTTAAAATACTTAAGTGACCGAGTTACCGAAGATATCGAGTCCGTAACTATTTTCTCATCAATAATTTAAACAATTAGTTAACTTGCGGAAGTATATCGAATTTAACCAATTATCGTGGTTAATTCGATCGCGTAAACGTTGGTGAAAGTGGGGATGGGCGGAGCGTGAACGCGAGGATGGGCGGGGCGAGCGAGGCACCGTTCCCGCCTCCGCGCCGCCCACCGGCCTTCTTTCGAACGAACGGTAGATAAGCAGGCGGAACAGCGAATCAACGAACAACGAATGACACTTGCCGATTCGTTTTGCAGGTTCGCCGCTGCACCCGCACCAGCAGTACGGGGCGGGCAGCCCCGGTGTGCGCAGCCTTCCTCAGCAACAGCATGCCCAACCACCGGTCCCGACGACGGACCCGTCGGTGGCCGCCGCGGCGGACTTCAGCCTCGAATTCCTGGAGAACCTGCCGACCGGTGACACGTCGAACTTCAGCGCCCAGGAGCTGCTGAACTCGCTCGACTCGACGGCGAGCTTCAACCTCGATATTCTGTAAGGCCACGCCTCGCGGGCGGTCCATTCGGGAAATCGGATCTAAAGTCACTCCTTCGGGCTGTTGTTGTTCTTGGATCGAGAACCGGTCGAGAACCGGCGACGCGCGCAGTAGTGCTCGCTTAAATTTCGCTGAGTCTGTTACACTTAAACTTGCACGACCCATAACCACGCCCCCCCCTACCACTCTTCCCCCACCACTCAGTGCCTCGAGCTCAGCGGGGGCTTGTCTCGGTAGACAAGGTGAAACGATTAAAGCTCTAGCAGAGGAGAAGAGACAGACTTGAAAAAGACGCCGCTACAAGGTAATCATGCGATAAGGAAAATTTCAAATTCGGTCTATTTTTTCTTACCTTTCCGAACGTAGTACCGGTCGATTGTCGAGATCCTTCCGATTGAAACGAGTCCAAACGCGACGCGAATCGGACCAGTTTCGTAGACTCGATGTAAATAACAAAATTAAGAACGTAGTACGATTACTATGAACGCGGAGTCCACGAAGTTCGACCGATTCGCGTCGTGTTCGGACTCGTTTCAATCGGCAGAATCCCAACGATCCGCCGGCGTCGCTTTTAATAAGACAAAAATTAGTACATTTGAAATTTTGTTTATTGCTCGTTTATTCTCGAAGCTCGCGGCGTCCGTTCGCGGTTCTCTTGCCTCGTCGAGCTGTAACTCGAGTCGATTCCTTCGAGAAGAGAAACTCTACACGTTGCGACGCGTAAGAATTCGACTTCCGGATCAGAAAGTTCGCAAATTTAAGTGGGCACTACTGTAGAATCAGCCGGAGACACCCAATCGCGCGTCGACTCGGTTTCGAGATCGGTAACGTGGATCGAATCGATCGTAGCGAACGAAGCTCTGCTCCAGGGAGTCAAGATGTAAGGGCAAATCAGTTATAAGATGAAAAAGAAAAAACGTCTCCGTGCAGTCTTCGAAAACGGGCTAGATTTTTCCAAAGAGGTTCCAACGACGCGAGTCTCATCCGGGACTGAGAATGATTTAACTGTTAAGTTCTTCGAACGAAAAACTCAATTCGCTCGAAGCGATTTTTAAAAAGCTGTCTACCGAGAGTATTAATTAATTATGATTTATAATCTGCAAATTTTTGTAGACGTCGGCTGGTAGTCTGATTCTCGAAGTACCTCGAAGATAAAGTTCAATTCGTTCGAATTTATTTTCACCGTGAAATGTACTATTGCTTCTACTACAATATTTTACAATGCGAGCCTCTTGAATATTCTGCGAGAAGTTTCTATGAACACTGAAAAATATTGCGAAGAAGTCCAGATAATTTCGCCGGGGTCACGAGAGACCCAAATTATTTTCGAAGAATGCACGAAGTGTTTTTTTGTTTTGATAAATCGTAGGTTGAAGAACGAGAAACGATCGAAAAAAATGATTTTTCAGGAACCGAAACCGATGCGACGCTTGCCGATTCTGTCGGCCGAGGGTGCGTTTTTCGAAATGGGCGCGATCGAACGTGTAATATAGTAACGAATAGCGAAAAGTTCCGATCCACCCCCACGAGCCCCTCGAAAGGGGTGGTCCCTCTCGACCGGTTCTATAACCGGTTCGCGTGTCCATCAGACCGGTCCTAGTGCATTTTCGGCAGCTAGTTAACAGGCTGGCGTACTCTTCTTTCTAGGCAATCACGTTTTTAGGTAAAATTGAATTTCTTAACGGTAAACCGATCGAAAGCGGGATGAAGGGGCGAGGATTTCGAGGACACGGCGCACGGTCGACAGCGTGGGAGATCAAGAGATATCTTTTTCATATTATAGTAACACGCGGCTGTTGTTATAGTCGCCGACAGTTCGTTTCTTTCGCCGACGATTGTTCTTGTTCTCACCCTCCCCCACCCACCTAACTGGGCTCTTGTGTTCTTTCACCCCGGGGCTTGGAATACCGTTGAAATTTTTGGATTCTCGACATGGTTCCGAAAGAAGATTTATTCAAAATCAGTGGTGTAAAGAATTGAAATTTTTGTTACCGTTATTCTTTTACGCACCATATCGGTTTCGAAATGGCCCTCCGATTGGGTTCTTGCATCGATTTCTTAGATAATTCATGTCGCTGATTACTGCTGATTATTTATCATTAGACAGCGGATGTTTATGCATTTATGACAAAAATTAGTAGGTATAATTTACAACAGTAAATATTATAATTAATAATTAATTATATTATTTTCGACCTATTAAACATATTAAGAAAGGAAATAAATTTTTATTTTACTCCGATTTGTTGTAATTGAAATAAAAAATTTTTATTTTGCATAAAGATCCGCTGTCTATTTATCATCTTTATCGATGGAAATATTGAATAGCGTACGAATGCTCTGTCATGATACTTAAAGACGGCAGGTAATTGTGAAAGTGGTGTACGTCAAAATTCCAAACAAATTAATCTGTTTGCTTCGTATTACGTCGATTGATTTCGCTAATAATTATATGATAAAGTGAAAAAATTATGTACTGTATATTACATATTATGTGTTGTCATGGTAAAATATCTTTATACCAAATCGAACGCACTTCAATCGTTCGACACGAATACGACACATATCCTGCTTTCACATGGAAATTCTGCTCGTCTCTAAGCATTAATATAGCATAAATTTGTCTATTTGATAGACGATCAGCTTTAACATTGACAGTAAATAAAATATCAACTCTGGAACCATTTTTGAAACCGATGTACACAAAAGAATAGCGGTGACAGTAGCGATAAACCGAAAAACAGGCAGAAAAATTTCTATTCCTCCTGTCGGTTGTTAAGGGAGGAGCCTCTTCGAGTCTAAATAACGAAGATCATAAAACCGATGCAAAAAGCAAAACGACAAAACGATCCACAGTCACGAGGAATAGAAATGTCGAACCGACGATTCTTCTTTCGTTCGGTACGTTCGCGGCGGTAAATTTTGAGAACCATTCCGAGCCCCGGGTATTTTTGCGACGGTTCAATCCTCCCTCGTCGAGGAATCGCGGCCAGCCAGGGGAGGATCGATCAATTTCTCGAGTGCACGCGTCGACGACACCGACGCCGGTGACTTCGACGGGCACTCCCCGCGAAACGACGAACTCTGCTCTTGATTTTTCACGCGTTGGTCCTCGAACGCATCGGCAAGAGACGATAGAAACAAGCTCGTCCACACACACATATATAAAAAAATACACACAGACGAACGTACACACACAAAGTCCGGACTTTCGTCGAATCGATCACCGTCGTTGTTCAATGATTCCAACAACGGTAGAAAGCTTGCCGTTGCGTTCGCTCTTGCCGTGCTCGACCGTGTGCACGCCTCCACCGGAAGTTTTGATTCAACACAGTGTTATAATAACGGCTAGAACGTAGTGTATTTAACGATGCCGCGGACACGGCGTATTCTACAATTAAACAGAAAGTCAATTATGAGATATATATTCGATTCGATGAATTTTGTGGCCTGGCGGGCCGTGGTTTCGGCCCGATCGATCGGTCACCTCGAATATAGGGTTCGTGTTTGACGGTTTGCGAGAGGAGGAGAGAGAGAACGAGAATGAACGCGAGAGAACGAGCGAACGAGAGAGAAAGATAGTTGGAATGAAAGAGGAAGAGAGAGAGAGAGAGAACCCTTCCTAAGGACGCGGTGTTAGTGTTGCTGTCCCGGGGATATAAGTTAAAAAAAAAAAGAACCTTGACTGTACATAAGTATATAAGTTTAGAAGAGGAATTTCGTGACGATAAGTTCGCAAAGTTTAGCCGATTAAAATTAAGGAACCCTATGGTATAGGTGAATATTATTAATGATAATAGTAATTGACGATAATGGTTGGTACGCGAGACGAGCGAATGGTATATCCGAGAGCGAGAGAAATAAGGGGCGGGGCGAGTGGATAGAGTGGGCGGGACGAGCGAACAGAGGGGATGAATGAGGACGAGTGAGATACAAGCCCGGCGACAGAGCACAGCTCCTCGATCGAGCGTATTTATTCAGTTTAGTTCCGAGAGTGTGCTGTGTCGCCGTCTAGGAAGTTGCACACAAATAATCACGGTCAGGTGCGGATGTCGTTCGCGGCCCGACGAATCGTCTCTCGTTCCTTTGGGGACCGTTCCGATCGCGAAAAGTATATAGAATCTGGCGTCCGGAGCGCTAGAAGCGTCCCGAGAGCGTTCCGGAGGCGGTACAGAAGCGTTGGACCGCCCGAGGTCGCCTCCCACTCCCGCGACGTCCCTACCAAGCGGCCGCCCGCGGCAGGCGGGGCTACCGCGCCACTGGCGGCGCGACGAGAGAGGCGGAGCGACGGGCGGGGCCGGGCGACGCGGTGGGGGGCAATTTTAATTGGACTTTTCGTACATCTGCGCGATCTACGGGAAAACGTTCTTTTGTGATCGATTAGCATTAGAGGAACGGTTCAAGGTGGAACAGAGGGATTCGTCGGCGCTGGCTCGACGACGCGACTAATCTTCCAAATAGTGATACATTCCATAGATAAAGAAAGCAAAAACTGGAGTCGGGAATCCACGGTTCGTCTAATCAAAACTATTGTTTCTAAAAGAGATTGAGGGAGGGTCAGAGCAATGGGTGGAGCTGGTGGGAGGAGAACGTTTGACAGAGGGAGTGGCCGAGAGTATGTACAGTGACACGCGGTTGAGAGAGAGAGAAAAAGAAGAGTATAGTATAAGAATATTAATGAAAAAAAAAGATATCCTCGACCGTTCGCCGAAAGTGTGCACGAACAAATTCCGAATTCGGAGTTTCGCTTGTCATAAGTATATTGATAATTATACTCGCGCTCGAACGAATGGGATTAAAACAAAAATTGAGCGAAAGCGAACAAGAGAGAAAGATTGTGAAAGAGTGCGAGAAAGTGAGAGCAAGAGAGAGAGAGTGAGTGTACGTGTGTGTGTGTGTGAGAGAGAGAGACAGAGTTACGCGGTGTGTCGCGCGACATTAGGAGAGTATAATTAATCGTTTCATTTTTTTAATTCTCATCGGGCGGAGCGTTATTATTGTCTTGTAAAATATTGGGGCCACGAAACATAATCTAAAAAACGAAATAAAAGAAAAATACCAAAAAAAAAAATAAATAAACAAAATATAAGTGAGAGACACAGTGAAAGAATGAGAGAAAGAGGAGAGCGAGAAAGAGAGACAGAGATCGAGAGAAAGAGAGAGAGAGAGAGAATTATAGGTGCTCTGGAACGAGTGAAACACCGTGTAAGAGAGACGCAAGATCGAGAGAATCGAGGACGAAGAGGAGGGAGACGAGTCGCCGCACGTTGTTCCGTTCCCATTTTTCGATTTCCATTTTGGTTTTTGACGAGTTCCTTGATGTTTTTTTTCGTTTTTTCTTTTTTTTTGTTTTTTGTCCAACGGTTTCGTGAACGAAAGGCGAAGAGAAAGAGTATTAGGGACCAACGAAACAAACAGAACAAAAAGAAAAAAAACAAGCATGCTGCCGGTGATGTCGATTGTCAACGGTGGATCGTTCTTCTCTCTTTTTTTTTCTTTTCTACACGGCGAGAGAGAACACGGAGAAGAGGAGGGGGAGGGGAGAAATTGAGTGCGTGTTTGTGGGTGTGAGAGATAGAGAGAGAGAGAGAGAAAGAGAGAAAGAGAGAGAGAGAGAAAGTAATCGCAGTGCCTCGGGTTCACGAATCGGTGGTCGATCACACTGATTCAGCCGATCAACAATGTTAGAACGATCGATGTTTCAACGATCGACAAGTTTCAAGAAAATCGGCGGAGATCCCGTTCGAGGGTCATCGAGGACCCGACGTCGTTTTCCGTTGTACCGTCGAGAACGGATGAACCTTTCCCGTTGGGACTACGGAAGGTTTTCGGAACCGGAAGTAGGCCCCGCAATGCAGGCAAAATGGCGGCCAAGGACGCCGATGCGTTTTCTCTCGCGACCCGTCGCGGTTTAGATAGGAAAAGAACGTCGGCCTCGGACGACAATGATCAGGAAAACGAAAAAAAAAAAACAAAACAAACACAAACAAACAAAGAAAACGAAAAAATAATAAGATGATTGCTGGCTGAGAGAAAAGAAAATGGTCTCCTGGTGTGTCGGCTCTCGTCGAGCTGCCTCCGGCCCGAACGGACGCACCTCGATTATTTATAATATTTATAACTTTATATGATACACGGGCATTTTCGCGTAGAGTTAAAACGAGAGAGAAGCAAGGAAAACAAGTTCAATGTTGAATCTCGAACTGTTATTAATAAAATGCGTTGAGTTCCTACAATTCGTTTCTTTAATCCGTCATCCGGAGACTCACGTGTGTCTCGATCATCGTCGAACATGTCGGTCGGAATATTCATCTGTCATTCCGTTCCTCTGGAGGTTCTCGAAACTCGTCGTGGAGTACAGGTAACCCTCGTTGAACGTCTCGGGGGAGAACCAGTCTTTTCGAAGTAAAATGTTTATGCGTTCGGGCAAAAATTTTGTTTAGCGAATCAACTGGGAGAACGAAGTTAATACCGTTCTCCATCGGTGTCGTACTTTTTCTTTTTTTTCGTGGAAATCGTTGATGTTGATCGTGTTATAATTTATAGCAAATATTTTTACAAATATTCTTTTTTTTTTGTACTGGGCTGGCTGGAGAGTCTTATCGCGTCTTTCGAGGTGTACAGAAAAAGTTTCACCTCGTTGAAGCAGGTTTTGCGAAATGTAAGTATTGATCATTTTATTCGATGGTATTCTTTAGTAACATAGTTTAAGAATATTGTTAATAATACGCTGTTTATCTGCGACGTTTATTTTTGTACATAATGTCGATGCTAGACTGTGGATCTTTATGCAATTCTCGATTTTTATGGGATATTTATTTTAATTGCTGCAATAGTTATTTTAATTGCAGACCGACCACTAACCACCAATAATTCAGTAATTTCGGGATTAAATAAATTTATAATTTTTATGCTTCGGCGCAACATAATTATTGAAAATTATATTAATAGGTTTCCGGTAGATAAAGTGTTATAAATTGAGTTGACAGAAATATCTCGTGTACTTATTGTAGGAAACGTAAATGAAAAAAATATTTTATATATTTTACAAATTCAACGATACGAATGCTATGTTGTATTTATTAAATTTATACATGTCGTAGATGCATAAAGATCCGAAATATAGTCATTGTTGTACTAAAAAAGAAAAAAAAGAAAAAGAAAGTCGATAAGACTCTGGGACCAGCCAAATAAATTTTATACATACCAGGAAGAGAACCAATTTAATTTCTCCAATTATAAAATTCCCTATATTGAAAATAAAAGAAGAATGTTATACTGGAAAGCAGCTCCGCTTTCATAGATACATACTACGATTAGAACAACGTTATCTATTATTTGTTCATTTTTTTTTTTAAATGATGGATGCCTCGACTACAGACATACGGGAGATGGACGTACACCGATAAATAAAGTGATTATACATTCTCGTTTATTAAGGAAATTTCCATTGGTTAAAACAAACGAATATTTTAAGAATTTAAATTATACATTGTTTATAAATAAAAAGTTCACGTTAAAATGTAAATCTTTGGTTTTCTCAATTCTTTTCAAATCAGTCGACCACTTTCAAAACGTCCATCCCGAACGTTTCACGTTTAACGATTTTGCTATGTTTCAATTATGCTGGACTGCGGATTTTATGCATTTGTGCCAAGAGTAACAACAATTTGAAGTAGCGCGATTGTTACAATTATTTAGGAGCATCGATGTCAATTTATTTATTATTATTATCAAAGGTCAATTTATTTGTCTCCCGTTTGTTGCATAAAGATCCGCAGTCCGGTTTATCGAAACGGTCAGTCAATCCAGTTTTAACAAATCACGGAAGCCAATTGTTAAAACATTACTAAAAAATTGAATCATCAATTTCCCTTATCAACCATATCGTTCTTCGCAATAACCACGTAAACTTTACGAATTCGAGCAGACATTTTCGAAGAATTTGCAATAACAATGTTAATTTTACGAATTCGAGCGAATATTTTTAAAGAGCTCGAAGAAATTCAATTTCCGAGAACACTGGGCCCCGGTTAAATGCAATGAATCGCAGCAAAAATTGTTCTCGAATTTTGGTGAAACGATCTGCCCCCGTAGTGTCAACGAAACGAACCAGTTCGAGTCGAGCCGATTTTTGTCCCACTTTTCCGAAAAATCGAGCGGTCCGCAACGTTTCCGCGAGCAACAAATTGCACGCGTATACCGAAAAGGACATTCATCGGAGCGATAGGGGACGGCCGCGCGATTTCAATGGAACGTTGTTTCGCGTAAACGCGTTTTATCAAAATCGCTGTTGTAAACCGTTGTCGCGTTTGCACGAGGGTTACCTGCGCGCGTGTTTTTTCCCCGGCGGATCCGTGTTCTTTGACCGTGCGTCGCGTTCCGCGTTTATTTAAAAAGGCGGCCAAAGACAAGGGGTGGGACACGCGAGAAGAAAATATTATCGGTGGAAATGTCGCCTGCAGCGCTCGGTCCGCGTTTCGATAATAAACAACGCGTGTGCGTTGAACGGGGTCCCGGCTATAAACGTCGAATTGGCCGCGGCTATTTACCAGCTCCGTAACTTTGCTAATTGTCGGGTCGCGTCGAACCCGCAACAAATCAGACCGCCCGTTTCAATGGATTCCGGACGCCCGGTTATTTGCGGACCGAAAATAATCGCGACGCTAACAGAGACAACGAACCCCGATCGTATCGATCCGGAGTTTGCCCGAGTCCCGTGGAATTTCGAGAACGTAAGTTGCATTCGCCTGGAAACTCCCTTTTTTTCTATAATCAACCCTCCGCTGCACCCCGTAAAAAACAAAATGTCTGTTCCCATGGTGCTCTCTCGTGGGACTAAAGGTAAAAGTTAATTAAATATGCTTCATATAAGGCGAGGGGTTAATCAGTATTCGAAGAAAGTGCTCGCCAGGTGATTCACAGCAATTTCCCAACGCGTTCTCGCATTTTAATCGTCTCCAACCCCCGTCGCGCGTACCGTTCACTAAATAAACGAAAGTATTTAGCACGGCGGCAATATTTCGGCCGAAATTGATTTATTCATTCTATCTTTTCTACCCCTAATATATATGTAAATAACTTTCCACCGCGCCGCTTCGATTCCTTCGATCGGCAGGGGTTGCGCGCGACCACCCCTCACCCCCTCGCCCCCGAATACGTTTTCTCAAATAGAGGACCGCCGCGCCGGTTGGATGAAAAATTCAACCCTCCGCCAATTGGTGTAGAACAATCGGAAGTAGAATACCCGTTCCACAGCCAGACACTACGTGCTACTCGGACCTGTCACAACTCGAAAGCTAGCCACGGACCAGGATTTGATACATTACGAACAAAAATCGACGAAACGAGCCACCTGGTGCGACAGACAATTTTCTGATATCAGAGAAAATCAAATTTCGATTTAAAATCGTGTTAACACGTTGTCCTCTCTGTCAGTCGTACGTGAGTGATGGAATTGTCCATATTGAGACAGTTTAAACTAATAAATATTCAATTTTTATCGATCGTAAAATGTTGAAATCTGTATTAATGTTTTCGGCGCTCGGGTTCGATCAATTATTATTTAATAATAACTATTTAAATAATAATTATTTATAACAATTGATCGAACCCGAGCGCCGAAAACATTAATACAGGTTTAAACTAATAGTCTTGAAATTTATCTGTCTGCTGCGTCAAGTTGAAATTACTCGGTCACGAGTGCAGACATAGACGAAATAAAAATTGCCATTATTTTTTTTTAAGTATTTTTCTGACGACTCACCGTGAAACGTTCGGGAAGGGAAAGTTGATTCACGATTGACAGGTTTTTGATTGAGATTCCATCGAAATTTTATGGCAACGATGTTATTAGCTAATTAAATCCAAAAATAAGTAAACAAAAAAGTTTATTCTTATTATTATTAAATGTAATTAAATAAATATCATTATTAAATGTTCTTTCATTCAATGTTCACTAACTTGAACGAACGTAGTCCTACCTTCCGTTGGAAGTTCGTTTTGAAAATTTCTCTCGAAGTATTTCTGGTTTTGGTGTTCACGTAGATTCCGTAAAAAAAATGGATCTAGCCACGAAATCGTCAAAAGCGTTCAATGTTCTGCTCTCGAAGTGTTGTTTTGAAAATGTTTTGAAGTGTTCCTGATTTCGGTGGATTTGTTGTTGTTTTGGGGGACGAGCGCTTACAGCCGGTTACAGAACACCTTGTTTACCACGGGGAAGCCTTAACCCCGTCCGTAGGTACGATTCCCAACGAAACTCCGGTCATTATCGATTCCTTCGAGGCCGTTGTTGCTAAGCGGATTCTCCGCGCTCGAAACTAATCCTGTACGAGAGTCTCTATTAACCTGCACGCGTCGGAGCTTGCTCAGGTGAGCAGGTTAACACGGCTACGCGGTGCCCGGGTCACTGGAGACCCACGCTTCAGACAACCATCCACCGTGGCCGAATTATCCCATTATCCCCAAAACACGTTTCGCAGTCCACATGCTGCTCGTCTTACGCGACTATCATCTTCGATACGTTCTAACCGACGTACGTCCTAACTTGCACAAGCTTGTTGTTCTTTTAACTGTTTGAATATTTAAAAGTTTACGATTAGACGTGCGAAATAAACGCGCGGAATATAGACGGGAAGGAACTTTGGAAATATATGGTTTATTTAAGGGTGTTGCGGATTTTACGCATTTGCACCATCTAGAAACTCGCAAACAATATACTCGAAAGTTTGTTAAATTTTAATGTTTTCATTTTATTCGAACATTCGCACCCCGATAAAATCTAGTAATTTTCATTCGACTCCAATTCCGGTGAACCGTCTGACAATTCCAAACTTTCCAAAACAGCATTTCAAGAAGTTCCTGGCTACTGTAGATTATCGCATAAGAGAACGGAAATTTATAAACAATCCTTTTCTTGGCTGCGATATTTATTTATTTTCCAAATAGCTAATTCAGCAAGAATGACAAAGAATGAGTAATCGCAAAATTTTTATGAAAAAATTTGTTAAATGGCTCTAACGATTCCACCGTGAGGGATAATTTAGCAAGAATAACAAGAATTGAGCATAATTCAACAGTTTTGTCTGAACGTAAAAATCAATGTTAAGTGGCTCGAATAATTTTATCATCCCCTATAGATCGTCCGTCAGCCTGACGCGTACAGTGAACAGGAAGAAGAAAAAGATCAATATCAAGTCTTCGTGGCTTGTTGTGGCATAGTCGCTCAACAATTCAGCGAGAGCTATCAGCGGGAAATGTGCTTTTGCAAAATAGGCGTTTTGCAGCGCTGCGCGACGAGCCGAACACTAGGTCGAACGGCAGCCTAACGCGTATAGTCGACGGGAACAGGGGAGGAGGATCAATATCACGGTTAGGGAGAGACCGGACTGAGAATAGGAGCGAGAGCAGGAGCGATGAGGGATAAGGATTACGGGGGCGCAGGGAAGGCACGCCGGAGAGACCCGGATGGAAACTCCAAAAATGTCAATTCGACGTCCCAGCTCCTCCGTCAAATTACGAGGTCTCCTCGAGGGTCGCGGGCCCCCGCCGGACTTTTACGCCCCTGGTTACGCCGCTACCCACTGCCGAACTTGTTATCGCGTTTCGGACGAAAATCGACGTTCGCGAACACCAATGTTCCGCCACCTCAAAAACATCGGTTTCCCAATTTCCACGAGAGAATAATAGAGTGTCAAGTCGTTTCGACAGCAATCCTCCTTACTTTTCGGACAATTTTTGTAACAATATTAAGGATTTTATCGATCGAAATTTTATATTATTTATGTGAAGAATTATCGGCGCAAGGTTCGATCAGTTCTTTAAAACGTTACGATTCGGATGTGAATCTGTACAACGTTTAAAAGAACATAACATAGCTAATTGTTTTAACTGATCGAACCTTGCGCCGATAATTCTTCACATATATAATTTTTGTAACATTCGGATCAGACATAAAAATTTTAACGGTCTTTCATTTTTATCTGTGAAAAAAATTTCGGTAACTCATCTTACGCCTCTACCCTCTTTCGTCACTGGATTATTTATTAATGGACGGTACAATATATTAACACTTTAGCTACGAAATTGTAGAACAAATCAACAGGGAAAATATTATTTGAAACGAGACTGGTTTGCGATGGGACAATTTTTCAACGATTTCTGCTGTAGCAACTTGTAAATTCCTCAAGCTGCGATGCTGTTTGATCCAGTAGATTGTAGACGATTCGGATAGGGGATGATATTCGGTCAACATCCGGATGTTTTTGAGACTCGCCGGTGAACTCGGGCCTTCTACTTCTGCATTATGGTTGTCTTTGAAAGCCGGACCAGTGTGCTCGGTCTGTTCCCGATGTTTGACTTGCGGTCTTCGAACCCAATCGAATCTACCCCTGTTCAGGATTCCCTGGATTTAAACGAGTCTATTTTCGGGCGTTCTTTGGACCAGTGTCGATCTAACTCGCGGATTTCCAGCTCTGACTATTAATGAACTGTCGGAGGTCTTCGACGCGCGATTCGATTTGCTTCGGCAGAAATTTCGCGGTGTATTTGCGCTGGTTACCTCCATCTCGGGGCCACGTCCATCGGTAGGCGGGGAATTTTAATTTAAAGCAGAACCAATGGGAAATAGTCAAGCGGTTCGGACAGTTCTAGGCACAGGAATCAACTCCTTGTTGCTACATTTGATTAGTAAGTATTTGGCCATTCTGGTTGACCAAAATTGTTTATAATAACAACATTTCTTCGAACGTGCTACTGTACAATTTTAATTTGTTTGAAAGAAATATCATTTTACCTGAAGTATGATTAAAGTTAAACTAATGTCCTTTGGCGCACAGTGTTTTCTATTGTCGAATCTTTCACTCGAAATTCAAATAATGTAATAAAAAATTGTTTGGCTGTTCGAAAAGACTAACATATGATTATTTATCAAATAATTAATTTCGATAATGCCTGGAATTATCGTATAGAATCCTTAATAAGTAGAATCTCGTGCTAAAATATTCTGGATTGCTCCCTTAAATTATTTCGAATAGTGATGACGTTGCCGCAGCTCGAAGGAATCGACTCGGATTCGATGATCGACCTCGTTATCGCGTAAGGAGAGGATCGCTCGAGAATGATCTAGTCTGCGACTCAAGCGAGTGCGAAATAAATTGGACACAAGAACCGCAGGTTACACCCGCTGCCTTCAAATTGTATCCTGTCCAATATTTTCTGTTTTATTCAGCCATTCGCGTGAAACTTTCGAATTTTTATTCCTGTCGCGCACATAGTGGACCTCGCTGACCTTTGCGACGAAGGATAATCGATCATTCGCCCACGATAGGAGTACCAATTATGTGCGAAAATAGTGCAACTCGATTCCTGTTGTATTGCATAATCTGACATCTGAATTGACGAAAGAATAGTATTGAATTTTTAGCAACATTTTTATTTGTCCGAATAACATGAAACCTGCCATGAAATAGTATTGAATATTGAGCAACATTTTTATTTATTTGAGCAATATTCTTTTCTCGCACCTAGGATGAAATATTAATCCTTCGAGGACCAATGTTAACATAAAGCAGACGCCAGGACCGTATACCTAATTTGTGAAATTGGAAACAAATAATTATATTTTTAATAATTTTTACCTTTCCCATTATCGTAGATTTTGATATGATCCAGTTCTCAGAGGAAACTGTTAGTTTTTTTATTGAATTATTTCAGCTGACCGCAACATGCGAATTTCATAGCAAAATTGTTTAAGCTAGCAGTTAAGGATTTAAAAAAAGAATGAAATTTTGATTTTGACAAAGCCTTCCTAATTTTTAATTTTCCGTCATTCGTCATTCATTAGAGACGCAGAGAATAAATAATTATTCGGTACGAGGCATTGAGTTTGGCGTTTTCGAGATATGTGATTCATAGTGCGTCGGTTTGGTTCTTTTTTTCTTGTTGCTCGTTGTAAATAGCGTTACCGGCGCGACCGGTGGGTGGGAGTTAGATAAAGAGAAAGCGGGCGAAGCACGTGACGGTGATTTTTACGGATCACGGGGAATCGGCGAACACAGTGCGCAATCTTATGGCGTTTTCTTCGTGGTCGGTGCGCGAGAGGGGATCGAGAATGCAAAGGAAAGCCGTTTCTCTCCCTTCTCGGCGTGAAATCGCCGAGAACGGGTCATATGGGATACGGTCCGTGACGGACACGGTGACAATCTCGGGAACAGTTCAGACATTTCCACGTAACACGCTCAAAAAATCCATTTTTTCTGTCGGCACAACCTACAATCCCTGTCTGGTATAATTTTTAACAGTCACTCCGAACCACTCGAGTGCAAACGGTGCTCAAATTTTTGCGTTCATCGATCACTTCCAAACGAATTTTACACGTTCACCACATAAATAGGTGCGTACAATCGAAAACGGTGGACACATTAGAAAGATTTCAGGACATCGTCGGCGTCAAATGACCGGCTTTTATTATTGCAATTATTAAAAGTGTAAAAATTTTTTTGTGGAAAAATAATGGAATAAATTCTCTTCCCCTAGCCAGTCTATTTTATATTGAAAATTATGGACAATCTGAAGCAACATTTACCGATACTTTTAATGCTTGGTAGGTTTAGCGTTAATGAGGCAATTAACAAATAGACAGTCGTTCTCACTTTAATAATGTTAACAAGCTGAAAATAATAAATTGACATTTTTACATAATCCTCCCTACTGTTTCAAATTGGTACTAATTTTTTCCATAAATAATGTCCGCCTTCCAGTAATAATTTTTAATGCCGTCTCAGAATCGAGTGCGAAGGGGGGTTGAGATTTTTAGCAACGATTCCGCAGATAAATTTAGTAGCGCGCTGCTAAACGTTCTGCAGAATTGTATGAAAATTTTTAGTGACGTCACGGAATCACCATTGCGGTTTCCCGAGCTACCCTGAATCTCTCGTCTTCGAAACCGACGTGCGAGGCCGCCAGGAGACGAAACTCGGCAGCAATAATTCGGTAAAAATTGATGAAGAGCATCGAGATAGAGGAAGAACGAGCATGGGAAAGAATAGAGAGTGATTAAGAAAGTATGTATGCGCGTTTGCGAAAGAGAGAATGGAAACAAGTATGAATGAAAATGAAATACGGTTGAATCGAGACGCGAGAAATAACGATGCGATGTAAATATATTATAAAAGAGAGAAAGAGAGATAAACAAGCGAGAAGTGTTTGCGTTACGATTATTTATGTCGCCGAACGAAAGCGATTTCGCTGATGAATTGTAACAATTCATAATTTTGCAACGGGAACCAGAAGAAATGCGAAGAGACTAGAGAGAGAGAGAGAGAGAGAAAGAGAGAGAGAGAGAGAGAGATAGAGCAAGAAAGAAAAGCATCTTACACAGACATACACATACGCAGATTATGTACATAAGCTAATGGGTAAAATATCTCCCTTGGTAAAGGATAGTTTAGTTATTTTTATTACTATTATTATCTACCGTTAAGTAACCGCTACTATTATTATATTACATGATTGTCGGCTGAACTTCACCTAAGGAAACCAAAATTTGTCGACTTTTTTTTTGTGCAATCTTGTAGATTCTGGCGAGAAAGTGTTGAAAATCCAGGTTTCAATGTTAGGAATTCGCTGGTTCAAAAGTTACGCGTCTACAAATGCGTTTTTGATAGGGCGCCGCCATATTGGTGCGTATTTGTATTGCAGCGCAAGCACACTCGCCACAAATCAACATGGCGGCGTCCAAAAACATCCAACACACTTGCGAACTAGTGGATTCCTAACATTGAAACTTGGATGTTTGACATTCACTCGTCAAAGACTACAGTATTAGATTAAAAAAAGTTTAAAACCTCTGGTTTCCTCAGGTGAAGTTTCACATTATTGTCACACGATTATTATTATTACGTATTACTATTGTCATTATTAATATTATCATTGTTATCCTTCGGCCAATGATCTCAAAAGAAAGATAGCAATTCGGACGAGAGCGTAGCTAGAATAATCTGAGCCAATTTCGATTTTCGTCGAAGGCCACATCGTCCCCAAGAATCGATTCCACGCACCTCCGTCGACTGTGTTTCTTCTTCGTCCTTTACACCGTCTTACGCCCTCTCCTTCGTCTTTATTTCTGGCCTGTGTACTCTCTAAACATGTTTATGACGCGCTTCGAAGCGACTCCGTTCACCCAGGGTCGCGAATTCTCGCAAAAATCGAGGTCCGGACTCGTTCGACGCGCCACGCTGCCACATGCTCGATCCAAAAGCGATCGAAAATAACGAAAGTGTTAACACATTACTTGTCGATCGGCATTCCATTATTCTTTTTAAATCTATTTTTGTTAGAATAAAAATTGTACACAGCTTGTTCAGTGTAAAACACGCTGTTGAGTAATTCGAAATATTTATTAGACTGTGGCTTTATTAAACTTTATGGAAAGTGAAAATTTTCCGAGTGAACCGTGAGAATGAAGTGAAACTATATTTTCGCTTTTAATAATTCTAATACGTCGAAAAATAGTGCATAAATTATTTTAACATTTTCAAATTCTCGAATTCGACCCATTCGATTTTATAAATCCATAAAATCCGCAGTTTATCGATTACAGTTGTCAAGAGAAGAAAGGAGTGTGTCTAGCTAGTTAATCTTCGAATTAATATAACGTTTGTTCCGCGCAAAGATGCCTAATCGTAAGTAACGTGTTAACAATTTTACAAAACGCGTCCCCGTTTTCCCTTTTCGAGGACTCGTCCTTGGACTCACTTTCGACTCGAGAAACGTCGAGTGTCAGCCTTATTAGACAATGAACGTTCCTTTATTTCTGTTCCTTTCTGTTTTCGATCGATTCTTTCATTGCATAAGAAGCTGAACAGAAGCCGGAAGCCGTCGCGTTCGAGTGTCGCCCGTTCGCTTCGAATAGAAAAATGAGAATTGCGATCGAATTTATTTTGCAACGATCGCCGGAGCTCAATGAAAATCAGCTGAAAACGTTTCGATAGCGTCGTAACGTTGTTTTATTATGTCGCGGTGTGCGCGATGCGAGCAACAATGCGAACGGGGCACACGAACGAGGCGTTCGTTTAATTTTCGTCCCGTATTCGCGGATCCGTTCGTTTGCGGAGACACCGTACTAAAGAAAAAATGGAAATGGAGATAGGGAGATAGAAGCAGAAATGTAGAAAAAAAAACGAAAAAGAAAAATGATGTTTCAAAACGATGCAATTTCGAAAGTGACCTATTTCAATTGATTGAATTCCGTTAGAACTGACGGCGGTGCAACGCCGATCAAATTATTCATGAACATGTTTTATCAAACGAGAGTCAAGACATTTTGTCATGTCTTTGTATATTTTTATGCAATGTTGTAGAATGATATTGTTTCAAATATATTATACAGATAATGATAATAAACAAATTTATATGCCATAAGAGGTGTATTCTTTTTATCGCCAATCCTTCACTCGGCTAGCTTGAGAAACTTGCGTTCGTATATGTGAGCGACACTGTCAAATCGAATTTAAATCGACCGCTGCACAGATTTGATTGGTGTCGCCATCAGTGGCAATCTTCTCAACCCAGACGAGGTATACGAGTATTACCGACGAGCAGAGAATATACTCTATGCTGCAACCTTACCGGAAATCGTGTTACTCGAATCACAGATGAGGTATAAAACACAGACTTAGGATCAGTACAGACATTGCAGCTTATGGACTTTTCTGTCCACGCTTCGGGGGGGCTCTAAGAGCCCCCGTACCATTTCGGTGTCGCACTCACTGTTATCGATAATTCGCAAATTTGGGCGTATTAGTAAGAACTGAATATTCCGTATACTTCATTTTTACTACGGATGTTTAATATGATTTGGAAGTCATACATGAATATGGCGCGTATATTTGAACAGAGAAAATAGTATTTACGAAGAATGAATAATAAAAATATGAACTATAGTAAAATTAATTTTGTTATATTGCTCGTATTATTGAAGAAAGTATATTGCAATAATTTTACATATTTTAAACTAATGCTCTACTTTCTTTACAATTATTTAATGCGTACACACATATTTATTATTCTTGTTTTTTAAAATAACGACTTGCAAGTTTAATAAAACAGGCATTTTTATGCCTATACAAATAAGAATTCACTATATTTTTACAATTTAAGTTGCAGTTAATTGTGTTTATTAGATTAATTAAACGACTTATATATTTTGAAATATCAACATCACTAAAAGTTCCGCCTCTACCTAAATAGAACATTTGCTCGAGATCTAAGTAAGACTGCGTCAGTGGCGTACGTAAATGGACTTATATGTAGTATCGTTGGTAATGAATAAACGTAGAATGTTGACATTACTTTGGAACACAATTACTTTTTACTGTAGAATGTTATAACGCTCTTATTGTCGTTGAATCAGACGGAACGTGACATTGCAAAATGTTGTAGAAGGGAATAGGTTTGAAATACAAGATTACAAGATCTTTATTGAAAATCTTTCAATACATTTGTTCTTACATCTATCATGTCTTACATTCTAGGATACAATATTTACACGAATTCTAAGTGTGCAGCTATTAGCTCGATATTATCCACTATTTGTAAGATACTAGAAGTTCTTACAAATAGAGGATAATACCGATTGCCCAGGTCTCACCACGAGGAGGTTGCTGCACAAGAGACCCGGAGAGGGAGTCAGAACGAATGCAATATTCCTTCTGGCTCCCTTTCCTAACAACGACGAACTTATATTAACGCAGTAACGCAGTATGTCGAGTAATTATTGCGGGGAAAAAGGTGTGAATCGGAGAAGAAGTCTCCGATCCACGGGGGAGCAAAGGCGAATCAGGCAGAAGGCTCTGATTCTTTCAAAAAGAGAAACAAGAATGAACCAGAGCAGAAGGCTCTGATTCGAGGGTGACGCGAACGCGTACAATGCTTGCAGCCAAACTCCAGTCAGCACCGATACCCAACATGAACTCAAGAAGAGCGATGACCAAGAGAAAAGCTCGCACGGTGTCCCATTTACTCCAGTTACCGCCTGTTACCAAGCAACTTACGTTGAGGTAACTCGGACGGAATTACGACAGAGAGGACTTTTCACTTACACAGTGTAACACAGCGAACAGATCGCTTGACCATCCACTCTCAATGAATTGACGCCGAATACCGATACCAACTGGATTGGTACATACAAGCAAGGTCCGACACAGCGGAAGGCTGTGTCGGAATCAAAAAACGAACCGAGCAAAGTGAAGTTAGATTGAATTAAATTAAACTAAATGAAATGAAATTCAGTTAAGTGAAGTTAAGGCAATAATTACTCGACATATTTACAACGATGACATACAATCTTAATAACTAACGCACGCACGCAAAACGAGCAATTATTGTCGCAAAAGAGGGAAGAATCAAAGCAAAAGGCTTTGAATTGCAATGAAGAAAAAATGAACCAGAGCAGAAGGCTCTGGTTCGGGGGTGACGCTAAGACAATAATTGCTCGGCAAATATAAATAACTTAACATACGCAGTCTTCACGATGTATTCTCTTCGTTGGTGTGTCCTCTTCGTACGATGTATCCTGACCGACTGTTAAACAATACATGACTCCGCATACGAGTGCGAATACGTCAAGAAATACGACAAAACTAAATCCCGCACACGAGTGCGGCCTATAGGCACTTCGGGAGCCCCGGGGACGCGACACCCCGTACTCACTCACGGCCCCACCCGTGAGTGAGCCCCTGAGGGACCTTCGATCGAAGGAATACCAATTTGAAATAGGAAATATAAATTTTCAGAAGACCATCTCGAGAAAATTCAGAAGCAATTCTATTATAGATCGAGCAATAAAACCAACGATGATGAAGATGCGACGAGAGTAACTATAAACCCCGCACACGAGTGCAAATCTAACCAGCTCACGACAGCCAACCTAACACCAGCTCACGAGAGCCAAGCTAACCCCGCACACGAGTACGGCCTGCCTACGCCGCACACGAGTGCGAAACTAACCAGCTCACGAGAGCCACACTAACACCAGCTCACAAGAGCCAAGCTAACCCCGCACACGAGTGCGGCCTATAGGCGATTCGGGTGCCCCGGGGACGCGACACCCCGTACTCACTCACGGTTAAGTGAGTGAGCCCCTGAGGGACTTCTGATCGAGGGTATACCAATTTTTAATAAGAAACTTACAATTTGATAATAAATGAATATATTTGGTCTTACATCTATCATGTCTTACATTCTAGGATACAATATTAACATAAATTCCAAGTGTGCAGCTATTAGCTCGATATTATCCACTATTTGTAAGATACTAGAAGTTCTTACAAATAGAGGATAATATCGATTGCCCAGGTCTCACCACGAGGAGGTTGCTGCACAAGAGACCCGGAGAGGGAGTCAGAACGAATGCAATATTCCTTCTGGCTCCCTTTCCTAACAACGACGAACTTATATTAACGCAGTAACGCAGTATGTCGAGTAATTATTGCGGGGAAAAAGGTGTGAATCGGAGAAGAAGTCTCCGATCCACGGGGGAGCAAAGGCGAATCAGGCAGAAGGCTCTGATTCTTTCAAAAAGAGAAACAAGAGCGAACCAGAGCAGAAGGCTCTGATTCGAGGGTGACGCGAACGCGTACAATGCTTGCAGCCAAACTCCAGTCAGCACCGGTACCCAACATGAACTCAAGAAGAGCGATGACCAAGAGAAAAGCTCGCACGGTGTCCCATTTACTCATATACCAACCGGTACCATTCAACTTACGTTGAGGTGACTCAGGTGGAATCGCGACAGAGAGGACTTTTCACTTATACAGTGTAACACGGCAAACAGATCGCTTGACCATCCACTCTCAATGAATTGACGCCGAATACCGATACCAACTGGATTGGTACATGCAAGCAAGGTCCGACACAGCGGAAGGCTGTGTCGGAATCAAAAAACGAGCCGAGCAAAGTGAAGTTAGATTAAATGAAATTAAACTAAATGAAATGAAATTAAATTAAATTAAATTAAGTGAAGTTAAGGCAATAATTACTCGACATATTTACAACGACGATATACAATCTTATAATGCACGCACGCAAGCCGAGCAAATATAACTAACTTAAAATACGCTGTAGTCTTGATTGGTGTCCTCTTCATTCGATGTATTCTGAGATGCTGTATAACCCCGCACACGAGTGCGAATACAACAGGAAATACAACAAATTAAATCCCTCACACGAGTGTTAACTTAATACCCGCTCACGAGAGCAAACCTAACACCAGCTCAAGAGAGCCAAGCTAACCCCGCACTCGTGTGCGGCCTATAGGCGATTCGGGAGCCCCGGAGACGCGACACTCCGTACTCACTCACGGTTTCCCCATCCCTGAGTGAGCCCCTGAGGGACCTCCGATCGGAGGAATGCCAAATTTAAATAAGATATATCAATTTCTAGAAGAGGATCTTATGAAATTTCAGAAACGAAATTCAATTAGATGTCGAGCAATTAAAACAACGATGATGAATATGTGATGAAGAGCAATTGTAAACCCCGTACACGGGTACGGCCTACAAACCCCGCACACGAGTGCGAATCTAACCAGCTCACGAGAGCCAAACTAACCCCGCACACGAGTGCGAATCTAACCAGCTCACGAGAGCCAAGCTAACCCCGCACACGAGTGCGGCCTGCCTATCAAGCACACTAGTGCGAATCTAACCAGCTCACGAGAGCCAACCTAACACCAGCTCACGAGAGCCAAACTAACCCCGCACACGAGTACGGCCTATAGGCGATTCGGGAGCCCCGGGGACGCGACACCCCGTACTCACTCACAGTCAAGTGAGTGAGCCCCTGGGGGACCTTCGATCGAAGGAATACCAATTTTAAATCAGGAATATACAATTTGATGATAAACGACGATGTTCGTTGAATTAACCGTCGAGGGCAGAATCGTTGAAGGTGGGCCAAGGGTAATCAACAAAAGTATTGTAAAACCCTTGACCCACCCTGTGCTGTAAAGCAACAAATAAACTCTCGCAAAGTAAACCATCACAAATAAAAAAAAAAATTGGCCAAACTCACCAAACTGCACAGCTACTGGACTGCTACTGGACAGCCACTGGACAGCCACTGGACAGCCACTGGACAGCCACTGGTCAGCCACTGGTCACTCACTATCACTCGCGTTCACTCGCGATCACTCAGTCGGACCCGTCGGACCGCCCGGGCCGGAGTCCGCGGCCCAACTGACTGACTGACTGAGAGTGCTCGCCGAGTTCAGGCGCAGCTGCGCAGCGACGCGGAACTGTCCCCACTCCATCTATTTCCACTCCGGCGATTTCGATCGCCGTGATAGTAATTATTGATAAATTTATTATCTATGGCTGTTTAATGTTTATAACAATTCCTTTTGCCAACGATGCCGACAAACACACCCTTGACCACCTGGTCATCTAATTTTTTAGCGATGATAGGTAGTAGAACCCGAGATAGAGAATAACTTTTAAACCATGAACATTTTCACGAATTAATTTATTAAACATAATACACTAATAAATTTATTATTTCGAATCGGCTAATATTTATAACAATTCCTTCTGTCAACAATGTCGACAAACACTCCTTTGACCACCTGGCCATCTAATTTTTTAGTACAAATTTTTAATAGAACTCGAAATACAGAATCACTTTTAAACCATGAACATCCGCACGCATTAATTTATTGAACATAATACACTGATAAATTTATTATTTCGAACTGGTTAATATATATAACAATTCCTTTTGTCAACCATGTCGACAAGCAGTCCCTTAACCATCTGTTCAGCAACATATTTTTGTTCCCACAGATCGATTCTTTATGTATAAAAACGATTGTAAGGAAATAATGTGCGTTGTAAAATATTTTCAAGTTCAAATTGAGGTATCGCAATATGAAAATTGAAGTAAGAATTCTTGATTTTTCTAAAATTATGTTTTAGTACTTTCGTATGTACAATATTTCTAGGAATTTTTTGTCCTTGAAAATTCTACATTTTAAATTAAGAAGCAATATGTCTCTGAATTTTGACAGCTCCGACAAGCAGGAAAGGAATCGCTCAAACGCATTCGATGCGAGCATCGACGGTTTTTGTGTGAATATAATGCGGCAACATTGCACTTTTAAAGGTGACAACGTTGTAAAATTAGCATTCTCGGACACACACCGTTTGTGTTGCAACGCCATGTAGTTCACTAGCTGACCGCTCCATTTCGATAGAGTCCGCTATTGTACAGGAGCATTTTCTACAGGGTCGGTAATTCAGAACCGTGGACAGAAAAATGCATTGCTTGCAATGTCTGTACTGATCCTAAGTCTGTGAAAGTAGTCAATCACCGTATGGGGTTTCGTGTCTAGTGGACGGCACTTTACCATAGGAGCGCTTCGATTTAAAACGAACACGAAAGCACATGGAAAAAACAATAGAATCCTATCGTCAGCTCAAAGAATATTGACTCGATAACATTTTTTAACAATGAAATAGAATCATAATGTTTAAAAGAAATCATGTCGAAAAATTGCTTAATTTTCGCAGCCATTAGCTCGATGTGATTATCGATTTTTAATATTTTATAGAGTAATACGGCCCTATGATAAAGTTTAAAAATTCCCACGGAAATACATTCTAAGATCCAGAAGTTCCTTCTAAATTCGCGTGAATTTTGTCAAAGCTGCAGATTGCGTTTTTTCGATTGTTCAACTCGATCTAATATTTCTTTCTAAGACGAAGTGCCCTTTATGAGGTACATATATAATTGTTCGTGCCGAGGGTACAGATTAGTCATTGCATTTTATGGGTTTTTTTTGTCTAGTCTTTGAGGAACTCTGAGTCATGACACCGTCGTTATACTTCGTCGGTAGTCATAGCATTACAGACACAACTCGTTAGCCATTTCTATTTGATCGTTTTCGTGGATCTAGTTCCAACATTTATCGTTTGTCAGCGTAGAGGACGTAAGAAAACCAGTTGTTATTGTGCGAGACACGAAACCCATATGGTGATTGGTCTACTCTTATCGTCTGTGATAAAAAGTAATTATCTACCGAGCAATTACAGAATGGGTAATGTCAGCATTCTATATTTATTTATTACCTACACGGACGTTGTAAAATTAGCATTCTCGGACACACACCGTTTGTGTTGCAACGCCGTGTAGTTCACTAGCTGACCGCTCCATTTCGATAGAGTCCGCTATTGTGCAGGAGCATTTTCTACAGAGTCGGTAATTCAGAACCGTGGACAGAAAAATGCATTGGTTGCAATGTCTGTACTGATCCTAAGTCTGTGAGGTGTACAAATAACTTGGATACTTCATCGTAGATGGCTCTGTAGATCTCATTTGTAATTGTTATTCACAAATCTCTAAATAAACCGCAAATCTGTGCTATAGACTTGATTCAAATCATTGTAATTAATAATCTTTAACACACATCCGTAATTCATACAGGTACATAAACTGCTTTACAAATTAATATGTTAATAATTCATGTCACGTTATTAAATTCCCCTCTGCTACAATTAACGATTCGTCTAGGTAAATAATAATTATTAATGATGTTATACATTTCCCAGACGATCGAAAGGAATGACGGTTTTCGTTTCTGAATGTATTCCCGTCACATTCTTTCGTCGCGACAAGTATAAGATTCGAAAATCTTGTCCCCGACTGAGTGGTTGTCGGGGGCAGTCGATACATTCTTATTTCTATACAAAGCCTTTCAATTTCCCTACTGAGCCTTTGATATTTTGCAGAACGAGGGTCCTTTGCCCTACCCATCACGCTTCCCGCTTCGCTACGATTTCGCTCGTGCCTCGCATCCCGCCTTTTCCTCTCCGTTCCTATGTGAATGTTATGGAAATCAACTCATTCGACGACTCTCAAAAATCGCCGAAATATCAAATCGCACCTACCTCTCGCCCGTTAGCTTCCACATTGATTTTCGCAACAAATAACAACGTTGTTCCCACTGAAAGTGCTTCGACAAAAGCCGCAAAATACGCGTTGTTTTCCTCCGACCAAGATTTCAAACAAAATTGCGAAGCTCCATATCGATTCACCGATTTTTCAATTAACTTTTCTATCCCTCTTGTCGCAATTGTAAGAATTAAGGCTACATCAATTAATTTCTGACTCGAGTGCCAAAAATTGCTGTACCATTATTCAAAATATTGTTTACATTCTTAAATAAGTTGGTACCTAATCAAGTACTAAACATTTAAGTATTCTACGAGATATTATATCAATTCTATAAAATGAAGAAAAATAATATCGAATGAAATTATTCTAGGTTGGAAGAAATGTTTAATTTTCAAGTTGAAATAGCTTCGACTGCAAAGGGTTGGTGCTCTCTGATCGATGCTCTGTTAACATTGTTTAAATATGTTTAAATATTTACACTGCCATATAAAAAAATACTCTTCTATTCGGGAGAGTCTACAGACTATTTCCATATAAAAATCAACTATACAGCTTTCACCATTAGAGCAGAACAAATTCTTAAAGCAGAAAATGTCCGACAACGTTGCAGCGTTAAAGGCGTCACGCTCTCTTAAAAAATAATTTGTAACATATTCAAATATTCCCAATATTATAAAAAAATATGTTGCTTGGGAGGGTTCAAAGAACAGTTCTACGCAAGAATCGTTCATGTAGCTTTTAGGGTGGAACACAAAAAATTCTAAAAGTTAAAAATTCCATCGCATTTCCAAAACTTGACGAAACCTCGGACGACGAAGGTAAAAATTTCTGAAAACGCAATATTGCCGATCGAAGAATGGAAACCGACGCGAATCTGCCGAAGGTGTCCCCAAAAATTGTTCGTCATGCGAGTCGTCGGCAGCCGGCCGATGATCGTCAATGAGATCGACGTAAAAGGGAATCTGGAACGAAACGCGAGAATCGATGACGTCGCAGGTAATTCTCGAGGAGCGAATGAATTATCGCGGCACTGAATGCCGGACATTCTTCTCGATAACGATCGCGAACGAAAGGATTCTTTCGGACGTGAAAACCGAGGACGTGAAAGAGACTCCCGACGGCGGACGTAAGGCTACTTCAAACACCACGGAGTCCGTTTAGTCCCGGCTACTCCGCAATGATATATCGGGACAGCAGCTTTGTGAAGCTCCGCTGCCATCACGAGGTGGCTTCGTGTTAGCCACGCGTTAGACAATTCGTTCCGTGGATTCGACGCTTTCGTAAAACGCAACCCTTTTTGTCGCTCGCCGACGCTGCGGACGGACATAACTCTTTTAGGCCTGTAATTCCACCGTGACCGGGTTAATTGAAACGTTCACGAGGAACCTAATCGTTCGGATGGACGGACCCGAGGTTCCGAAGGACCGTGCTTCGTGACAGATTCATCCCCTAAATCCTCGCCGTATTCAAATTACTGGGAGGTCCAAAGTATTAAAACATTAACGCACTAAATTTTTCATCGTGTTCGTCGGTTACATGTATTGGGTTGGCAAGAAAGTAATTTCGGTTTTCACTAATGGATATGTTTTTTCTTGTTTCAATAACTGCTGTTGAAATTTGATAATAGGATTGCAGAGAGGTTTAAATATTTGATTCATTAAAGTTCATCGTTCATATCAAAAATTGGGTTCTATTTCATTTTAAAACACCGAAATTACTTTCTTGCCAGCCCAATAGAACAGTGTAAACGTGAAGAATATGGCGGAGATTGTTCACAAGGCTTGGCTGCGGTTGGTTATTTGTAAACTTTACGAGCACGCGAATGAATTTGTGCGTGAATAAAAAGTAGCGGGGGAGAGATTAGTTTTTAACGTGTTCAATGTTCATAAGTTGGTCATTGGTACGTCGTTTGTTGAACATTGTTATTAAAATTATTTTAGCTGAGGGTAGGTTTTAACATTCATCACGCTGCTCAGAGTGAAGACCCTTGTTTGGGTTGACACTTATTTTTTGTGGAATCGCTTTCTTCGATGAGTGACAAGAGCAACGAGCTAAGAAACTCTTCGATTGACTTGACATATATTTTTGAGCGTCTAAAATATTCAAGAATTCAGATTGGAAGAAACATCTGGGACCGATTCGAAGACAGTATAATTATCGCGTCATGAAAGGAACGAATAGACTCGCAGTGTTCTTCAGGAACGAAGGACAAGTTGTTTACTTCGGCTAACAAGATATTATTTAGAAGATTCTGCAGCGGATAGAAGAACGTTGTCGGGCGTCGTCGTCGTCGTCGTCGTCTACCCTTTCAGAATCTTATTTATGAAAGCCGGAGGCCGATCAAAGGGGAAGCTCGAGGGCGAGTCTCATCGTCTTAAGAAAAAGCTGAGCCACGGAGCCAGACACACCGGGTCCAAAGAAAGCCTCGATTGCAACTTCAACCGAAGAATTCGACTTAATGTCGCCTCCCTGTTGGCCCTGCTCTCGCAGACTTCGTGATCACCGTGCTCCCCGTTTACCGGGTATATCTATTATGACAAAGAAGCAGAAGTGCCCGGCGACGAAGATAAATCGCAAGAAATGCAAATGACGCACTCCGCCGCGCCGCGCCACGCCGCACCGGTTGAATGAAGCTCCATTACGACGATTTTGGAGGACGTGGACAAGAACCGCGTCGAAAACGGCGGGGATGGATGCAAGGGTGGAAGGAAGGAAGGAAGGAACCGAGTGACATTGTGCCGGTGAAAGTTCGGTGAAGTGACACTCGAGATAAATGTTCCTGTCGGACGCCCCAGGAAAATCGTCTTCCTCCTCTTCTTCTTCGACTGTCCTCGCTTTCGCGTTCGAACTGACCAGAGATTTTTGGCGCTCGACCCTGCCATTCGAACGGTGAATACGCTTTCACGCAAATTTTACACGTGTCCAAGAGGACGTCTATTTCATTGTCAGCGACGAGCTCGAACGACGGCCAACCTGGCGAACATGTTGCGCGAGTAATTTAGGACTGTGTCACGGACGAGGTCGATCGCCCAGACGTTCTGGAACACGTGGCCCACCCGTCGCGATTTACGGCGAGGCCTGTAAACTTTTGGTCGTGCGAAACGACCGATTTCAGAATGCGAAGTCAATCAAGAAACGCTGTTATAATTTTTTCGTTTTTTTATTCAATTCTCCACTGAGATCTATTTCTATGCACGTGTTTGTACGACCACGGTTAAATCAAATTCGTAGCTTACCGTTTTTTTAAGATATTCAAAGTGAGAAGACGAGCTTTTGGTCGTGCGAGTAATATTTCCAAACTCGAGGGTAATTGAAGCTTAATTTTACGCAGTTGGTGAAACACTGTTACGATCTACAGGTTTATCATACGATGGAGGGAGCCTCGATTATAAAGATTTTAGATATTCAATTTTTTATCGATCGTAAAATGTTAAAATCTGTATTAATGTTTTCGGCGCTCGGGTTCGATCAATTTTCAATTGAAAATGGGCTAAAATTAGACCAAAACGTCGATAAATATATTGCAAACATGCTATTAAATAGTAACAATTGATCGAACCCGCCGAAAATATAAAGATTTTTATGTGAAATAAAAATTCTTCGTATTAAGTACAAGATGCAAGAACTATGTGGACATTTATTCAGTACAAAGATACCAAGTACTTAAGTACAAAGATACTAAGTACTTAAGTACAAAGATCCTAAGTATCCTTCGAAAGCGTTTCACACTTGATCGATTGAATTTTTCCACAAGCGCGAGCAACTCGTTGCATAACACTCGACCGAGGTTCACGAATATTTTCGAAAAAGTAGTCCTTTGAAGAGTACAGACGACGAGAGTCGAAGGGCGATAATAACGCGGAGGAAATTCGAGGACCGTTCCCGAACGAGCGGTAACGCTTCGTTAGCCGTTAATTAAGGAAACTCTAGAAGGGACAATTACCTGAAATCGAGTGTTAACGCGACACGCGTCCCGGGTCCTCGGAGGGTCGTCGGTACGTGTATAATTACATTAACGAAAGATTCGCGGCACGGCAGAGAGCGAGGGCTTTCGGCGAGCTTTAAAGAACCCAGCCCCGGTTGAACCCACCGAGAAATCGGGGATCATTAGGTGAACGGTCGGCTCAACCCGAAAAGGGGCGACGGTTTCTCGCAACTGTCCGGTTGACCCAAATCTTCGGGAAACCGAAAAACTGACGGACCGGACGGAATTCCACGCAGATGGCGTCGTTGCGCCACGGTACATACATAAATTTCCCTTTTGGCTGGCCTTGGCTCCTTTTGTTGCCCCAGGGACGACGGTTCTCTTCTCCTTTTCGGCTCCCCTCCTCCTCCTCCACCTCCTCCTCCTTCCTTCTACCACCGGGCACGCTCGAATGCTTTAGACAAAGGACGGTCTGCGTTTTTACTGGGGGGGAAAAAAAGAACGCTGCATCCCCCCTACGATAAATGGACCAGGACCCGAACCTAGGAGAACAAACCCGCGGTAGCTGTCGTGTCCGTTTATGTTTAACTGCTTGCTTGCTCAAATCTGCACCGTTACCTGGCGCGATGCCACCCCCGAAGACCTGCAAACAGCAGTTGCTTATGGTTGTTACTCGATGAAAAAGGAAAAATGAATTTTTAATTATTCTTTCCCGGAGACGAAGCTGTTGGATGGACCAAAGGAGAAGTTCAATGATAATTGATCTTCGCGACTCAATTGATGTTGTCAATTCTTGTGTTAATTTATACAATTTTTTCGGATGGAGGGAGCGGATTTTTTTTTAAGAATCAATTTTGAGGAAATGTAAAACGCCGATTGATGTTGCTAACCGTTATGTCAATGCGTCTTTCGAACAGTCGCTGGATCGTTTCTCACTGTGGAGTGGATGTTATTTTAAATGAAAATTTTATAGAATTTTATTTCTAATAAATTTGTATGTGGACACAGCTTTACGCTTTACAGAGTAATTTAATGATTCCTGTAGAATTGTGTGGAGCAGCTGTGTTAGTGTCACGGTGACCTTGGAGTCAGGTGGCCTGCGAGATCACTTTCAAAGTATCAGTACCCTTTCTCGAGGACCTCCGGTGGCTGGTTACGAATTCTTTAGCAATCCACGGTGGTAACCACTTACCATGATGAGTTTACGAGGGACCGTTTTTTAACCTGGAAGCTCGGGCTTTATGATATTTTGACGGGGTTCCCGCCGACAATAAAAAAGAAGGATCAGGCGAACGACGGGGAGGGCCGGGCGCATTGTGTCTTTGAGAGAAATCGAGCGAACCCTCTCATCCGAATCGAACTCGGACCGAGCTTCGTTTGATAGTCTCGCGATTTTTCATATCAACACTTTCACCGGCGACACAGAAATCTCTGGAATCGCGTGAAATCAACGTGGCCCTTGCAACTTAACCCCTTGCTCCACTATTTATTCTACGATTGTAGCGATTGGAAATTCTTTATCGTTTAGAATTTCATAAATAAACGAACAAGGTTTATAATTAGGGGGACCGAAAAGTAATCAAAATTTTTTTTACTGGAAAAAAACATTTATTTATTAATCTTAAGTACCAATCAAGAAAATAATTGCCATCATTTTCTAACCCTCGCAAATTAATTCGCGGACCCCGCAAATTAATTCGTGGCTCTTATACAAATTAATTCGAGGTCCTCGCGAATTAATTCGTGACCCTAAGAAATTAATCCATGCCCCTTACAAATTAATCCGTGAATCTTACATATTAATTCGTGGCCCTTGAAAATTAATTCGAGGACCCCACAAAATTAATTGGTGACTCGTAAAAATTAATTCTTGACTTTTGCAAATCAATTCATGGTCCTTAAAAAATGATTCTTGGCTTCAACAAATTAATTCGTGCAACTTCTTCATTTTGTTAATAATTCATAAAGAACCGACACGCATTCAAATTGTACTCAAACCTCCAACACTGTACAATTATGTAGAATATAAATAAAGCAACGAAAAACTTGATTATAATATTTAATCTTTTTAAATTCGCAGCTTTCATGAGCCCTAAATGCAGGAAGATCCGCGTCGCAAATAGAACATCCGGAACATGATAATAGAGATTTGCAGCTGAAAATGCATAATATTTCGCACTCCTCGTGATTTTGCTAGATTACAGAACAAAAATGAGTTACAAGAAGTGACGTCGAGTAATGATTTCCGTCACATGTATTGCCCGCGCTGAGTATCAATTTTCGTGTTACGGAGTAAAGAAAAATTCTCTATCACGTTATTACACGGTAGCGTAACAGCTCGCCTTTATCTTTCGGTGCATGCAAACGCATTCTGTTTTACTGCGTCGCTCAAAGACAACTGCACCGTCGCGTCGACGGCCAATGGCCAGCTGTCACGCGAATGCAACCGAGCACGATCACGTGCGACCCATAAATTGATTCTTGCACCGATTCTCACGCAATATCCCATCGCTATCGAGTAGGCGATCGAGAGACGCCATATTCGACGATAGAAACAACCCTCGTCGGTTGTGGCACGTCGCGTGGCCAATAAATTACGTTCGCCGAATAACCCTCCCCCATAATTCTTGCCAGCATTAATTTATAGAAATAATTTGTTTAATAAATCCACAGAATCCTCTCTGGACACAAATTGTGCCTTTTCATTACTCCAAACCAGAAGAATAACAAATTTTTCAACTGGTTCGGGAAATCCTTTCTTCGTGTTTTCCCATGGATGAATTTTCAAGGAAAATACAGTATAATATTTTTTTTGTGGGAAAATAGCGTCTCGAACATGTTGATCTTAGCCCAGGGGTAGCTCCACGACATTGACCACTTGATCCCTCGACCACCGGACGTCCGCCTACGTCATGTTGCCATAATTTCAGAGGGTGCACATGTACCTCGAACAAGCTGGAATCAGATTTCTCGGACGGTGGTGTTCTTCGGGAACGAAACGCATCTTCCGTGTCTCGTAATTTGCTATGGGAACACGTGGTAGTCATGGTAACGTGAGAAACTTCCGGATGGAAACTCCTTCGATTTGACAAAACCGAGCAACATGTAATCATGACGATTCCGAATGATCAACTACACGAGTCGACGGTGTTTAAAATAATTCATTGGTTCGAACGATTATTTGTTAAAAACAGAGTTTAAAAATAAACATTGGTACTTAACCCTTTACTGGGGTGCAATCGCACCACCTGTATGTTTTCGATGGACAATGAAAAGAAAAATTTCTGGAATTTTCTTGCTTTTCACGAGGGTAGATGTGAAAAGATTAAAAAATCTATTGGAATGTATAAAAATTCTGTATAAACAAGTCCTTTTTTGTTTTAATTCAGGAATACACCTGAAATGTTCAAACAAAAGAAGAAATGTAATTTCCTAACAAAATACCTGTGGACTTGTTTTCCATTACAAAATAATTCTGGCCAACTTTTTAGTCAACCGCCGGGACAATAAATATCGCATTATCCTCGCATAATCTCGTCGAACTCTTCTCTGGACCACTGCGACAAAGACTCGTATCGCACAATGGCCACAATAACCGGAATTTCGAACTAGAAATTAAAAAAGAGAAAAAAAACGGAGAAAAGGGCTCTGTAAAAACGTTCGAGTGGGTTCGCAACCCTCCGATCAGAGTCCTCTCGATCGGGCAAAAAAAAATATGTAAAGGAGCGTATGCGGAAGCTGTCAAACGTAATCAGCGTCAAGGGACAGGCAATGGCGTGTGTTTTTTTTGTTTCTTTCTGCCAGGCCAGGATAAAAACGCCGAGTTTTCGGAAAAAGCGGAGGACGAAGGGCGATCCGGCGATTCAAATTGGTCGCGTTTCTACGTCTCCTTCCTCATTGTGGTTCGCACGCGGTAACGTTACGCGCGGTGTCGTGTTACTTTTTTTTCCAAAATCGAGGCAGGGTTACACGAGGCTACAAAGTAGATATCGCGCACCGAGCCTCGGTTTCTCCGGGATCGTGGTCGCATTTCTAAGAAGATTTTTTTGTATTTCTTTTATTTATTTATTACATTTCATTTTCAACATATTGATCCTGTTGCAGGAGGTGGAATCGGTGGAAGTAACTTTTCTGGGAAAAAATGAAAAAAGATAGTAATAAACGTAGCTACTCAGTTCGACAGTACAGTATTTCATCGATAATTGTCCCTTAAGGGCATACCCCGTGGGGGGGCCATGAAGTGTAATCCGATACATGACAAAATGTTCGGCAAAAGTCAAAGAATAGCGTCCTTTACGGATAATTGTTCCTGACCAGTGGTTTGGACAATTATCGATAAAATAGTGTACTGACAATGCCAGCCACATAAGGTGATGATAATATCGAGCGGTGGAATCCAACCTCAAAGGAGATGCGCTGTCGGGGCTAACAGAATTCAGAGTTCGTTTCGGAGAAACCTAATATTCCGATTTCGATCGCAGGCCGATTTCCCTCGTTTCCTGGACGGGGACGAGGAGCAAGTCCTGCAGGACGAAACGGTTGCGAAATCGTATCTCCTCGGGGCCGGTCGAGTTTGCATCCGTTGCGAGAAAGTGGACAATGACAGCTTTACGATCTGTTTGCTACAAACAGCTCCATTTCTCCGGAGATTAAAGGATTAGGTGTAAGGAGTATACGCCTGGGTAGCTGTCAATAATGGAAGAACAATGAGGGGCGAGCCTCGCTTTCAAGGATCGCCGGTGTATCCTTCGAACAAGGACAAGGATACGCCGCAGCGGGACGGTACGAGGAGGAACTCCGTCGTCCACGCCTTCCGTTTTTCGATCCTTTCCGACAGAATCCCGTCGAAACCGTCCGGCCACCCCCGTGTCCACGCTCCAGTAGCCAAAGGAGAAGGGATTGTCGCGATCCTTAATGCTTCTTACTGTCAGCGTAATACCCGGCTAATGGCAGAAGCCCACCGCTGACAGAAGGTGGTCCGGGCATTCTGCGCCGCGTAATTTTGCGGACGACCGCCAACCGAGAAACCACCCCTTTGTACTAACGATACTGGAGTGTAAAATGGGATTTTCGGCCGAGTACACCGACCCGATTATTCCCGTTTCGCACGCACTGCCCTATACAGCCCTTTTTACAGGACTCGATCGCTGTCCACGCGAGCCGCGAGTTCCTTAGCTCGGCTGACGCAATGGTTTCCGTGATTTAGGCTGCGGACTTTTATAGAGTTCGAAAGGTTGTCTACGGTGATTGCGATTAAGTGCTACGATTTATTTTTTATGATTGTTAGTAATACTAGGATTTTTTAATTCTCGTTAGATTCTCATTTGATTATTTACCCTCGGACGGGGGACAATTATTATAATTGTCGAAAGAAGAAACTGGAGTGAAAGGGGAAATTATTTTCTGTTTTATTACGTTTGATAGATCTAAAATAATATGACAGTATCTTTAAATTTATTATTTAATTATAATAAATAATATATTTATTATATTTAAATTTTTCTTATATATTATTACAATAAAATTAGCAGTTAGTTTAATCGATGTTCCGGGTCGAAACAGGCCCAGGCACAGCCTTCGGAGGGCTGTCTCTGTAATTGCATAAGATTCGCAGTCTACTCATCAACAATAATTGTTCAAATTCTTCGTTTCTCTAATTGCTGTCAAAGATGTCAGAAGAACTTTTCAAAGAGATTATTTTTGTGTCCCGTAGATCACCGTGCACGATCGTATTCGAACGGTTGGAAAGTAGCTTCCTGTTCGGAGCATGACCGGCGAGAATTAGTGCGAGCAAACCACCGCCGTATGTATTCTATTTCGGTGAGGCAGGTGGTTGCGTGGGTGGAGCGGAATCACGTGTTGAGTATGCGTTATGGACCACAAGTGCCGCGACCAACCTTCTCGACCAACCCTTCGGTCGTCAATCATCCTGCTGAGGCGATAGACTTCCTGGCTGGGATTGAAAGAGGACGTGGCCCGGAAACTGTTCCGTGCAACTAGTGCTCGGCCGGCTTCACACATTAGGAGCCCGACAAATTTATCGCGGCGAGAGGGACCGACGTTAAGTAACTATAAATTCGGCCGTTAATGATCGAAATTGAAACTGCGGATCGTGGATCCTTGGCCAGAAGAGTCTGAAGACTTTCGCGTAATGCCGTAAAAATAGGTTATTGCGCGTGGACGTATCGTGACGAATTTTCATTTCTTTATTTTAGGTTTAAAGTTTTTCTTACCGTTAATGCTAACAAGACCATGTCTTGGAGCTTCCATCGGCAACGCAGCCCCGTCCAGGTGGTGTTACGAAATGTTTAACAGAGGCCTGGCGTACCTGACGATTTCTTGACGGACCCTTCTCGTCTTACCGAGCGCCGATCCACGGCCAATTCCTCGGATTCGCAGAAACTCGAGCCCGTGACGCAACAATGCCGATTGCTCCCTTTTCCCGAGTTCGAAACGCACAAAACTCCTTCCGCCCACAATACGCGCGGACCTCTTATCTCGATTAGGTATCTGTGCGCGCTCCTCTTTCCTTACGAAGGCTACGTGGAAACGCGTTTTCACCGCGCGACGATCTGAATTTTAGAATTTTCCGGCTACGTTCCGAGGAGGATTTGCTCCGTTCGAAGGAACTCGTGTTCGGCGAGAAGGGTCCCTGAAAAAAAAGCGAAGCTCCACGATGGGACAAGGGAGACTTCACCCTTTACAATGAGCACAGGCAGAGTGTTGTAAGAATTTTTTTCCAATGAGCTACAGAAGTTCGAAGATTGACATTTCTCTGATATGTCGATCTCGTGGTGTAGAGTGTACACGGTGCAAAGAAATTATAATAAATATTCAATTTTTTATCGATCCTCGTGTTCGATCAGTTGTTCGGTCAATTGAGGCAGGGTTGATTAACAAAAAAAAAAACACAATTGATCGAACCCGAGCGCCGAAAACATTAATTGATTTTAGAAATGATAATGTCGAGAGACTGTCATGAGTAGACAGCGTTATGCATTTATATGAAAAAATTGGCTAGGTGAAATATAAAACAACGAAAAATTCGAAAAATCTAATATCATGTTGTTTTCTGTGTAAAAAAAAAGTATTAGGGGATGCATTTTTATTTAACTCCTGCTTACCACGATCGCTGGGTCTGGTCATGAGTAGACTACGTATCTTTATGCAAAATAAACATGGTTTGCGTTGATTGCAAGGAGTAGAAACTAAATAGAATGTTACTTCTTCCCTTAATAATTTTGATAGATGAAAAATCATATATTGACATAAAATTTCATAATTTTCCTACAATTTTGCATCTCATCTACTCAATTGTTGCTATAAATGAATAAAGTTGCGCAGTCTAGTTATGAGAAATTGGACCGAAAGGTCTAAAATTTTTTTTCTATATATTTCTAAGAGCACTACGATGATATTTTCAGTTAATCGTAATTATTGCAACAATATTTTTAGTTAATTCGTGTTGCTGACAATCGACTTAGAAAAATGTCTATTTTCATCGGATAATATTGACTCGCGCTACTTTCGCATCATACGGCTGAATTCCGAAGTAGAAAATGTTAGTGCCCGGGGCCGATCACGCGTGAGCAACAAAAATGCCATTAGCCATTCCAAAGACAGTCCCCGAACCGTGCACGGAGGACAACGGTCGTCGATCCTGTCGATCCTGGAAGTCGAGGGCGTCGCAAGCCTGGGCAAATCGAATTGGAATAAGACGAGTCCGCAAATATCCGGCTGTAGGGTCCCATTGATGTCGCCGGCGAGTTTAGGCTCGTTGTATCGGTAATTTCATTTCGAGCGGCGAGTCCTTGGTGAATCTCAGGACGAAAGGGATAGCCTCGCGAGGAGTCGTCCTAGGGATTTGCTGTCTTTTCCGGGCAAACGGAGATAGATGCGGCACAGTGACTAAAATTATCGCACGCCTCGACGACTCTTGTCCTCGCCTTGTGCCCTATAATGCCGATGTTTGGACACACGGATAAAAAGGCTTGGACTTACATCCGAACCCGACAAATAAACAGTCGTTCGTCTCGTTCGGAGACGAATGCGACCAGTCGACCGGCGATGTTTTCACCGTTTTTCCATGTCGGGACCCGCGTCCTGTAAAATCGCCGCTAATCCAATACACGAAACGGCAAACACGCTTACTTCGATCTCGTTTAGAAAGATGCCGAAAGGATTGCATTTTGATCGTTCAATGTTTTTTTTATGGAAAATAAACAGTTTCAAAAGCGGTCCCGAAATTCTTTTTTTCCATCAGATGCAATTATATTTTATTTCTCCACGAGATTCATCTAAATAACATTTAAATACGTAAGAATTTTATTTTATTCTTTTCATGAAACTTTTATTTCTCCACAAGATGCATCTAAGAACAAAACGAAATACGGTATATCGAAATTCAATAAAAATACACAGCAACGTCCGCCAATTTTTCTACATAAGGACGATAGTCGTCGAGCCAAACCCTCCAGAAAGAGTTGAGCATGAAAAGTAACCGGTTCGATAGGATCTTAATTAGCGTGGCAGCACGGGTCTACGATATCCATCGATCCAAAAGTTCTTGGAATCGTGTAATATCCACGCGGTCGTTGATCGAAGACAAGATGATGGCCCGTGGGCCATCAGTTTCTATTCGTTCACGGTTCGTGTAACATTCCGAGGCGTTCCACGTTTTACGCAGAGAGTCAGTGAGCAAGAGAGATAAAGAGAGAGAGAGAGACAAAGAAGCGGTGCGGCGCACGCCGACAATCTTCGACACGCTTCCGAGGCACGCGCGCCATATGCCTGTCGATGCCACACGATAATTTGCGAAACCACTCTCGGTAACGACTTTTCGAGACCGAGTCCTCTTGTCCAAGCCCAGCCGGGCCCGGGTTCGTAATTTGAAAGGAGCCTAGTTCGCTGATTAACGAGGCGCCGGTTCTCCGAGAAGTGCGAATTCAAATTTTCTTATTGTCTTAATTTTCTGTTCCCCGGGTCTCGGAATTTCTCTCGCGACTCTTCGTTGTTCTAAATCTCTAGAATGTTATAGACAGCGGATCTTTATGCAAAATAAAAATTTTCTATCTAAATTCCAACAAACTCAAGTGAAATGTCTACTTATCCTAATATGTTCGTTAGGTTGAAAATTATTTTTGACATATAATCCGCCGTCTAGTTATCTATTTTTCGGGTGGATCCAGAAATTGTTGGTACCCTGCGATACATTATCGATGTAGTAAATTTTGGTAATTTTGAATAGTATAATATGGGATTATTCGAAACTTTGAGATTTCATTATTATTACCATATTTTCATGTTGCATATTATTTTCCGTTGCTACGTTCCGTCACAGAATTGGGCAGCAACGAATTTTGACTCATTCTAAAGTTTAAGGCTTTAGGATTATTACGATATTTCCAAGTTGCACATTATTGAAATTGTTGTCTCATTTTGCAGCTTAAATCGTGATGATTTTGTTAAAAAATTGAGCAAAAAGAACTCATTGCGAGGTTTGAAGCCTCCATTTTCGTCTATCTTTTTCTACGGATCTTTTGTAGCAATCTTCGGTAATTGAACGGTCCGCAAAATCATTGAAAATTTTTACTAAACCGACCATAGGTTTGAGGACTCCACAACGACTCCCTAAAACTTCCGTTTTTCATTTTCCACAAAATCCGCAGTCTATAAATTTCTTCGACCTCGTAGGACTTCCTTTTAATCCAACACGCTAACAAATAAGCTGTAAAGGGAGTTCGAGAGCTGTCAGAGGTCGACGTTAGTCAATGTATTATCGCAGGCTCGTGCTAAGCGGCGCAAAGGGAAAAAAAGAAGACTGGGAAGAACGAAAAAACCCAGTTAAAAATATACAGACCGTCCGAGAGCGACAATCAGAGCGTAGGGCAAGGTCTCGCGTCCTTTCCGACGGATTGATGTCATGCGGAGGCCCGGAGGGAAACAATTGTTGTTGCTACACAGCCGTTCCTGGTATTTTCATCGTGATACCCCTGCTTGTCGTCACGTTTTGCCTCGAGAGGGGCGGGGAACGTTTTTTTCGCTACCGAGATCGAGGGGCAAGTGAAAATAAGGACGAGGGTGCGAACATTTCGGGCGGTCGGGAAGCGATCATCGTCACTAATTACAGCTCGCCTCTCGGAGACGTTCGAATGTTTATCAAGCTGACAAAAAAAATGGGGGCGGGTCTGTCGTCGAGGTATCGTTGGTTCTGTTGTCTGATCCTTCGTTGAAGACGTCGAATTTCGTTAAAGAATTGGGCAACAATAAATTTTGACTGATTCTAAATTTTGAGACTTTATAATTATTACCATATTTTCAAGTTGCATTATTATTGGAATTATTATCTCTTTTTATAGCTTAAATTGTGATAATTTCGTTAAAGAATTGGGCAACAATAAATTTTAAGACTTTACAATTATTACCATATTTTCAAGTTGCATTATTATTGGAATTATTATCCCTTTCTCCAGCTTAAATTGTGACGATTCTGTTAAAGAATTGGTGGGCAACGTCAATATAAAACAACGGATTAAAATTTTAAACAATGGATTAAAATTCAAGTAGTTCGCGGAGGAAAACTATTGTACCTGATTCAATCCTGTGTGCAGTTGAACGAAAGCGCAGCATCTGCCGTGTGGCGTTCGTCCCCGAGGCAGCACGCGATCGGTCATCCCCACGATGTTCTGTCGGTCAGTGTGCAACGTGCAGGGTTTTTCCCTCTGTTCCCCTTTTACGTTGGTCACCATCCGAATTTTCCATTGGACCCGCCACCCTCCGTCGGCCGAATGCAACTGCAGAGGTCAAGGGGTTTCACAGCTGCAACGCGAAGGAGAGAAACCTTTTACGTAAAAGCTGACCGTTTTCGCTGTGGGGGACGACCCGGAGGATCTTGCAACCCCCTCGCGCAGTAGGGCAACATGCGAGGGTTATTACGACAGCGATGGCGACGCGCCGCCATCTTCGCTCGCGCGCAGACGTCTAAATCATTCAAAACCGCCGTGTCGACTACGCGATTGTTTATTTCTCGCAGCGTGTAATTTGCGGCCGACACGCGATCGCGTTTACTTTTAACGTTGGTGCAACGATTGCCGATGAAACGATGGCGTTACGTGGTGGTAGAATTGAATCCAAATTGAAGTTCATAAACGAAAAATATCGACGACAAAATAGAATTTTATTTGGGGTTGCAGAAACAATGTGATTTTCTCGATCAATGTCATTTGGAGGTCATCGTGTTGCGGGTCGTTGAACCCGCTATGATAGTACGCTATAATATCGCACGATTTAAGAGAAAAAAATAAGTGAAAAAATGTGCGACAGCATTAAAAATTTAATTTTTACAAGAAAATCAACGAGAAGCCACTGCGCGAGAAACGCCGTGTGCATCGAGCAGCCCCTGCTGTTTTACTTAATAGCAACAATGTGGCGTGTACGATCGCGAAATAAATCATGAGGCGGAGGATCAATATCAACAACCGTGCGCGCAACGCAATGGGGCGAGGGCTGATCTGAAAATTTTCATAAAATTTTCCAGCAGAACTCTGTTTCGCGTTCTGTTCGATTGAAATTCTTCTAACGCCGTTGGGAAACGATTACGTGCTGCGCGTAAACGGAATCGTCTGGCGGAGAATCGAACGACAGTAAAACACGGTAATTCAGGTGTACGTTTAATAAAGCGGAATCGTTTGGGAAAAAAATAAGGGGAAGCAGAAAGAAATAAAAATGGGTAACCGAGCCCTCGCGGATCGTTAGCTGCGTGGAGAAGAAAAAGAGGAGGAGGAGGAGGAGGAAGTAGGGGACCTGCGACTGTTTACCTCCGCAGTTGCACCGGTGTAATTATCTTTGTTATTTTTTCATCAAAGTTCTATCAAGTCCCGTCCTCCCTCTTAACAGAAAAAGCGCTCACCGTTCCTCGGCACGGCGATATAATTATATTCGTCAGAGGAAACGAATAGCTGTTAGCCGCGCCCCTGTTTTCCGAAAGCGGAGACTTTAATTTATTTTTAATTTATACCCGTCCCGTGCATTTTAATTGTCCCCGATGAAAAGCGACCCCCGAACGCTTCGCGACTCGAACGGCGACTCTGGGGCGACCCGAAAAATTATACTGGAAAATATACGTTATAATTTAGTAGAAAAATTATATGAAAATCATTTTCACCATCGTTATCTATGTGTCGTTAGTAGACAGCGGATCTTTATGCAAAATTAAATTTTTTCATGTCAATTACAACAAATTGGAGTGACATAGAAATTTATTTCCTTTCCTAAGTGTCTTTAAATTTTTGTAATATTTTTACTGTTTTAAATTATACCTACTAATTTTTGCCGTAAATGCATAAACATTCGCTGCCTAGTGATTAGCAAACGCGGTTGGAACCTGTTACATTTTTAATTTACGATTGTACATTTCTTTGTAGAAACATTTTTATGGATATATTGTTGTTTTTTTTTATTAGATAACGCGAAACAGTCGCTTTTAGTGTTCTCATGGAAGATATTTATGATAAATTATTTTTCGTATTAAGAAGTTTTATTTTTTTTGGTTTATAGAGCGATCTGGAGCGAAGGAATTTCCTAGGTTTAAAATAAAATCGGCGAAAAATTAATCCGGAAACCGTGGGGGGAAGTCAGCAGTGAATATTTTGGGGAGATTTAGCTTCGATCGAGTTAGAAAGAATAATTAGTGAAAATAGTCAAAGTTTCGCGTTGATCGTGTTATCTTTCCCGGATGTTTATGAAACTTTACATTTCCACGGTATGAATGAGTTAAAGGCGTTTTAATTGAGGTCAGCTCTGTCAGGATATCGTAAATTCTATAACGTTTATAAGGTTACCTCGTGAGTCATAGTTTGGGAATTAGAACGACAACATGGCGGAGGATTTTGGACGGTGTAGGTCTTTTCTAATGTTTCTAAGACTCGGGTAAGGTAAGACAATCTACGGTAATCCTTAAAAGTGTTCGTTAAATTAGTTATCTCGATGGTTATCGCTGTCGAAGATCGTCAGCAACGTGTATCTATGTGGGCCACGGGCTTCCGGCTTTTGCTTACTTAATTTAGAGATTAAAGCGGGTTTCAGTTTCCACTGTTATTTTCGATTGTTTTTCCCACGAAAACCAATCTTCTATTTTTCCATAGAATTTCTTTTACACGTATTCTTCGGAAACGTATCAATCGTGTAAAAACAGAATTAGGTGTGCTGTCGGATTATTTCGGTGTGTGCTCGGGAACAGACTTTCAGAGAAGCAGATTTTCAAATGACGACAAAAAGAAAAATAGCTTTAACATTTCATTATGGTTATTTTCATTATAAACGCATAAAATCCGCAGTCCATTGATTACTGTTACATATTGATCGCAAGTCTGCTCGCCTAAATCGCGCAAAGAGTTATATCAAGCAGATCGCATTCGTCTCACGTGGAAGACGGCCGGTTCGTCCGATTTTAAGTGTACTAATGCACTCCTGATATTATACGAGTTGCCGGCCTCGCCGTAAAGTTCGTCGGAGATACGGTGGAAAACTCGGAAGTTCGCCTTTGAACGTCGTCCTGGAGGACTTAGCGTGCCTCTTGTGCCAGCGAAAACGCGCGAAGAACGTACGGTATAATTCCCGGTAGGACCGCCTGCAGGTGACTCGCACGCGAGATACGTCACCAGCTGCGATCCTCTGATTTTTACAGTGGCGGAAGCGTGTGCAATTCGAATCAATTCGTTTCAATGATCGTTATCACAGCGGGATCCTGGACAACTTCGCGTTACGCGGCTATGGCTTCCGTTTTGATGGCGTTTGTTTTCGTTCGAATATTCTGCTATTTTTCTTACCATTATCATCTTTTTTCTTACTCTGGTTCGCTGTACGTCGAACTTATATTTCGAATCACAATTTCTTTATTGCGACGTACAATCATTTTTATCGAAACTATTCGAAACTAGGCCGCCAGCAGTGGCGGATACGAGGCTCGCCATGTTATCCATAACATTTGATATAATGAGTGCTTTTTTCCTTACTTCTTTCTTTATTCTTGTAGAATATTATAATCCTCGAGCGTAATGTCAGTAGCTTTTCACACAATCTTAAAACAAAGGCTAAAAAATTTTTGGGAGCACCCCCTATTTCCACTTTTCCATGTTATCCATAACATTTGAATGAGTGCTTTTTTCCTTGATTCTTTCTTTATACTTGTACAATATTATAATCCTCAAGCTTAAGTAGCTATTCGCACAATCTTAAAACAAAGGCTAAAAATTCTCTGGAGCACCCCCTATTTCCACTTTTCCATGTTATCCATAACATTTGATGTAACGAGTGCTTTTTTCCTTGATTCTTTCTTTATACTTGTAGAATATTATAATCTTCAAGCTTAAGTAGCTCTTCGCACAATCTTAAAACAAAGGCTAAAAATTGTCTGGAGCAGCACCCCCACTAATTATAGCCATATTCATCAGAGAGTATATAAAAATGGCGTCCTCCTTGCGCCTTCTCTTTCAAGAATGAAAGCTTCTTCCTTTCTAGCAGCAGAGTCACAAACGAAAGTGAATCCTAGTGTTTTACTGAGACGAATATCGCGTCGCGGTAGGAGACGATGAAATCAAGATGGCGGCGGGTGATGGCAACCCGGAATACATTGGCACCGCGAGAACGGTCGGTTATATACCAATAACACGGTAAGTTTTCATATTCGGCAAGAAGTAAACGGGTAAGTAAACGTCGGAAGAGGATTCGACTTGGTATCCAGGGCAACCGGACCCTATGCCGTCCTGCCGAAGTTCTAAGAGCGTTTCTAGATGTCTTCTTAAGTTGCCGGAACAAACTTCGAGCCGGTGGAACAACGTGTAGTGCCCAGAGGGAGGCGATGCCACGGCCCCGAAAGAAAATAAAACAGGAACTGCGAGAGGAATTTACTTACAAGAATGGATTACCGTTGCCGGGGGCGAGCCCCGACACTCGGCAAATATCGTTCTGACAGGACCAATTAGTGCTGCGGCTAATAAATAACGCGATTCGAGCGCACGGGAAAATAAATTTGAAAGTCTTTTCTTTAATCCTCGGTTCTTTAGAAATTTCGAGAGTATCGTACTTCTCGAAAAAGGGCGACATCAACAAATTATTTCCACCTAGAAAGATTCGGCAGACTCCCCCGAATACAACGGCATGTTTTTTTTTTTAATTATGAACCTTGAAACATGTTTAAACAATTTTCTTTCCCCGATCGAATAAAATGGCAATATTTTTTCTTTTTTTATAAAATTGCGAACACTTTTGTTTAAATAACGTTTGAAGAAGATCGGTGGTCGCATTACCGAATCTCTGAATTGTTTGTTCGCGTTTTGTTATTGTTCTTTTATTTTTTTTTCAAGGACGCCCGCACGAACGTAGGTGGTTTCGAGCGTGTTCGTCGGATTTAGTTTCCTTCGGTTTTTTCTTCCCAGGGCCGATCGCGGAAACCGAATCGCGTAATGTTCCCGCAATTTTCCAGAATCCTCAGAAAGGAACGCCGTAGGACCGTACCGGGGATCACAATGAGTGATCGTTATGCGTATTCAAAATGGCCTTACCTGGCAGGGTGTAGCCAGCGCCTATTGTTGGCCCTCCACTTTCCCGGAAAACGCAGCGGATTGTGCAAACTGAGCTCACGTGCAACTGCGAGCCGATACGCTGGAACCACCCCTTATGCTTCTCTCGGCTTCCGGAAAGAAAAAAAGGTTAAATCTCTGAAGAATTTTACAGAAACCGTCTGCCCACCGTTCACTCTTCATTAACCCTCTGTTCTGTTACGGTTTGAATAATAAATAATGTGTTTTTTTTTCACGCTACAATTGTAACTTACACATTTATTAACAACGATATTACCGACTCATCTCAGATTTTTTAATTTTCGATTTACTCACTGAATCGATCGACTCTTCGTGCATTTTTAATGACAAACAATATTTTTTCCAACACACTATTATATTATTTTCAACCTACTAAATTGTATAATAGAAAAGAAATTAAATTTCTATTTCACTCTAGTTTGTTGCAATTCAGGTAAGAAATTTTTATTTTGCATAAAAATCCGCAGTTATTGTATCAATTTCACATCCATAAAATGAAGAAAAATAATATAGAATGGAATTATTCTAGGTTGGAAGAAATGTTTAATTTTTGGGTTAAAGTAGCTTAAATGTTTAATACCGGAATGAAGCAAAACGACCCGCCCCAGATTTTCTAATTTACAGTCACCTCAGCAGACTGAAGTATTTTTAATGGAAACGAATAAAAATGTTGGTTCAACACTCTAAATATATCTTGTGCGTTTATTAACGCTAGAACTGTTGCATGAATCGAAATGACCCATCTTCGATTTTCTCACTTATTTTTAACTAGCTAGACTGATTTATTTTTAATGAGAAATTAGACACGCCTTTGTAACGCGATCCTCGAACAGTAATTCTTTATGCGTTTATTAACACTAGAGTTGCCAAACGCATGGAAGTGTTACATCTTGGTTTTCTTAATTTAGAATTACGAGACGCGCGAAAGTGCATTTATTTAAAGCACCTTGGTTTATTAAATGAATTCATTTATTTATGCTACCGTTGTCATTTTTACGAGAAATTAATTAGTTTGACTGTTTCGTATCTTCCAGTATAAAAATTGAATCTATTTAATAGGCTCTAGATTTTTATACACATTGTCACTCATTGTTATTCGCAATTAACAAATATTTTTTCACCTGACTTTCGTCGCTCTGACTTTCATAAAATAATCTGTACAGCTAGAAGAACAAAAATACTCAGTCTATTTATAAATTACCTTAGAAAATTAATTACCCTGTGCAGCAAAGTATGCTAGAACGAACTAATTGGTTCTACAACCTCGTTCGTGTAGCATCTGTTCGCCGTAGCATCCCCTACAGTGATACCACACACAAAAGTCTCTCACAAAACTTGGAAACTCGCCCTGTTGCACTTTTATTATGTTCTACCAAGAATGATAGATTCTAATTTCTGTATAGTTCCTTTTTGAAGTTACATTTACGATATTATCAGTGCAGATTTCAATTACATTTTACTAAAAATCATCAAATCTAATCACACCCCTGTCTATCAAACACGTAGCAACTCTATGCAAAATAAGAGCCTCATAGGAGGTTGTTAATGTTTAAATAAAAAAAAGAAGTATCCCAAAAACTATACAATTTAAAAATGTTCGTAAGCGTAGAAATCTACTAAATAAAATATCCATCAAATTCACGTAAGTTTCAACAAGCGCCTAATTTTCATAAAGCATCGCGAGCCAATCGCTGTTACTGATCCAACATCAACAATGATCCTCTTCGTTTCAATTCTAGGATCTAGATTTTGTTCCTGTTATCAGTGCCGTTCAATTTCGATAAGAACAGCCTGTTTCCGCTATAAATCGGCGAGGAGTGTTTATACACGGCGAATTTCTTGGCAAGAATAAGTTAGCCTTCCGGATCCCCGTCACCGGCGGACGACTCGAGTCTTTGAGGACGCCGAGGAAAAGGCAGAAGGATAAGAAACGAGAATTCGACTCCGTGGAAACATCTTCCCTTGCCCTATCGTTCCTTCCGTCTTCGCGGAAACCCCCGGAGCCATTGATCGATGGTGATGGAGATGCGAATAAACAAAAGTTTCGCGGGGCGGCAAGAGGGTGGCCGGGCATCATCAGTCATCCGGTTTTGTCATGTGTGTTCTCGATGCCGGTTCTGTGGTAGCGTATAGCATTCTCCTTGGTATCGTGGCCACCACGTGACGCGAGAGATCTAATGCTGGACGGGGGAGGGGGGTATGAGGATCAAGCGAGGCGTTCGTGCGAACGACACATTAATTCCGTCACCGTTCCCAAAAATCGAATTCCCCTTTTATCTACTCACGTGTTTCCGGCTCGGCAGGGTCGGCCGTTTCGATCGAGAACGTTTGACAGAAGTAATTATTATTATAGGGACATTGTGTTTTGTTAATTCATCGCGAATTCAGAATTTCGAACACTCGGTAGAGATAATTTTCGTTTATTGTCTTTAGTAAAATCTAGCAGAAGGGAATTTAGAGAATTTGAGAATTTAATAAAATAATATTAAATATATAAAATTTTGAGAATTTTATTCGATACGTATTCAATAAAGCGATGCGGAACAGCTTTATTTGTTAATTTCTCAACGCCGTACTTACCACTTCCACATGACCGGATTTATATTTTTAATTTTACAATTATTGAATTTTACATGGAAATTGACTCGATAAATGTTTTCATCCGAGCACATATTGGAATAAAAATCGCCCAAAATCTAAATAAATAGAGCCTTGTCATTTTTATAAGCTGAAACATTTAGTGCTCGGTAGGTTTAAGACGATGGAGATCTAATCGCTGAAACCGTGGAATGAAATGTCGATTGAAATTGGAATTTTAATCGGAAAAATGTGATTAATGTGTTATCACCGAAAACGGCAAAGTTTATTCGGCATTTTTCTAGAAATTTCGTCTGGTGTAGTATGGCGGTCGGGTTTCATTCCGGAGTTCCGCGATAATGGTGAACCGGAAAGACGCTCTTAGAGCTCTCGGGTCGCCTAAGCGCTTGGTTGGCTTGGTCGTCGGCTTGGTCGCAGCAAAGAACGATTTATTGATTAGTACGGCCAGCCAATGGCGCATTGGTCAGTTGCACGAAAGCTTCCCGGATACAACCCCAGCAGCAAAGAACCGAGGGGGTTGTTGCGCGCGTCAGGGAGAGGGTTGCAACCCCCATAGCATCTCTCGGTCCGAGAGAGGGTCCAGCGTGACGTAGCTTATCTCATTCTCGGAAATTATGGTGGAACGATGAAGGGTGCCACCGACGGGGTTCTCTTGGTTTTCTGTGTGTATAAGGCCTCCCGGCGGCCATTGCTCCTGGCCTTTGAGCCTCGACGAAAATCTAATATTCCTTTTGATCATACCGTATTAACCGGGAACAGGAGAGAGAGAGAGAGAGAGAGAGAGAAAGGAGGAGAGAACGCGAGAGAGGCTGGAAATTAGTTCTCACGCGGTGAAGAAATGTTTCTTCGCGAGCGAGATCGTCCAATTTTGAGATCGTCTGGATCGAACGCCTGGATCAAAGCTGCCATCGCGGCCGCTGAAATTGGCCGAGGCGCAGACCGAAACACTTTCGCCGTCATTATCGATATTTTCATAGTTACGTCGGGTAGGAATTTTTATTCTTTTTCTGGATCTTAAAACCATCGAGTGTTCCGCCATAAAAATATCTCGCTCCCTTACGACGCGTACCCGGGACGAAAACGCACCCTCGATTTATTATAATGGAATTATTATTGCAGCACATATTTTATTCTAATTATTTTCATTTTTTCTCTTTTTAGTTTCATTTTATGGAACCGAGGTTTTTTTTAGGTTACGGTGCGACACTTGGCAGTCTCAAAATGGAGGATTCGCGAAGATGAAAGACGATTGTTTCAGCAGATATTTTAATTCAATCACTTTTTTTTTTAATTTCTCGAGATGCTTTTCTCAATTGCAATGGAACCGTAAGATCAGCAAGAGGGTTGACGGCGAAATCATCGAGGGCGCCGTTAATTTCCGCGCGGAACGGGCGGTTTTCACGCGAGAAATCAAAGGCGCCTTTAAAAGGAAAGCCAAGCGAGGATCAATTATTCAAGGATCGAGCCTTTTCAGCTCCCTCTCTCCTTCAAGTGTGAGAATCAGCCACCTCCTCGCTCTCGTGTCCCATCGCGTCCCCTTCATTCTTTCTTCGAAAGCATTCTCTCGGCGGTGCTGCACTTACGGATTCATCCGGCGTGGTTCTTCTTACTCAACGACGTAATTAGGTCCGCGGCGCATCAAGTATTTATTCTTTCATTAGACTGGCCGTGTTAGAAACAGCGTCGGTATAAGGGTCGTCGACGAGAGGAGAGAGCGAGCGAGAGAGAGGCGACGTCGTCCAGGAGGAAACTTGATCAGAAACTTCGCTCGTTTACCGGGCGAAGCACCAATTAATGCGGAACCGTCCCCTTTCCGTCCCAGTTTGATATATTTCCGCGATCGTTGCGGCTCCGCCTTTTTTCCTCCTTTTTTCAATTAAACCCAGCTGCTCGACGACTGGGGGCTGGTTTAATAGCTTGCTACAAGCGAGCCTTAAATTTTTATTCGTGGTATCGAAGCGCGGAACTGCGAAAATCGCCATTGAGGACGATTCGGTTCGAATGCCTCCTTCCAGGGGCCATCGTGCTTGATTCTTGGTTTATGCATTAATCCTTTGATGCGAATATTAGAAAAATTTCAACCTACCAAATATAATAGAAAAGAAATTAAATTTCTATTTCACTCTAGTTTGTTGCAATTCAGGTAAGAAATTTTTATTTTGCATAAAAATCTGCAGTCAAGTTATTATATCAATTTCATATCCATAAAATGAAGAAAAATAATATAGAATTATTCTAGGTATAGAAGAAACGTTTAATTTTCAAGTTAAAATATAGCTCCGAGGGGTTAAAAAACATTTAAAATCTTTTGTTACGAGAGGTTTAAAACGTTCGACGAAGTAATTTGCTTCGAAAACAAGAAGCCAACACGAAAGCGGAACCAGTGGAACATGTAATGAATCGTTAGGCCGAGTAGTTGTTCGCATTTGAGGAATTCACTGTTGCAGGCGGTCCGTTCCGTGGCGATTAATGATTTCGGGAACCATTTACTTTTTTTTTTTCTCCCCCTGACGGGTCGGCGCTTTCAGTTCTACCAGACGCCGATAGCGCGTGGAACTATTGAAGAGTTTTTCCGTCTGCTACCGAAAACGCAGAGGGCCCACCCACGCGCACGAGATATTATAAATCAGTTGTACGCGAACGATTCTCCACGGAGTTGTAGGGCCCATCTGCTCGAGAACTTCATTCCTTTTCATAAATGTCACCGGCGAAACGTTGTTACCACTCCTTTACATAATTAATTTGATTTATGCCGCGCGACTGACGTGAACACGTCAGTTTTGACGCAACAATGTGAAATTTTCTTACAATTTCTGCGGTACTTTCAGCGCGCAGCGTGTCTCACGTTGTGTCATCTAGATTATACTTGTATACAGTTGTATAAATTTTATATAATCTTAAATACAATTGTATAAATTTTATATAATCTTATATACAATTGTGTAAATTTTATATAAACTTATATACAATTGTACAAATTTTACATAATCTTATATAATAATAATAATTTTCTATAATGTAGTGCATAGAAATCCACGATCTGTTTACTCTCGATCGCCGGATATTCATTCCCGGCGATCAGAGGTTGTCCAAACAGATATTCCAGCAATTACGAGCATATAGAAGACTCTTTTCCGAGTCCATCTTTTATAAGACGTTTTGCACAGGGAAGAAGATTATCGGGGATGCGCAGATGCCCCCGATGGCAGGCCACGATATCCGCCTAGCACGCGTTTAAAAGCGTGCCGCGAAGAGGCGTCGTCGGCCGAAAAGTCCGAATAATTTCAATCGACTTAGCCGAGATTTTCGATTTTTTGCCGGAGGGCCAACAGATGTGATTTTGAGCACGCTCCGGTGAACATCTCGCCCGCTTTCATGCTGGACGCGTGCTGTTCTGGATTAATGTTTTTTTTCACGAAACATGGACCACGTTCTACGAACCGTCTTCGAGAATACAATGTTGAAGCATTGTTAACCAGACCGTAGAGGAAATTCGAAATTTTGGGAAAATTTCAAAAATTCAACGTTGTATTTTTTTTCTACTGCAATTATTACGCCTTTGCACTCGGAGCTACTTTAACGTGAAAATTTAACATTTCTTTCAACCTCGAATAATTCCAATCTGTATTATTTTTCTTCATTTTGTGGATATGAAATTGACACGATACCTCATAGAATAGTTAAATGAAATTTTGATTTGAGTTCTCGATCGTATTAGAATAATAAAAATTGAATGTTCCGCAATTGATTGGATACCAACTTTTTTAATAATTGTAAGAATTGTTAACGATTTTATGTGTTTTTATTGATCTGTACGTTGCGTTCACGTATTGTTAATAAATTCACAAAAACACCAACGAGTAGCAGTTCCCAGCAAGCTAGTAACCGATAAACAATAGTCGCGCCGTGTCATACAGCAATTTTTAATGGCTACTCTGAGTCGCCACTCGAGTGCTAATGGTTAAATAAATAAATAACATTCTACTTGGTTTCCATTTGCTGCGAGTCACTTTTCATTTCGCAACAAAGATCCTCTAATTATCACCAGCTCGCTAAAGAAAAATAATTCGTCCATATTTCACAGAAATTTCCAAACAAAATGGTTTCTGTTCGCAAAATAATCGTGCTGCGTAAGAGAAAAATCCCAAAAATTTCCTTACGGTTTCTGACAATAAATTAATAAATGCGTGTCACTAGAAAATATAGGAAAAATCGAATTTTCCAGCAACAATGGGACGGCCCGGTCCGAGGGCGGGATTTCGTGGTAAATCGCAGAAAGTTCCAATTTCGCCGTTGAATGGCGTCGAGCCGCGGTAATATCGACGCCGTACTTAGCGGATATTCTATTTTCGTGAGATGGACATTCGTTTGAATCGGGTGCGAAATTTCGTGGGACCGTATATCCCGTCCCACCGGCAATTCTGTCGGAGTTATGTAAAACGAAAATGTCCGGGGATCGTTGTGCCTGAGCGAGAGAGAGAGAGAGAGAGAGAGAGAGAGAGAGACCCCACCTTCTCCGCACCATTGAGGTCCAACAATGAAGTTTTCTGCATAATACGGTGGCGGAGCGAACGGAGAGAGGACCAAGATTTGACGAGCACGGATGGAAAAAGGGGATCGCACATATGCCACGAGCTCAATACCCGTTTGCTCAATACACCCCGAAACTTTGAATAGCTTTGGGGCAGTCGAATCATCGACGTGTTCGATTCCCTCTCACCCTCCGATGATTCTCATCAGCTTTCCCGGTGCGGCACGTTAATGAACCTTTCAGGAGGATAGGAGGAAAACCACGGACCAATCAGAGCGCGGATATAGCGACGAGACTCCTGACGTTGCCGTTGGCCGAGCCGGAAGCCGTCCGCTGTAGCCGCGCTCTGATTGGTCCGTGCCTTTTCCTCAATAACCCCAGAAGAAAGCCGTGTCTTTCAAGGTTTTTTTGTGATTATTTTAATAAACTTGAAAGTCAATTTTTAGTACAAGTAAATCAAAATTTATTGAGATATACAAGGCGCGAGAATTGCACTAATTATGTGAATTGTTAATCTTTAAAAATTGTTTCCTGAACCCAGTAAGTGCGAATGATTTTCGACAGTTTCTTTCTAGCGCCAAGTTCGAAAAAATCGACTGACTCACGAATGTTCTTAACACTAAACGTACCGAGTTATAAAAGTAAAAGGCACGTGTTATAAAACGTGAAAAAATTTCATTTATTTAGACTTTGCGCGGTTGTTGTTGTAATAAAGATATTAAATCATTTCTTATGAAAGCAACTTTATCATTTCGATAATTGTAAAATAAAAAATCTAAAACCGGTGATTTGACTCCACTACTTGGAAAATAAACTACTTGCCACTTGACGTTGAAAGGTTGAAAACAGTGCGTCCAGCCAGCCAAATTTATTTCGATCTGCTCGTTTGCGTCAACGCGTCGACGAATTGCGCGAAGACGCCGGCATTTTTCCCGCGCCACTGAGCTAGAAAGTGCCGACGATCGCGATCAAGAAGTGGAAGAGCGTGAAAAAAACACAGGAAAGGAGAAAAACGGGAAACAACGGAGACACGTATCTGCTGCCTGTTGCTACTGGCGGCGCTCGTGCCGCGATAAAAACGGGAGAACAGTGTCGATGATGCTGCGGGGGTGAGAAGATGTTTACGAGAACGCAGTTCTGCTCGAAGGCCGGCAGTTTATCGCGAATAGCCGGCTGTTTCTCGTGTGTTCGCTGATTGCTGTGATCGGGCATCCTTTTAACCGAGTTGCACGCCAAGCGTTATGCTTCCTGCGTGACAGATGTCTTCCGGCAGCGCCTCTTCTTTCAGAATGCAATTAATATTTAAAAAAAAACGGAAAAAAAATATTTTACTAATACTAATTGTTTTATGAATCACAAAAATTATACAAAGTAAGAATCCGCCTCTATAATTTATGGTTTATAAACCACACTCGCGGTTAAAGGGTTGAAGTGTTGCAAATAAGTTTTTCGCCCTTTTTTTCCAAATTGAAGATTTTATTACACAATAAATATTCCATTTTTTATTTGTTAAGTCTCTATCGGAGCTCTATCGAGCGACAAAATGGCGCCGAGGCGCGCTAATGCCGAGATCTACTTTGAATTATTGCAAGGCGATAGCTCCTCCATTTCAGATGGAGCAGCCACCGTCCGTATCGTATTCCCGTGGAAGTCTGGAGCAATTAGCTCATCGACACAGGGATTAAAACCGATGCGACCGTGGCAGGTGCTCCAAGATGAATGAAGGAGTTCGTCTCGAGTGTTCCGGCGTTTTACTCGGGAATCAATTATTCCCGGACGCGTCCGAGCTAATCGCGATTGCGGTCCATCACCGGCTGAGCGTCATATTTTCATTATCGCCGGGGTTCGTAAACACATTACAAGCTTCTCACATTAGCCAGCGTTGAGGAGGCGGAGGAGGGAAACCGTGGAAACGGAAGAACATAACAGATCCGAGGAAACTCAAACAGTCGCATCTGTCTTCCTTGAGAGAGTCGAACCTCTCGATCATTCCTGTGGGAAGATCGTGCTAGGAGAGAGCGTAAGACGCCCTAAACATTACTGAAATACTGAGTCGATGAGACGGAACTGACGTTTGAAATAATTCATTTTCCATCGATTTTTTAAGTCCTTTTTTAAAGCCATAACTTTGTAATTGTTTCTGGTGGAAAAACGAAGTAATAATAATCCATAAAGTAATTGATAAATGTGACTGGATGAAAAAATTTGCTTCTGCGAGAAAGAATTTTTCATGAAAAATTTAATGGAAAGTAAATTATAATTTATAATTAAATGTAAAATAAACCCTTAACGCTTCAGCAGTTGCGAATGAAAATTCCATTCTAAGAATGCGTAAACATTAACCGAGAATTTTTGTTGTTGCGATACTAATGTCGTCGATCCCGAAAATGTACGGGGTGTCTGATAATTACGTTCGCTGGAATGCCCGAGGACTTTTCCCAGCCCGTCGACGACAAGTATGTGAGAAGAAGTGACATTATGTCAATGGAGGTCCACGTGTCCCCGCTTCTGGCGATTGTCTTCCAATAATACACCGCGCTCTCGTGTTTGCTCTCCTCTCGTGCTCTCGCTGTCGACCGTGTTTTTTCTCCCCGTGTATGACAGATCATTTCGAGGGTGGATATTATCCGTCTTATTGCGCTGTATTAGGAGCGTCGCGACACTCCGAATCGTTTCGACAAGCAATGCTCGCGAAGGAAGCGTTTGTTCGGTCAGCAGTCGACGCGTGACCAATTCTAAAACGATTTAGAGTACACGTTGTAATTAGACGATTTATGCGAAATAAAAATCTGTTCGCGTCGATTGCGAGCAATAGAAACTAAATTGAATCCTACTTCTTCCCTTAATAATCTTAGACATCTTCAATTTTCACAATTTTCCTACAATTTCGAATCTCATCTACTCAATTTTTATAATTCATTATAACAGTTATAATTAACGAAGCATTAGAGGCGATTAAAATGTTTTAGCTTATGATAACGACAATTTTTCTTTCAACATGTGCTTGGATCAAATTTATCGAATCAATTTCCACGTAAGTAACTTCAAAATTTCAATAATTATAGAATGAAAAATATAAACAGTGGTAGGTGCCAACAAGTTCTTCCACGAAAATCTCTCGCGCATGTACTCCCTTTATAAACAATTCAGATCTACGTGAACATATTCCTAAACAAATTAAAACAGCATTTGACGTTCTTCTTCGGCAGTGTTCGTTCGTGATCGCCGACGAACGAGGTCTTCATGACTCCGTTATGTAGAACTGCGCTCCGCCTATTAACATAATCGATCTTTTCACCGCCTAACAATCCTTTTCACCAATTCCTATCGATCTCGGCTTCGTCGGGGTTGTTACAGCGCTCGGTAATAATAGAGCTGGCCGGAGGATCGGACGTCGCAAGACTCCGGACCGCTTTTAACAACGTTTATTCCTCGATACGAGCCGGAGCGGCGTTCGCTGCCGGTGTTGTGGACCTCGGAGGGCGTAGCTGACTCTTCTACTTTTTCCTCGAGGTCGCACAATTGTCCAGATTGATCGGTGGGACAACGTCGTGGCCGGGAGAAACCGAAAACGCTCTCGCCGGAAAACCAGATCTCAGGGAAAAAGGACGTGTCCACGTCCGACCGGAAGAGTGGAACAATCGCGTGTCGGCAGTCGGTCTTTGTTGCAAGAAAACGGAGCTCGGAGGCGTTAACGTTATTCGGCCAGGAAGGACATCGCCGCGCCGCCGGGCCCTTCTCGCTAAATACTCCGCCACGCCCTTGGAGACCTACGACGATTTTTTCTCTTCTTTCTTTTTTTGCCCTACGCGCACTCTAGACCGGCCAGGGAAACTCTTCTTGGACAGCTTTCGACCCGTAGAAAAACGCGGGCAAAGGCTGCTCGTACTCGAAAAAATGGACTGGAGAGTTTTCGGTAAATTTTCACGTCGTTCCGAATGGACCAGCAGCGTCCGAAATAAATAGTTGCGAATCGATATTTTTAAATTGGATAGACATTTTTCAATCGAACAGATGTCTAATGTACACATTTTTTAGTTAGACATCTTGAAATCACATTTTTAAGACACCTTAGATGGACATTTTCAAATTAGACATTTCAATTGTACATTTTTTAATTACATAGACACCTTGAATGGACAGTTTCAAGTCAAATTTTTAATGAACATGTTTCTATTTGTAATTGTTTTAACGCGTAAATGCAACAGAGTTCTTCAAGTTCAAAATTATATTTCAAATTTTCTGGTAAAATCTTCCCCAAGAGATTACTACAAGCAGCGAGCTGGCTAATCACGATCACGAATGGAGACTTCAATGCCTAGCCAGCAGCGTCGAACATGAAAATCGTCAAGTGGATTACGGGAGTTCGAATAACGACCGCATTCGGTGATTAAACCATGCTCACAGTTTAATCCTCGTGTGATCGCCGATGGACACTTTTACGTGGATACGCCCGCATTCCTAAATTTTGCTTTTATTCCCGATCGTGGCGTGCACAAAGAACGTGTTTATATTCCGTGCGCATGGGGGTTGAAAATGAGGGTATGGAAAACCGTGTAAAAATCGAAGAAAGGAGGCGACAAATTTAGACGGACCTGCTACACAATACCGATCGTAATTGTAATCTTGTTATACTTCTGCATTGTTCAGGAATCCATTGAACTGGTTCAGATTCAAAATTCATTAAAGAGATTAATTGCAGCATCCGAAGTTTCTTTATCGAGTACCATGAATCTGTACATTTTTTAAGTATGGCAGTACTCTTGTATAACAATTAGAGATCCCCATTTCACAGTAGTAAGAATTTCACAGTCTGCGAATATGGATTCGTATATACAGGGTGTCCCAAAACTACTGCGTTAAACTGAAATGGGAGGTTCCTTGGGTGATTGAAAGCGACATTTTCCTTAACAAAAATGGCGGAAAATGTCGCTTCAAATCACCCAAGGAATCTCCCATTTCAGTTTAACGCAGTAGTTTTGGGACACCCTGTATATTAGTGTATTTATTTTACATTATTTTAATAAACATCGAACAATTTACCGCGACATTATTATTGTCTTACTTCATAGACAATAACGCATCCATTGTCGGTCTCTTTTTAAATTCGTACTACACGGTTCACGCACCACGTGTACACGTTAAAAACCGTGATCTCTAATAAGAATTTCAAGATCCGTGACCTGTTCATTGAACCTGAAAGCAGATATCTATCTGATGGCATAATTTTCCTTACGAAAATGTTTGCACATGTTTCAGCACGCGAGCCAGATGTCTCGATTTCCCCCATTGGCCCGATCGTTCCCCGAAAGGATCACAGGTCGCATTCATGGTTGCCCAATCGCGGAAATCATCTACGTGAAATACCTGTTTCCCACGCTTTGCATAAGGGGCGAGACGACGCGACGCGACGCGACGCCTCCGCCTCGCAGGAAGACTTTAAAGAGTCGATTTAAACGGACGATCCACGTCAGACAGCTCCCGGATCTCGCACCCCTTCCTGACACATTGTGGGAGTCGGCACGGTTTACATAATTTTTCCCAAGCGCAGGAATATTCAAAAATCGCGACCTGCGGGCCTCGAGGGGTCCAGGGACACAGAGACTCGCCCTCTTCGTCCCCGTCGAGCCTCGAACCCCGTGAAATCGTACGGCTTTGTATGGAAATAAGAATGCCGGAGCAGCACCCACACCGCCGGCACCCATACCTGCTTGCGTCTGTCCATCGACCTACGTACGAATTTCGCGTGTGCAACTTCAAAGGAGAAGGGGAGACGCGTTACTCGCTTTTTTCTATCTTAAAACGAAAAGAGAGGGCGAGCGAGAGTGGGACTCGAATCGAGTGCTACGAAAATATTTTCTCGGGCGGAAGGAACTGCCTGGAGAAGGGCTTGAAGGGCCAAGGGAGGATCCGACCCTCCACGTGTTTTCCTCGGAAGACCGAGCGTCGCCGCGGAAAATTACTTGAGTCAAATATTAACTGGATTTTCCATTGCACCGATAGCATGGTGGAAGTTCCAGGTGACACTTAACTTGGGAATTTAGTTTAAAAAATCCCCCACAGATATTTTCCCTAGTTAACGATGTTAAAAAAAATCTGAGACATGTCAAGCATCCGAATACATACCTTGCAATTGGTTTTAGATTTTTAAATTGAAAATCCTGCTTGAAAAAAATCAAAAAAATCGAAAAAATGCAGATTTCACATTCTATTATATTGTTGTAATTGACGAACCGTAGCGCCGAAAACTTTATACCATGTTTATTGAACTAGAAAAATAGAGAAAAATTCTGACTTCACCGAGCCTCGTGTTCGCTCGAAGAGGAGTTTCGGATGTCGTTTCCAGTTAGAAATCGCGGTGAACAGCCTCCCTGGGTAGCAACAATTATCGTCGTGCGTTTTCTCCTTTCCGACTACGGTTTACCATGGCCCCCCCATAAGTGGTATTCGATGGCCGTACCCTTTTCGAACGCAGATTAACCCCGGGAACCCTTTTTCGCCTGAGAACGCGCATCGCCAACAGGATCTGTCGAACATCCTTCGAACCAAGCCCTGCTATCTCTCCAAACAATCGGAGATCCACTTAAATATTTCGAAAACGTGAATCGTCCGGTGATTCCGAATCCTTTCGGAGTGTTGTGACAGGTCGCCTTTGTCGTCCGCTCTCTCTCTATCAGATCGTGATTATTTATTTAAATCGTGCCCGCGATCGAATCGAGACCATTGTACGGTTTAATGCGTCCTCTGTTAGGGGCACAATGAAGGCGATTTTTTTCTTCGAGATCTTCCTCGAGATTGAATGGAAATTTTTCGAAAGGAAATTCCGCGGGTTAAGGGTGAAAATGTTTGAATAAATTCTGTTGGAAACCGGGAATCGGGTGTGCGAGCTGTGTTCGGCGTTTCGGCAATCAACAGGTGATTTCGGGTACCGTCTTTTTGCCATTTGTTTTTAATCCGGCAGAACTCTGGCGCGCCTAAATGCCGAAACAGTTCGCGAGCGCCAACACCGTTCCGGAAGCAGCGGAGCCAAGATCCTCGGTAGTAAAGGGAACCACGAGATACATAAACGAGTCCTGGTGTTTTATCGTCTTGGGGTTGTCGTTGTGGGTCGGAGAAAGGGGGATGAACGAGAGAGAGGGAGAGAGGGAGAGGCTTCGGAGGGGGTGGGGAAATGGGTTTCGGTGGCGCACAGTGGTTCGAGACCGAAGGAAGTCATTTTTCTGGACGGTAAATATGTATACATTTGTCACTACAATTTCTCGCTGGCCGAGTCTCGGACGTAGTTACTCTATAAACTTCGCGTTCAGCGTGTGTCGAAATTCCAACGACAATTGAAACACTTGTTTGTTGAGACAGCGAGACGACGCATAATTGGACAATCATCCCCTATAAATGCTTGAAAAACAAAAGAAAGCGGAACCTTCACTTTCGGAAATTGTCCACTCTAGTAGAAGAAAATGTTTTAACATTTTTTTTTAGATATTGCAGCAATATTTTTTAAGCCACACTTTTTAATATGAAAAAAATATTAGATGAGATATTATATACAGATATAGGAAATATGAAATAAATGATAAAAGAAAAAAATATTTGTTACTTAATGTAAAATAAATATTGTATGTACATTTGAATATTAAAAACAGATTGAATGTCTTTTTAATATCATATGGATGTGTATACAATATTTTGTGCTACTAGGGCAGCTTCCGCCAACAAATTTTGTAAGAAACAGATGTTCAATAATCCTGATTTAATTGGAAAATCATCCAATTCGACCATCACAAACGCGTAAAATATTTTTGAGAAAATCTCGACTTACCTGAAAATACAGGGTGTTCGACTACAGGTGGGGAAAAATGTAAGGGGTGTTTCTCCATGATAATAGAAGTCGAAAATGAAGAATAAAAGAAATATTTGAGTGAAACCGCAATTTCTTTTATTCTTCATTCTTAACTTGTATTGTCAACCCTTAAATTTTCTTCCCCATGTAGTCGAACACGCTGTACAAAATCGAAACGAAGTAGCATAAGATTGTAACGAAATTCCCAAGAAGAAACGTCGACTGCCGTAGACAAGCCAACCCTTTCGACGGAGGCCTTTGGCGGCATGGTCGGCCATGTTGGATCGCAATAAAAAAAAGAAAAACGAGAGAAAAAGGGAAGAAAGGCAGAAGAGCGAGAGGGGAGGAGGCGAAGCCCGCGGCGTTCGCCCAATCTCATTAACCCTTCACCGCTCGGAATTTAGAAAGGGGTCGGAATTCTAACCCTTCCGTGTCGCCATGGCAACGAGCCCTTCCTTCATCGTTGCGCCGGCAGTGTCCAATGGCAACAGGCTCACCTGCTACACTTGATACTGTCGGGCTCGGCCATTTAAATCGTTCCGGGCGCGGGATCGTTAGAGCAGTTCGAGTATCGAGTTACCGGCCATGACGGGGGGGGGGGGGGGGGAGAGAGAGAGAGAGAGAGAGAGGGAGGGAGGGAGAGTAAGAAAGTTTCTGGCGCCAGGCTGATCGCCCACGCAAATCCGCGACACCATCCCCCCCCACCCCGGAAGCCATAAGCCGAGTGATTCTAACCTCGATGCCGCAGAAATTTAATCTCGTTTCCGGCAGGCGCGAGAGAACCGAGCTTAATCGAGCTAATCGATTCGAGGAATTTATGCGGAGTCCCCCGAGGCGGTCGGAGGTGAACAAATTAAACCCGGCAACGAGACTCTGCGAATTAAAAAAGAAAAGGAACACCGGAAGCCGGTCGAACGCCGATGGGAAACGCGACGTGCAAACATTCTGCTGAGTCACCTAAACAGCAGCACGGCCCGCGGCGAACGCTAGTATTTTATTGAATAATTGAAACGCAACCGAAAGGTTTATCATCGATTGTCTTTCGGACGGAAATATCGCGTTTAGGTTTCGTCCGTAATGACAAGAGGGAACGGCAGAAGACGGTTCCGAGCGAGAGGGTTGCGTTTAAGGGACGGCATTGTAGTTCATTGATCGTCTTGGACGGAATTCTCGCCGAGGGAAGAATTATTGGGCGGGGGGGCCGGTTGGCTCTCGCCGTTTCCCATGCATTCTAATCGAATTTCCCCGGCGATAAGTTAACGAGCGCCCGAAGAAAAATTACGCAAATGCGCTCTTTGCGGATGCTAATGACTGTTTGCTCCGGCAACACCGTCGGAATTCGGCGGGCGGGGCGAAATTCCGCGGCGAAAATTGAATTCCGCTCCCATTCGCTTGTTTCCGCTAACCCCCCACCCCCGTCCGACCGTGCCTTTAATGAATCGTGTTTATGCTCCGGGCGTACCATAATATTTGCATTCTTAATTGTCCTCGCTCTGCTAATTTACCGCCGAATTCCCCTTCCCGATTTCGGAAACACCGCACAGTCGATTCGCAAAATCACAACAATGAATATTTAACTCTCGGAGTTCTTTCGGTGGCGGTTATTCATTTATAAACTGCGAATTTTTATGCAAAAGTTTTTGATCTTTGACCAATAATAATTATTCGGAATAATACAAGCGTTCATAGATTCTTCGAATGTTTCCACACTCTTGGATTCCACTGTTCGTAAAAACAGCACACAAAAATATTTTCAAATCCCCGGAATATCTTCAGAATTTGTTCACTTTTCGTTGAAAACGCATAAATTTCGCAGCCCGCCACGATGATATTCGCCGGCTCCGTTCTCCACGATGCTGACGGTTCGCGAGCAGTCACGCGCTCGTGTCGGCGATTAGGTTGGTCCCGCGTCCACCCCTTGCGGATGGTGGGTGGCGAAGGGGGTTCGGAAAAGTGACATCCCGTCGCGGCCGAGAAATAATGGAAGAGGGAAGCTCATTGGCATTCGCCGGTAGACGGTATAAAAAATAGCCTGTACCCCCGTTGCGCAAGTTGGATTTCCCGCGATGGACGAAGGGGTGACGACCGAAGAATAAGAAAAAGGAGAAGGAAGCCGCAGAGAGGGTGGAGGGTGGCCGGTGGGTGGCTGGGAAAGCGAACGAGAGGGATGGGAGGGGAGGGGGAACCCTTTGGGTGGTCGAAGGGAGAGAGAGAAACAGAAGAGGATAAGAGTTCTCGAGATAGATAGAGGAGGAAACAAGAAGAGAAGAGAGAGTGGGTCGAAGACGTCTTACGACAGATAAAGAGAGAAGGAGGAGGCTGTTCGAAGGGGGTGAGAGAGGTCCGACCACCCTCGGAAGACAGGGCCGTCGTTCTCGGGGCGCTAGAGGGATGATGAATATAAAGGCAGGGCAAGCAGTTAGGGTGGATTCAACCCTCTCGGCTCGTGGGGCTCACGGGCCAAGAAGGAGCTCAGATCAATACTTTTTATGCGAGAACCACGGCGGCCCGGGAGGGTGGTCGGCTCAGATGAGCACGCGGGGTAGGCACCGCGGAGCAGTCTCGATCTCTCCGACCCACCCTCTTCCTGCACCCTCTCTCTCTCTTCTCTCTGGGAAATTCTCTCTTTCCACCACCACCACCACCACCAGCAGCGCCGCCACCCCCATCTTCGCGGCCCTTCTTTTCTCTCTCCACGTGCCGGCGTAATCAGGAATATCATTAAACTCTCGGCTTCTTCCTTCGCAAGAGTCTTCTCCTCGGGCTTCCAACCCCTCCTCCCGCCACCCTCACGGTTGCCGGCCCTCCTTCTCACCCTTCTTCCGCCCTCTTTCTCGCCCTCCGCCCTGGTTGCCCTGCTCGCCGTGCTTGCCCTGCTTGCCCTTCACCCCTTCGACAGAGCCACGGGACCGCGCGGCCCCCCTCGTTACTCCGCCGCGTGCATAAAAATAAAAGGCCGAGGAAAAAGTCGAGAACGCAATCTTAACGATTCCGTCGAAGGCTTCTTGCTCCGCGCGCCCGTTGCCCTCCGAAGATGTCTGTTGCCGACAAGTTCGCTGAAAAGGTGGATGCTCCGCGAGGAGAGCGCCCTGAAGAGGACTGGCCTCGCCGAGTCTGGCTCTCGAACAACCTGCTGGCCTCTCGATTTTCCTTAGAACAACGATCGCTACGAGGATTTTTCAAGATCTGACCGCCAACCGGAGAGAGAGAGACGATGTTCCGAGGTCTTCGCTATTGGGCTTGGCTTTTTTGTGTTTTGGCTTATTCACGGGGGGTTTCTGAAGACGCCCGACCGAGAATGGAGTTGTGGGAGTTTGTGGTTTGTAGAACATTGTTAGAATTAATTTGTAGTTGCTGCTGCTGCAACATTATTATCGCCTAAGATTGTTGCATTGGCCCCTTCAGCGTTGAGTTTGTGTCTTAGCGGGATCTTCTTCGCTGGGCGGAACCAGTCAAAATTGCAGGTTTAAAATTTTTTCGATTTACAATTATTGGGTTTGTAAAGTTCATAAGCCGAATTTTAGTCTTGCGACGAGCACCGCAGCATGCAACGTGTTCAAACTGCGAGAAAGACTCGCCACCAAAGGCTGGCAGCTCGAAACACTAAATCCAGCCAGAGTTTCCTCGATCTTCACCAATTCACAGTCCAAAGACTCCGTCAACCGAGTCACAACCATAATTTCTCAGACAAAAGTATCGTTTACACTCGGCCCAACAAGACCCTCTGGATCATAATTTCGCCAAACAGTTTCCAAACACGATACTTCAGTATAGTCCACGTTAAACCGTCCATTATACTCGCGGCACGACTCCCGGCATAGATCATCGTACAGGGTGTCCCAAAAATGTCGGAAAAAGTGTTGGTTCTCAAGGTTATTTGAAGTACTTTTTGTCGAGGAGTTGCGAGAAACGCGGATCAATCAGGGCGCGGCCTCTGCGGACGGATTCCGAGTCTTTTGCATTAACAAATCCTCAACAACGCCGCGCGGAGAACATTTTCGCACAGGTAGAAGTCACTTCGAATAACCTCGGGAGCCATTCGCTCGAAAGGTTTCCCGCGATTGTTGGGACGCCCTGTATACCTCTGAAAGCAAGTTAGCGTTTGCATCGAGGATCCAGGATCCCCGGTCCAGCGAATCACTTCACGGATATTAGTGCAAAATGAATAAACGCGCGTTTTGCCAGCCTTTTGTTGAATCCTAGCATCCTGGCGTCCCAGCGAGGTATCCTCGTCTTGTCTTTAACTCCTTCCATGCGAAAACAGGCTAGCAAAACGGAAGGAACACGGAACGGAGCACTCAAACTAATCCGTAGATTGGCTTCTGGGCTCTCTGTATTTTTCTACCTGGCGCGGCGCGGTGGTGGCTCGCTGACTCGAGTGACTGGGCCCCCCCGAGTCATCAGAAACGGAAGAAAATCAGTTATTATCCGGCGTGGAGTCCGCCGCAAGTGTAACCCCCTCCCCCTCCGACCCCCTTCACCGCCACGATGCGGCCGGATGATATAATTGCCGGGTTACCAGCCCTTTCGGAACCGTTCCTGACTCGAGAGTTCTTCCTCCGAGTAATCTTTCCTTTCTTCTGGAGCCTCTCCAGCCGCAACCCGCAGGAGCCCCGCGTCCTTTTATTAATGTGTTTTCGTTAAGCTTTTCTTCTTCCTGCTTCGTTTCGACTCCAACGATTTTTTTCGCCGAGGGAAATGTTTTGTTCACGATTGCTTCCGACCGTGGCTCGCCATCTTGCCTCGATCCGGGATTGTTGTTGTTCCGTCTGGCTGGCCTACGAAGTATGCAATTTTAGTTTTCAGAATTTTTCAGAAAAATTTTTCAAAGTCTTCACAGACGTTTGAACGTGTAACATTTTTAATAAGAAACGCGTCTTCAGTTTTTCGCTCGCGTCATGAAAAATGATCTTGGAATTAAATTAACGATGGATTTTGAAAGTAGAGGCTTTCAGGTTTATAATTAGATCAATTTTATGATCGTCTGGTAATTTTTTACGAAATTATTACTGCTTAAATGTTGGCCATTTTTCGAGAATCGGGTGTTTAGCGTTGAAATACTTCTTGGATCCACTGTATATGTTTACTAATATGGGGTGTAGTCACAGCCCTATACGCAGAGTGGAGATTACGCATCATTCTAATGTGCAACAGATGAGTCCATCAGGGTTAAAGATCGACGTTAAAAACGAATATTTCCAGCTTTCTCTGATTCTCCAGGGATGATCACGCTGGTCGGACAAGCACAGGTTACAATCGTTTTATTTTATGGTAACAAGCAGGTCTCCGGTTATCGTCTCGTCCCTCCAGTTCTTACGCAAACTCTACCTGTTCCCCTCGTTTTTTCGATTTCTTCCCTCTTTGAAATTTCCCTCTCTCACCCCCTCCCCCCTCTTTCCCTCTTTTTCTTTCTTTCATTCCAAGCTGCCACATCTTTCAGAAAGCATTTCTTAGGACCGAGGCCAACTCGAGCGAGCATAATGCGAGAACCTGGCAGGCTCGGTTCGGTTCGCGGAAACCACCCCGTTTTACGATTCCTCCTCTTATTCGAGGACGGATAGCGGCTTCCCCGGGTATTTTGCATTCGATCGTAACTAATTCCGATCCAGACGTACACGCCTTTATCGTTTCGGTAACATCAACCTCTCCTCGTACTTCAGCCTCTCCTTTTTATCATTCCACAATACCGTGGAAAATGAAGACACTCGTATAAACACGAAAGGAAGCTCGCGCGGTGCTTCCGATATTAACGAGGATGGTTTCTTATGAAAACAGGCGTAGGAATATTGATTTTTATGTTTCAGATTTTTATCGCCGTTTGTTCCGCTGATTTCTTCTCATTCTCCGAAATTCTATTTTATTGCTGCCAATATGTAACTATTGGTTAATGCATAGGCGTAGAATAGATGTCAATATTCTTCTGCTGGGAAATTATAAACGACGAGTAAAAATAAAACGTTGTGTCAGGGGTTACAATTAAAATTACAAACATTTCAAAACCATTTTACACTCAGCAGTGGCGAGTGGAAAATATTGCAACAACTAGAAAACAAATAGAAAGTTTTCCTGTGATAATCTTAATAATCCTCTTAGACTCCCCACTATTTTGGATTTACTAATTTTTTTCATAAATGCATCCATGGTGATTAGACTACCATTGTTATTTATATATCAACAGACATTAAAAATCGATGGTACAATTTAATGTCCGCGATTCTTGTTACAACTGATAAAAATGTTGATAAAAAACGGAAATAAAATGTTGACGAAAATCTCCAAAGGAATGCTGTCTGTGATATGTTTAATAACTTTTCAAGTATTTATCTTTTAAAATGCTTAACATTAAAACAGCAGTACACAGCTTCGTTCCGAAATTCCTTCCGGTGCTATCTAGCAACGCCGAAAAGCAAAAATCAAAATCGAATACATCCGGTATAAAAGATTGTACAATTCCACAAGCCTGCTACCTAATTCGCGCTCGTTCGCGGAACAGTTCCGGTTGAAGCACCCTTTGATGAAGTGGCAAAGTCATGGTCCTCGATCGCGCATGAAAATCTCGGGACGCATCCTCGAACGAGAAACGAATTTAATCCCTGCGTCTCGAAGCCGAGGGAGTACGATCGTCTCGAGAGAGCAGATGCGCGCGCGTGTCCCGGTAAGATTCGAGATTCGAGATATCCCGCCAATTTCTCCTGCGGGTTGTCAATATCTGTAAGGGCCAGGACAATGGGTGAGGGGTAGCCGAGGCTTCTAAGATACTCACTCAAGCCGAACAATAACATATTGCAGAACTTCGAAGAAGGTATTCGACGATCTAACTCTGTTGAGGTGTACACGCAGCCGCCACCACATACAGACACGCACACACGAATGCAACGAAATACCAGCGCACAACAAGCACGGGGGGTGTTGTCCTTCTGCGGATCTCGGCGTACCTGTTTCCACTTGAGTCGTAACTGTTGTAGCGCAACCGGGGAATGTGAATGAGGAGATTCTCTGCGGCAGCGGGGCATTGCCAACTTCAAACACGCGCATTACAGCTGTCATTATTCGATTTTGGGATCGGACTTTGCGCTAATGTTTCTTATTTCTATGTATACGCGTTTATTGATTTTTTTTCTCATGCTCTCGAGCATAAATAAAAAGTAAATCACGTTACGTGTTTCACTTTTACACCGAGTTTAGTACCAGAGGATCTTTGTGCGTTAAAAATGGGAAAGGAAAGGGATTTATTTAAAATCTGTATTAATGTTTTCGGCGCTCAACCCTCAACCCTTGTCTTTCCCATTTTCAATTTTAAACGCACAAAGATCTGCGCTCTGGTACTAAACACGATGTAAAAGTGGAATATGGAACGTGATTTGCTTTTTATTTATGCTCCAAACGCGTATACATAGAAATAAGAAGATCGAACCGAAAACATTAATACAGATTTCAACCCTTTGCACTCGGAGCTTTTTTAATTTGAAAATTAAACATTTCTTCCAACCTAGAATAATTCCTTTCTATATTATTTTTCCTCATTTTATGGATATGAAATTAATATAATAACTCATAAAATACTTACAAGTTTAGTAATTGATTAGATATCAACTTATTTAATAATGTAAACAATATTTTAAATAATGGTATAGCAATTTTTAGTGGCGACTCAGAGTCGACACTCGAGTGCTAAGAGTTAACATTTTTGAGATATAAAAATTATAGCTTCATTTTTCACGAAGTGCTGGAACATGAAATTCCACAGAATTTCATAATATTTTATCTATTTCCGATGACCGGAGGCTACCAAAACTGAAAATAATGGAAATTGCAAAAATTGAAAATTGCGTAAACATCGGCAGCCCATTTATTACTGAAGTGCCGGTCGTTCGAGGGTTAAAAGAGAGGCTGAAAAATTGGAATCAGCCGAAACATCCGCAGCCGGGCGACCCGGCTAACAATTCTTCCATTTACCTGATCGCTCTGGCAGCTTATTTAAGATGGTATCTGTCCTCTTGGGATGCAGTTCGAGGGAAACACGGGGTTCGTAAACAGATGTGTTTTGCGCTGAAAGATCGCAGCATCGAGTTTGCAAATTGTGCGGCCTCGTAATGTTCAGGGCCGTGGGCAGAGGCAGGCCTGTATTACGTGATCCCATAAAGCCATTCGGAATCTTGCTCCAGTTTTACACAACCTGTAGATTTACGAGGGTGGCGCGGCGGCGGCGGCGGCCGCGGCGGCGTTAGGGGCTGTTCACTTCGGTTTCGAAAGGAGAGGAAGGTCCTTGCACGAAATTGCACCGCGGGGCCCGTATTCAAAACTGTTCCTGTAAATCACCGTCACCCGGGAAAAATTTACGGCGTTGCTCTAGTTTCGGTCGCAAAATTAGTTATGGTTGTCCTCTCGCCAGCCGTGCCCGCGCTCTTTCACAACTCTCGGAAACTGCGAATGGACAGCGTTCTGGACCGAGCGAAGAATCGTTTCGTTTCGCGTGGATCGCCGAAATGCTGCCGAACTGTTCCACACGTTCGTAAACTCGCGAGAATTTCGGAATTTCTGTCGATTCACTTATGCGTCTTCTGTTGACAAAATCGCGACGCATAAGTGAATCGAAACAAAATTCGTAAATTCTTGCAAACTTAAAGTTGAAAGTTGAAAACAATTCAATATTTGTCCAATCTGCGAATTCTTTATTAATATTTATTTGCTGGTTTCGAGTTGCATATTTTTCACTCAATAATATTCGGGCTACAGAGTGTTAATTTAAGTATTCTCACCTTCACTTTTAAGACAGTGGATCTTTATGCAAAATAAAAATTTTCTACTTAAATTCCAACAAACTCAAGTGAAATTTCTACTTATTATCTTTCTCAATATGTTTAATAGGTTGAAAATAATATGATAGTATGTTCAAATTTTTATAATGTTTTTACTTATAATGTTATAATGTTTTATAAATCCGCAGTCTAGTCACGAGTTAAAAGCAAAAACGTTTAAAAAGTGTTCAAATTGAAAACACGAGTTAAGAAAAAAGATATTCACAGCGATACGTGCATAAATAAATGCACAATTTTCCCTAAAGAAAAAATAGAAACAAGAACGTCTGTAAACCGCCAATTGACCGAAAAATCAGTATATTCTACGCTTCTTCTGATTCTTCTAATTCTCTGAGTCGCGTGACGGTAAAAATACCGCAATGTTACATTAAACAGTTTCTCCGGACGACGGAGAAACCGGAAGAGAAGCTATCCACGGGGCCCCATAGAAAGGAAAATCAGTGGAGCAAGAAGAATACGCGAGGACCTTCGCCACGAGCCACAATGCGTTTGCCTCCCCCACGCGATCGAGGATCTCGAAGACACGCGCTCTTTATTTATTCCCGTCGATCGTCTCCGCCTTGGATCTCGAAGCCAGCTGCCACGCCGCCGCGGTGGCTCATTGTTCGATCATCTCTCCTCGAAATCCTTGCTTTCGACCCCTCCTCTCTGCGATCCTCGAGCACAGATCGACGCGGATCTATGAGGATCGGTGACGAATCAAATGATACTCCGGGGACGTCGAGGGCTGACTTGCGATTCGCTTCAGTGGGACCGCGCGTCGTTTAATCGATTTCGAGGTGACGCTTGCGAGATCTCGCAGACGGTTTTCGGAAAAATATTTGTCAGATCACTGCGGAGATCAGCGTTCAAAATGAAAATGCAGGACAAAGATTTGTATTCAACTGTCGCTGATAATTATTAATACCTTACTACGCAAATGCAATATTGTTAAGCGTGTATATTAATTAACAATTGATCGAACTCGTGTGCCGAGAGCATTAATACATTTATTACGAACAATTTACGACCGATACAAAGAAATATTTATCGTTAAATTAGGCCGGCCAGTGCGAGCCTGTTCGGACCTGTCTGTGCGACTGGAGCGCCACAGTGCGGGGCCACTAAGAAATAGTAGAACCACGCGATCTGAGAAACAAAACGTGAGGGTTTTTCTTAGATCAAGGCTAAATTCTTAGAGAACATTTGTTTCAGAAAATTATAAATTATTTCCTTTATATTTATTTATTAAAGGGCTCTCGGCGATAATTAGACTGCGGATTTGACAGGCGTTCGCGCCTGCGGTTCTCTTAATGATTCATTAAGGGTCGGCGCTAAAACGCTTTGCGGCGCAAAAATTCGACGCATCGGTTTCGTTCCCCGCGTGAAGAGGGAAGGTAATGGTCTCGGAAATGATTTACAGTCTGTTTCGGACCGCCCTTTTTTCACCAGTCGGAAAGTTCGGCCAGTCACGTGGTAGCGTTTCCGCCTATTGTCTATAGCCTCCATTAGCGGACCGCGGCCACCAAAGAAAAACTCGCATTGAATGCTGGTAACGATCTACGATCTGTTCGAGTTTGGTCGGTGGAGCGTTTCCTTTTATTCGAAGGGAATTCGATTTTTGTGAACCCTCGGCCACCCTCCCCCGTTTCGCCCACGCGCCGTAATCGCGTTCGCTCGAACGCATCCGCGTAAATGACGTACGCCACCGAGGTGGTCAAGGCTCGGAGTCATTATAAGGCGGTTTCGCGAGTTCACAGGAAACCGCGGAGTCATTCGCGTGGCCTCGCGGTAGCCACGCACAGGATTTCACGGTGAGCATATGGCGCGTGCGGTTTCCAACGTGCAGAAATCGATTCTTTTTTATCTTCCTCGGTTTCTGGAAAGCCGAGGTGTGCAGAGTGAAATTCCGATTCGACGAAGGCTTCCCAATTACGTGGGAACGAGGAACGATCTGTTTCCAGTGCGGAAGAGAAACGGAAAAGAAAATTTATTTATCCGCAGTGTCGATCAGCGGCGCCTCGCAATTCTGGAACGCACCCCCTATTTCCACTTGATATTATCGATAACAAGACTGCGGAAATTAAGTTACATTCATTTCATCCCCTAATAGCCTTTTTTGGACTGAAAATGAGATAACATTATTCTTGGATTTTTTAATTTTTCACTTAACAATCCTAAATTTTCATTACATACACAGATAAAAAATTTAAGAGTCGAGACCTTTACTTTCTCCTATGCAAATACGACTAATAACAATTTTTGAAAACAATTATTTACACATTAGCTGGTTAACTAGTCCTTCTAACATCTCCGAAAAGCTCGAATCGTATGGTCCAATTTTTAAAAAGTTAAATATTCCGTTATATCGATCGCAAAAATTTTAAATAAATTATCCGTAATGTCAGCGCTACAGGTTCGATCGAATTTTAACCTTTAAGCAATTTTGCAATTAAAAGTTTCCCGACGTTTTGTATCCTAACGTGGATCATTCTCAAGGGAGAAATTTTGCGTCTGTAAAATGTTGAATGCTTTAGTATAAATTGAATAATTCTGAATTGCGTTTAATTGAAAAATTGCTTAAAGGTTAAAATTGGATCGAACCTGTAGCGCTGACATTACGGATAATTTATTTAAAAAAGTTATTCGGTTTTAATGAGTGTATTTTTTACGTAGCTCGTGATACTCGTGAAAGATGATAATCTTGAGACAAGTGGTTGAATAATGAAAAATGGCGGAGGACGAGAGCAACGACGAATAAATAGCAACAAACGGAGTTAGTCGCAGGGCGTACGGTGCATTAACTTCCACGTAGGAAACGTTGGCAGGCAGGTGAGTTATCCGTGGATCGCGGTGAGCCTGGATCCTCGAGGACCCAGATATAAAAGGGATGCTGCCGGGTGTTGCGCAAGGCCTCAGAGGTGGAAGGTACAAAAGTTCCAATACATCAAGTGCAGTTTTCTTTCTGGTTCCCCGGGTAGGTATGGCGTGGATCGAGGGAAAAGAACTTTCGGGGGTAAAGAGAGAACCGTCTAGAGGGGGTGGCGGGACACAACAATGACACAACCCCTCCTGATGCGCATCAATATCCTCGCGTCGGATGCCACATATTTCTGCCGATACAAATGACGCCACCTCGAGGACCAATACCTGCCTCGATTCTCTATCCTTCGATCATCCATGACCCCGATCGTACCCAAAGCCCCGAGGAGACTTTTCCCTTGCAACCCCATACGCTTTCCCTGCACCCCCGTGCACCCTCGAAATAATATTCTTCCTTCGCGCGGTGCTCGGCCGATACGATTAACAGTAAACCTACCGCGACCGGTCAAATCACCGGTTTTTGATTTTACGATTATTCAAATTGCAAAGATTTATTAAATCTAATATAATTATATTATATAATTTAAGAAATTGCTTTCGCAAGAAATTATGTAATAGACTGCGGATCTTTATGCAAAATAAAAATTTTCTACCCGATTTGCAACAAAGTGGTGCGAAATAGAAATTTATTTTCTTTCTTAATATGTTTAATAGGCTGCAAATAATATAACAGTATTATTAAATTCTTCTAATGTTTTCAAAATTACACCTACTCATTTTGCCATAAACGCATAAACATCCGCTGTCTAATTATTTACTTCAAATATAAATATTAGGTTGGGGAAAAAGAAATTCGAAAAATGTTAAATAAAGTCTTGAAATTCTCGCAAAAATAATGGATTTCTTTTTCCCCAACTATATATAACAAATAGACGAATACATTACACATGACTGCGCGGAGGAGACTGCATTAGAAGCTGGAACGCGCGTTCTCGAAAGAAAGAAACGAAACGCGTCGCCTGCGTGTAAGACTACGATTTAGTGCAAATCGGTTGAGCCCGTGTACAGCACTCGATTTAGCGTTCAACAGCTGAGAATGAAAAATCCAGATCCGCGCGAAAGTGAAGACGTCCCGGGGGATCCGCTTGGACAGATTCGGGGTGGGAATACCTCGAGGAAACCGGTCGCTGAATAGGAAAACCGTCGAAGGAGACGAGCCACACGAGCACGATAGAGAAGCTAGCCGCAAGATTCCAAGATTCCGAGGCGAAAGTCTGATTTATTGGCTCGCGGGGGCAAAAAGTCGAGGCAGCCCGGCCCCCGTAACCCTTACTTAACCCGTGGACGTCGGCGTGCGGCGATCCCGAAGAGGAACCCAGGACCACCGCAACCAATAACGAGAACCATTTGGCCGGCCTATTGTTGTCCGCAGCCGTTTGTGCCGTAACGAGTCCTTCGCGCAGCTCCAGTTTCTCGGATCGAGGATCCAGGAAGGCATCATTTTTAACTCAGCACGAGTTAGAGAGAGAGGGGCTTGCCATCCTTTTGTTGCCGGCGCGCATGTGGCCGACGAATTGCATGGATCCGGAACACCGTCTTGTTTCTCGTTTCCGAGGAACGCGGACCCGTTCCAGGGACACGACCGTGCGACCAGATCCTTTGCTTCCTGGCGCGCTCACAGCTGATCGGGGACACTGGCTCCTTTTTTTTCTCTGCTCAGGCTGCTCGTCGAGCGGACGCGGCCTTCTGCCACTCGGGTTGCCAGTTTGTTCGGCTGGCCGCTGACACGAAAAGTCCCACCGTGCGAGAATGCCCACGCAATCGTTGCAGAATTCCAGATTCTGCGTTTCCTTTTATTTTATGGTAAATTACGGATCATATTCATTTGGAAAGGATGCAACGTACAGGGTCTACCAGCTGAAGGAGGCCAACTAAATATCTCCTTTATTCTTAACCCTTTGTCTTACAATATCCTGTCAGACACGTGATGATGATTTTGAACAGAGTCTAATAAATATGTTATTAATAGACAGCGGATCTTTATGCATTTATAGAAAAATTAAGTATTATTCCATCTTGTAACGGCTGAAAAAATAGATATTTGAACATGATTAAGTCATCGCTAGTCAGCGGATCTTCTATTTGAATTCCAACAAAGTCAAGTGAAATTTCTACTTATTATCTTTCTTAATATGTTTATTAAGTTGAAAATAATATGATAGTATTTTCAAATTCTTATATTGTTTTTACTGTTTTACATTACACCTACCTATTTTTGACATGCATAAAACCGCTATCTAGTCATCACCTTCGGGTGACCTTGAGTACCAGAAAATGTGACAATTCCCCCTCTCCGTCGCGGACCGGTCACGTGACGCGCGTCGTCTCTGTCGCGCAGGTGTCCGGTACCGGCAGAGGGAGGGTGACATTTTTCCCCTCGATTCGTACTCCCTCCCCTCGTCTGGCGACAGTGTGCAGTACACGGCACTGCGATCGCGTTAATTTTAGTTTGAAGCGTTGATTCGACCATATTTCCTCGGAAAACATGGCGACGGGCGAGCCTCGACGAAATAACAGAGAAGAGCACGCGTGGAGCAGGCGGATTAAGGACGCGAGGGGTGAAATCGCTGTTTCCCAACTTCAGAAAACGGCCGATCTCGAGACGGCGCGGTGACGTCCCTAACGGACGTCGCACGAACGTGAAAACACAAGCCTCTGCGTCTAGCGTGCGTATAACCAGCAGCGTTGCAACATCTGCCGTCGACCATCGACCACTAACGGACTGACCGACCACTGACGCAACTGTCGCGCGTCGCGTCGCGTCGTCGCGCCGCGTTTAGTCGGCTGGCCGTCGAACGTCGATGATAATGATAATTTTAAGCTCCTCAAGAGGTGTCATACAGATGTTCACCGCTATCGAAATGCCTGATCGATGCCATCGGATCGTGACCGATGCTAACGAGCATGAATTATCCGGGGTGCTGGCGAATTCACCGTGAAATCGTTGCTATCGTCGCTTATGGTTCGTGCGGTTGCCGGGGAACATCTTAACCCTTAGCACTCTGAGTCACCATCAAAAATTGCTATACCATTATTCACGATATATTGTTTACATTGTTAAATATGTTGGTTGCTAATCAATCACTGAACATTATAGTATTGAGGTATTTACATCAGTTTCATATCGATAAAATGGAGAAAAAAAGTATAGAATGGAATTGTTATAATTATTTTATTTATTAATTTAATTAATAATTTTTACTTGAAAATTAATATAGCTCCGAGTGCAAAGGGTTAATTCACAGACAGCGGTGATCTAACCAAAGTGATTATTTGTTATTTTATAAAAACGAGTCATTCGTAATTTTTTTATTGTCCCAACTTGAAAAAAAATTTTAGAAAATTCTTAAATACCTATTGCAGTCCGTATGTTCATGTGTAATCGTCGGAAGAACTACGAATTATCTCGAGAAGCGGTAAGGTATCTGCGACAATAAACAACGACGTATTAATGAACAAGAAAGTTATTAATCACCGGTTGATCACGTTCCCGGGAGGATCTTTCTGTACAGAGATCATTGAAGAGACATTTATTCGGCGAAAGTTGGTCGTGCACGGTGACGGAAGTTTCAGGGCGAGAGCAGCTCGAGGAAAGACGTAAAGCTGCCTAATGGTGTCACCTGAGATCATAATGGATGGTAGGCGAGAATAAAGACGTACTTATGTCATCTGGAGACGTGCTCCTGTGCATTTCTCTCAGCCTCGATATCAACGATTGCTAATAAAACGACCGGCTGGCGAGCCTCGCTTCTGGACAACGAGTTTACTTTGTGTGTCCATTAGTGAATATATAATTGACGTATACACTCTCTACATTACAGAAAATATATCATGCAATATATTCTAAATTATATTTTCAACTGGATAAAAAAAGTTGGTATATTATTTCACTCATTGAAACAAATGTTACTTTAAGTACCTCACAGTTTGTTTAAATGTCACAGAAATTACACAGAATGTTTATCAATCATTTTCAACACTCACCCTAATCCACCCTTTAGTATCGAATTAACAAGATGATTAGAAAATTAAACGGACAGTAAAATGTACGACCAATTCGAAAATTAACAACAAACCATTTGCATCGTTCACAAATGATAAAATGACGTCTCACTACTTCGTTTAATACAGTGAAAAATGTGAAAAGACACAGGGGTTACTTGAAATGGGATTTTCTTGGAATCGACGATACGGTGAGTAATTTTGTGTGAAAGAGGGATACTGTGCTCCGAACATTTTCAAGATCCCAGCAGGTTTTCCCGCTTCTGTCCCTCGCTGTTGCAAAACGACTCCGTGAGACTCGAATCCTGACTTATAATTTCCTGTATCCCCCTTTCTTCTGGTCCTACACGGTCAAAGGGTCCGACTCTCAAGCAGTGTTCCTCCTTTCCCTTATTTTTTTGTCTTTCCCGAAGACTGTCGTCGAAGAAATTAGACCTGTCTCGTGTTTCGACCATGCGAACATCCGGTCCATACGAACTGTTACGCCTCTTGACCTATGGCGGCCTTGTGATCTCCGAGGTTCGTGAACAGAAGCTACTATGGTAGTTTTTGGATGTCACAGGTTCACAATATCCTCCCCGAATCAGACTATTTTATTACAATTTTCAATCTAGAAATTCGGAACTATGTTATTTCAACAACCCACAGTGTGCCGAATTAATAACAAACAATGACTGGCTGTTAATAACAAGCAATGAAAGCTACTACAAATTTTACGAAAAACAAGGAAGGTTTACATTTTTATTTGACTAAATATTAACAATTCACTCTTGAGAAAGTAACCGAAAAGAACGAAAGAAGATTTTCAGTTTACAAATTTTTCATTTGCTCTATTATTTATAAAATTCTGTCTTGCAATTATTGAAACTATAAGGGTCTCTCCATAGGAAGTCATTGAGAGGTTTTCAAAAAACTAAAATTGAATAATATTTTACAGTTAAAAGGTTGACAATTCGACTGAATCGACAGTTGCACGTGAACGCTCCGGAATCCGGCCGACAAATCAAACTGAAATCGTTTCCCGGAAGAATCGGGAGAGGTGGTGTTCGAGTCCTGTCATGGCGGCGGGGATAAATTTCCAAGGAGCCGGCTATAAAAGTGTTACGAGTACGGCTGTCAGCGGCGCCATAATTGAAGATTAATCGTCGGGTGTGGGTGTCAAGGCTGATCGGCAAAAGTAAAAAAAAAAAAGAAGAAGAAGAAAAAGAAAGAGTGCACCGCGTGAAAGGAAAAAAGGCACGTTGGCAGGTCGGTCAGGCCGGGCCGAGGCTCCGGCCCGGTTTTTTCCAGCCTTTGTGCCCCGGACAATTACTCACAGATTAGAGCAAGAATTTGCGAGGTGGAAGCCAAAAAGGGACAATCTCGCTCACTTGATCTTTACATTTACGATAGCAGTCTACGGGGCTCCCCCATTCATGCCGGCTACTGTGAAATATCATCGTCTTAGCGGCAGCAGATTCTAAAGCAACCTCCTTTCTAGTCACCCGGTGAATCGAATCGAAGAATCTACGGATCTCACATACCTACCATTGCTTCACATAATTATGGACATCCGAGAGCGAAAAGATTGAGAGCATCCACTGCACCCAGAAACGCAAAATTTCATTGATCGGTCAGCGGATTTTATGCATTTAGGACGAGAATGTGTAACTTGAATAGGTCACGACAATGTGTAAAAATATGTCAGAATTTTTTAATTTTCAAATATTCCAATCTCTGAATCCTTCAATTTTCAAATGTTCAAATTTCTGAATTTAAAAATTTTCAAATATTCAAATTTCTTAATTTTTAAATTTTCAAATATTCAGATTTCTAAATTTTTAAATTTCTAAATATTCAAATTTCCAAATTTTGAATTTTCAAATATTCAAGTTTCTAAATTTTGAATTCTCAAATATTCAAATTGGGTGTAATTTAGAACTCCAAATGCATTAGAAGAACTAAAATATCAGTATCAATATCATAGTATTAACAAGCAACATAATATACATAGATCCGAATCTTATTCCAACAGAAAGTAAATGAATTTCTGTCACTCCATTTTGTTGGAATGCTGGTACAACAGTTTTACTTTATCTAAAGATCCGAATAGCGAAATTACTTTTATCGAAAATACGTGTTCTTGTAGAAATGTTGTTCGCTGCAGCGTTCACAGAAACTGATGAAAACGAAGACGGTATCCCTCCACCGGGATATCGATAACGCATCGAACCCTCGGTATCACCCGCGGAAGCGGCTCCCTGTCCATCGTGGGTTCGATATTGATTTTCTTCTCCCCAACACGTGCTAAACATAGAAACATAGTTTACGTAGATTCGGACTCGTCTGTCCGTCCCGCACCCCCGAAATTTCGGTTACCAATACGATATCCTCTGGGATTCGACACGTTCGAATCACATGTGGGGAAGAACAACCACCGGAGGAGGATCAACTTCCTGTTCTGGACGTGGCACGCGGCGTTCACGATCCTCTGGCTCTTATTCCGGCCAGTTGCAACGTGTTTCACTGATATTGATGCATCGTTTCCTTTTTAACGAGAGCTCGTCGCGTCGTACGAAACACGAGATTATGCCGAAGAGTTTCACCCTTGTGGATACTAAAAAGCGATGGGCACGTTGCCTTGGTCCTCTTTCCAATTTTCTTTCATTTACCATGTTACCGATTGATAATTCAGTTGATTATCGTCTGCATTGATTGTAAAATACAGAAGCTGAAACAAAGAAAAATTATTATTTCGAATATTCAGATTTCTGAATTCTTTAATATTCAAATTTCTAGATTTTTAAGTATACAATTTATCTGATATTCAAATTTGTTAATTTTTAAATTTCTAAATATTCAAATTTCTAACTTTTGAATTTTCAAATATTAAAATAGTAATATTCTATTAATTAGAAGATAAGATTACATTATTTCAAATAAGTCTGCCTCTCACCATCCTCAGCTACTGTGAATCGCCGCCGTCCGCGAATCTCGTTGCCCCGAGAAACGAATTAGAACCGCAGTCAGCTGGATGGTCCCCTAATCCGCGTAAACACCGTAGTATTTAGCAGTCTCCAAGCTTCTTGTTTGCCCGAAAAAAGTCTCGGCAAGCTTCAGCGAACGTGCGAAGGGTTGCGGACACAAACATCCCCTAATCCTAGTCGAGACCGTTCGATCCAAGGAAACCCTTTCACGAGGAAAAGAATTCTTTCTTCTGGTTGGTAACGGGGCGTATTTCGGGTGGAACGTGGCCAGAGGTGTGTCCCGGTCTAGTCCTTTATGACGCAATCGCGTCGGGGCGAAAGACAGACCCGGAGAACCCCTTTGAATCGGAAGCGTTAGGGGGTTAGGTGTTTTGCTGATGTCGGGGGCCGAGGAGGTACACAGAATGTTTTCTTTGACAGGATATCGCTGGCAGCGCTAATGGAACTCGCCGTGGCATTCGAAGGTGGTAGCTCGTGAAACGCGATCGGGACCTTAACCATTTCTAGCCTCCTCCGCGAATCCCGCCAGCTTTGCTACCCGTAATCCGCCTACGCCGAGTGGACGCTGCCGCAATGTCGGGGAAGACTTCGTTTGTTACTTGTGTCATGTGTGGTTCGGCTCGAATGGGTCCCCGTGATCATGTTGGTAGCCACGTGGCGTTACCTGATGCCAGATCGCATTCCGAGATGATCTGTCACAGATCTCCTAAAGGGTTGCAGTCAGGGAAGTTCGAGAATTTCATTAGCAAGTGGAATTATGGTTCGTTGAAAAATTTTATTTTATGGGCTACGCCCACAAGGGAATATTTGTTTTTTCTTAAATCGTGCAGTTACCATTTTCTTAGATCAAGGCTTCACCGTATGCGCAGAAAAATTCATGGATATCTCCAGCCAAGTTTTAACTCTAAGTGTTTTATAGAAATCTCAAAAATTTGTTTACTAAACTCAACTTGTGTGAAAAATCAGCTCGTAGATTCTATACTTCCGGCTGCAGCTGTCTCGGAGATTGTCCCACTTCCGATTGGAAACGCAAGAATGTTCTTTACACGGGCGTTACTCTGCGGTAACGACGACACCGGGCCCCCAATAATTTACAAGGAGCCTTGACTTCCCGGGGCCGATCTAAAGAGCAGTAACGACACACACACACACACAGCATCCGTGAGCTAACGGGTCTGGTCCGGTGCCTGTAAAGAGTTTAACTGGTGGGACGCAATAATTCAGCCCGGTCTCTATGGTCAGCCTGGACCAGCCTGAAAGGGCTAAGATATTTATGGGTTGCAGCTGATCTCGGTCTACATTCACGGTTTTTCTGGACGAACCCGGTGCGCGACTGGCCGCACAGTCTCCCATACCGCTGTCTTCCCTTTGCCCTTTAATTTCACTAACTTGCGGAAAAACCACCCTTTCTCCTCGCCCCGAACAAACCCGAAGAATGCTCCTCCGAATCGGTGTCACAGATCCTACAGTTGTATTCTTTCGGTATCTCGTCTTTATAACTTCTTTAGAATTTAAAAGAATGACTAACTTATTGAAACTCTGTGAACGTAGCATAACGCGTTCCTTCTTCGTTGTGGACCCACCCTGCGCGCACGTTATCGTTCGAATATCACAGATCTCTCTACTCCACGAGAAATGGAAGTCGATTCTTCGCTCGCGTCTTCTGCACGGGTCGAATGTGATCGGATAATAAAGTCATCTTCGTCCAGAACGGCAACTGCGTCGAGACGGAAATTTTGGATTTTCACCGGCGTACGAAAAAGCAGGTTCGAAATATTCTAAAGCATTCTAGAATCCAGCTTCTTCTCCATTCGAGGCTGATCCCTTATGGAGAAAATCACGAACTAGCCGAGTTTTTTCGCTTCGAGTGCGATTGCAATCTGCCGGAACAGGTAGGAGTCCGACGAAAAACCAGGAGAAACGCGATGCCGGTGACGCAACACAATGCGTTTCGTACCTGCAAGACTAAGCCCGGATGCTTATCAGCCGAAGAAAAAAAATCTGTCCTTCCGGAATTAGGCTAGATCTGCTGCGAGTATTAATGGAGAATGGTACTCCTGTAAATTATTTTCGAACGTTGCGGAAAAATTGTTTGCAAATGAATCTTTCCGCGAACATCGAGCTGTTTAGTAAATGATTTTCGAACGTTGCGGAAAAATTGTTTGCAAATAAATCTCTCCGCGAACATCGGGCTGTTTAGTAAATGATTTTCGAACGTTGCGGAAAAATTGTTTGCAAATGAAACTCTCCGCGAACATCGAGCTGTTTAGTAAATGATTTTCGAACGCTGCGGAAAAATTGTTTGCAAATGAATCTCTCCGCGAACATCGAGCTGTTGTGATCGGTATTAAATGATCCGGAGGATCCAAACAAGACACAACGTATCGAGAAAGGGGTTGCAGATTCGATCAGATCGCCGAACAAAGAGCTCCTCCGAATGAAAGTCTCCTTTGATCAGTCGGGACCGTGGATAATCCTTCCCATCGAGCTGGATCTCGAGGAAAGCTGTTGCTCAAGGGGTTAATAATCCACTTGGACTCGGCGTACAATGGCTACGGGTGGAAACCGTGCAATTATCCGTCGTGTGGGTCGCATTTAGCGACGCGGACCCGCGTTATCCGCAGGCTTCGATCGCACGACCCGATGATTTCGAAAGGATGCACACCGTGTACAGCCAGCTCTATCGCTTACATAGTTAGCGACGAACACGCTGTAACCTACGGGGCCGCCGGCTTCGACAACGAATCAACGCGACGGAATTCTCGAGAGTGTGAAGACGCAACGGGGCATGTCACAACTCGTTACGCCGAAGAGATCGGAATCTTTAAAGGTGCGTCCCCCGATCGCTTCCTCCTCGTTTCGGGCCGTGTTTAACCGTGTAATTTGCCATTGGGAGCGGTATCGGAGCCGCGATAACGATCGCTGCCTTACAAGACGCGTAATCCGACAGATAGAAGCCCCGCACGCCTTCTTCGATTAACGCCGATATTCCTCTGCGAAGTAAGTGATTTTTAGAATTTTTTTCACGGACATCCGTTCGCAATATTCGAACAGAATTTTTTAGATGTATGAACACAACCTTATTCTATGAAGGGATATTTTTTTAGTTGCAAAGTAGCATCGTTTCTTGAATTTTTAATTTTTTAACTGAGGAACTCATCGGTCAATGAAGAGCGGTGTTAATAAATTTTTTTGTGGAGAACCGTTTGCAATATTGGAATAGAATTTTGCGGATGTGTAGATACATCCATATTCTAGAAAATGATTTTTTTTTCAAGCTGCAAAATACTATACTCGAATTTCTAATTTTTTGATTTTTAGAATTTTTTTTCTACGAAACTATTGATAATATTGGAATTAGCTTTCGTGCGATGTGTGTATGCATCCTCCATCAACAAGAAAATATTTTTTTGAAGTTGTATAGTAGACCTACAGGATCTAAGAAACGGTACGGACCAGAGGGATTTTCTTAGATCAAGTCTTCACTGTAATCAATTAAAAATTGATCTAAATTTGATTGATTGAAAAAATGAATAAAGCTGATTGAATTAGAAAAGTTTAGCCAGCGACGCGACGTTGATCATAGGTGTCGAGGCTCGATGACTCACCGCGCCTTCTGTTGCATCAATGCTTACACCGCGGTGCACTCGTTCTAACAGACGATTATCAAGATTGCAGCGATGATCGATCAATTAATGTGCTCATCAAGATGTGCCGCGCCATACCTTCGCAGATAATGCCCGAAAAGTGCGTTCGGTCGACTACGCGGCGTTAGCAGACAGTCGGACAAAGGATGTTAACGGAGAGGTGGCGTAAATCGACGATCGGTTTTACGGAATTTATCGATGGAACAGACGGCGCTGATGCACATCTATTGCCTAATTAGCCCGGGTTATCCGAGTGACACGCGCCGGTGTTTTAATGCCGTTGCACATCTGCGAAACTGAAACAATAGATAGGCCGATGCAGCTGTTTGAGAAAAGGGACGCCCGCGTTCGAAGTCCCTAGAGGAAGGAGGACAGTGCGCGCGATGAAATCATTTCGTTAACTCTGTCTTTCTCTCGGGCCCTCGTTGCAGGCCAATTAATGTAAAGCTTAAATTATCCGTCGGCGCGTGATGCACCCTTGACCAATCTACGGCGAAATAAATCTTTATTCTGCGGGCCATCCAGCTAATTGCTGACCGCTGAACGCGTGCGTTCGAAACGCGTCGAGGAACGCTTAACATTCTTAATGTAATTCAATTTTAATTATATTTTAACGCCCGCACAATTGTATTTACTTCCAGCAAATAAAATACCGTGTGGACTACGCTACCATTCGAAGACGCTTCGACTCCGGAAAGAATTTTAACGGGAAATTAATGAACAATTGTGTAAACTATTTAAATTTGAAAGAGTCTAGGTCAATGAAAACTCAAGGTCACCTTGACGGTTTTAAATATTATCACTGTATGTGTAGTTTTAATATAGTTTTATAGATTGTTTCCTATGACCTTGGAGTGACCTGGAATTAAAAATTGATATTAAGGAATAATTCTTAACTAAAATAATTTTATTTCTTTGTAGAAAGCGAAAACTGCCTTCCTTAAATATTCATTAAAACAGTTCGTTTTTTATTATCTAACATTTTATCGTATCTAGAAATGTTTCTAAGGGATGCACGATTATGACAACGCATGTTTTCTTCCGTTTAAAAAATTAATGTAACCTACACGTATGTAAACGCGAACGAAGAGGGAGGTTAAAAGTATGAATTTACTTGGTCTTCCACCCCTATCGATTTTGTTGTTAGCATAACACCGCAGGAAGTGTATCCACGGCATTATTCAAAGCGTCGATTTTGTCTCAATGCACGTAATCGATAAGCCGAGAAACCTGTGGGCTCGAGTCCATAAAAATTGAAGGTGACTCTGAAAGCTCGTAAAAGGAGATCTCGTAACGTTGAACGTTATCACCTTGAAAGGCCGTTTTAACTGCGTTATTCGCGATAAAAGATTACATTTACTTTCACACAGCAACAATAGCGAATCGTTGTTCACAATTTTCTTGTTTTCAGCCATTATTTTTAAGAATTTTCAAACCTGCAAACAGAAGAATCGAAAAATATCGTCACATTATTTTCGTCTTGTTAAAATCACTCTCCAGATTATTCTCAGAATTACTAAATTTATTCAATATTATTCTGCACTTTCACAGAATAAAACATTTATAATAACAAGATTACATCTTTATATTTTCGAATAAAATAATTTCCCGAAATAGTAAAAGCAAAAATCTGAAATCCGTATTTCTTACGAGGTCCGAGATCGTCCGAAAAAAATCGCCAGACAAAATTCGAAAAATTGCAAAAATCCTCCAGCCTCTCGACCCCTAAAAATCCCCGTACCTACTGATTACGAGCATCGAAATCCTTATCAGGAAGTAACCCAGTTTACCCAGACCACCCAAAGACCCGCCTCGCATCCTGTATAAACAACCAATAGCTTCCCTGTAAACCGTAAAGGCTAGAAGACGGGACATCGCGCTGAGAAAGGCTACTACTACTTTCACCAAAGATAGCGCGTGAAAAAGGGGGAGCCTACGGTGCCTAAATTGTTCCGTTATCAAACAAAATGTACGGAGCGGAGCAAGGGTAGGGGGATGGGAGGGGGTCGCCGATAAACCAGCACAAACAATAACCTGAGAGAATTATCTGTATGTTAAGTATTTGTGTGTTCCTCTTCGGGGTATCTTCGTGGAACGAGGCTCGAGTTATTGGTTCCTCAAGATATCCTCGTGGATGTCGCCTTCGGTGCAGGGAGGGGCAGGTGAGGGTGAGCACAGCTGCCCTCCAAAACCTTTGTAATTATCTCCCCCCCCTAACCCCCTCCCTTCCCTCTGCCGCCGCTCTTCTGCTCATCGTCTTTTTTCCCTTCCGTCGCGATCTTTCAATTCCAAGTTCCCGCCGCGCTCTTATCGATCATTCGGTGTCCGCCGATTACCGAACCGCGCCACTTTAAATAATAACCACTTGTCCCCGAGTAAACAGAACCATCGGATCCTAATCGATTCGACTTATCGGCGCAATCGATTTCCTACCCCTGTCCGAGCTTGTTTGGAAACGGTCTCGCCCAGCACCGAAAGGCTCGAAGCTGCTCGAACCGAAAACGTCACTGCCTCGACTAGTTTCACTCGACAGAATTTCTTCTACTTCTTGTAAAATAAATGCAGTAACGATTTCCAATGATCTATTTCACCGCTACGACGTCGACGACTACTTCGTCTTTCGGTGATTTCTTCTGAGGGATAGAAGATTTATTCGGATGGTTAAATATTGATGATTAAGACATTTTATTTCGACTTGAAGGAAGAGAGTAATTATTTAATATTTAGTTCCACTATAATTTTGATAATTTCTGTTAGCGCGTTTCTTCACTGTTAAAAGTTCGTTTAGCGATCTCGCACTGCCGCGTCTTGCAATTGATGCATTAAACATTTTATTTTGCGCGAAGATCCGGAGTCGTTGAACTCATTTTGACGACTGCCACATAAATAGCATAGACCGACCTTGAAACCCGGGAAAGAATGATATCGAAGCACGTCTACCCATCAGAATATCGACGTCCATTGTGCTGGAACAGTTCGGAGTATCGGCATAAATAACGGCGATATTAACGAGCGTAAAAGAAACACCCGGCAGACAGTTGGTAATATTGTCGCGCGGCGTGTAGAACGGGTCGCGGCGGGTTATTTTCTTAGATAACGGGTCGATCGACCCAGCCATCGAGTTTCTCGAGCACCTGCTCCTCTCCGCGCCGTTCGACTCGTTCCATTACACCTCCGGATTCAGGACTGGATACAAGTCGATAATTAAAATGTATCCCCGCACCACGTAGCCCGTCATTGTTCGTTTAAATCGGCCTCCGGCGAATATCCCGATCAGAGGGCCGTAATGACGTCGTTCGAAACCGGCCACGTGATATATGGACTGCACCGGCCGGCGCGAAACGATTCTTTCTGATAGAGTAATTATCCACCGAAGCATTAATCGCCTCTTGCGAAATCACTTTATCCGAGAACAACCGGGCTACTATTTATCTTGCGACCTTTTATTCTAGCTATTCGTTCTTTCCTGTTCGAGGAAGACGCGCGCAACCATTCGCGGACGATTCGTGCTTGCTTTTGCGGCCATATTAGAACACGCAGAGACGTCGCATCTTTACGATAATCAATGTCTGATTGTTTTTGGAACAGTTCAACTTTCTGATGGATTTGTGATGGACTTTGTGTATCGATATATGTATCACATCAAAATCAATACTGTCCCGAATATTATACATATGTATGTACAGTGGATCCAAGAAATATTTCAACACTAAATACCAAAATTGCCAGTATTTAAACAGTAATAATTTCGTAAAAAATGACCACACGATCATGAAATTTGACTCGTTGAAAAGCTGAAAGCCTCTACTTTCAAAATCCATCGTTCATTTTATTCCAAGATCTTTTTTCATGACGTAGCGAGCGAGAAACTGAAGACGCGTTTCTTATTGAAAATGTTACACATTCAAACGTGTGTGGAGACTTTGAAAAATTTTTCTTGTGACTGAAACCAACATAGGTTTCAAGATTGAAGCTTCCTCTTTACAACGACACCTTAAAAATTGATGTACGATTTTTTTTAGCCGTTTCATCGAGTTTCGAATGATTCAATTTTACACTAGTATAAGTTACACCAAGGGGGCCATACGCGACCGAACTTGTTCCTCATTTTTGTTGCGTAAAACAGCGAAAAAAAATCGTACATCAATTTTTAAGATGTCGTTGTAAAGAGGAAGCTTCAATATCGAAATCTGTGGTGGTTTCAGTGACAAAAAAAATTTGTCAAAGTCCACAGAAGTTTGAATGTGGTTGGGATTTTGTGACAAGAAACTAATGAAATCTTTTGGTTTCTTGTCACAGAAATAGATTTTTTGCAAAATTCTGATGTTGTAAACAAATTTTGAAACCAGATTTGAAATCAGCGTGAAAAAATCTACGGGAAATGATGTATAGCATGTATTAAAAAAATTTTTTCCGAGCGTGATATTGGAATTTTCTTGAAATTGTACAAGTTTAACGAATTTTATCAATGTTAAAAATCGTTCGTACCATAGTCTCCCTATTTTCCCACATTCTACAAAGTTTCATCTACAATTTAAAAAAAATTTCAGCGCTCTATGTCATTTCTATCGAAAGTTCTTTGATTTTGTCGCCGATTTGGTCCGAATTGGCCACGGTGCATCGTCGCGCGGTGCAGCGCGGTGCAGCGCGGTGCAGCGGTTATCGCCGCGGCCCACGGGCTGCTTTGCTCGTAAACATAACGCAATTAGGCAAAGTGGCCATTTAAATCACCTCCGCGACCGCGGCCAAAGCCTCCCCCGCCCCCGTTATCTGCCTGGTTTACGAGCGGCCGTGAGTAATCGCGCGTTGCCCGCTCTTTCGCCCGTGTTTCCGGCCCCGTGTGCACGGGTGTACACTCGATAAACCTTATCCCCGTTCGCCTCGCTATCGCGGCCAACTTTTTCCGTGGCACTCGACGAGCAAGAGAAACGTCCCTCTCCTAAGCCGCTCGTAAACTAGAAGGGTAATCGTAAGAAACCGGGGAAAATTCTTCGGGAGAACGCTCCCGACGTCTTCTGTTTCAACCCTTCGCGCTTCCGCGGACGCGATACGTTCACCTGGACCCTGATACCGAAACGCATTCACTCCGTTCCTCCGTCCGTCTCCTTCATTTCTCCATTCCGTCGATGTTAAACGTACAATCGCAATTTTATTCCACGCTTTCAGCTAACGATCCTCGTTTACATTGACGTACAGTAGATCCAACAATACTTCAACATTTAAACAGTAATAATTTCGTAAAAAATGACCACACGATCGTGAAATTTGACTCGTTGAAAAGCTGAAAGCCTCTACTTTCAAAATCCATCGTTCATTTTAGTCCTAGATACTTTTCCGTGACGTAGCGAGCGAGAAACTGAAGACGCGTTTCTGATTGAAAATGTTACACATTCAAACGTCTGTGAAAACTTTGAAAAATTTTTCTCGTGACTGAAACCAATGTAGATTTCAAGATTGATGCTTCCTCTTTGCAACGACACCTTTAAAATTGACGTACGATTTTTTTTAGTTAATAATTTAGTTATAAGTTACACCAAGGAGGCTATAGACCGAACTTGTTCCTCATTTTTGTTGCATAAAACAGTGAAAAAAAAAATCGTACATCAATTTTTAAGGTGTCGTAAAGCTTCATTTTTCAGAAATCAAGACCGAGCGACGTGTACGATATGTATAGAAAAGAGTTGTTCAGAATGTTGACCTTGACAACATATTTCAAGTTCGCAAATATTAGGTGGACCGGAAAGTACTGTCGTTTCTGCGTATGTCAATATTTACTTATTATTCATTAACTCAATGTGTACTACAAAGTCGTGCCAAGACATTTTAAGGTTAAATTGATTTGTTTACTTGTAAATAATTAAATTTTTAATTTTTTTTGCTGTTTTGGGTGAACTTTTCAACCAAATACCAGAAGAGGTACATTGTATGCTTTTTCAGTTTCACAAGGATAGTAACGCAACAGCTGCTACCAAAAATATTTATTTATTCTTTTTAACTTCGTTAAAAAAATTGTTTTTTATTTTATTTTTTTTTACTTGCACATTAGATGGCAAAAGGTTGTTGATAGCGAGGATGAAATATAATTGATTAATAATAAAAACTTGTTAAAAATATATTTGTTTGAATTTAATTAAAAGAAACGACATTACTTTCCGGTCCACCTAATAAAAATTAGTAATACGAGCCCCTCGATACCAAGTAAATTTTGCAACAAACAAATAAAAACTAAATGATACGTATGTAAAATCGTGTTCGCAGAGTCTCATTGAAAATCGAGCTACCAAGATATCGGAGTATTCTAGAGAAACGGTGTTTACAGTGGTGTTTCGCTTCGATCAAACAGAACGGATATCTCGGCGCAGCGATTCGCGTGCAATAAGCGAGATGGGCGTGTCCATTATCCACCGGTACTCCATATGCTCGAGAAATTCCTCGTTGCTCATCGGCCGTTAATATTTCACGAGGAGCAGGATAAAATTCAGTGTAAAATAAATAATACAGCAGAAGGGTGAGGGACCGTAACGGAACCGGAATGGAAATTTGTCGGTGCACGCTCTCGGGAACCGCAGAAATTAATGTAATTTACGAACGAATGAAAGGGTAGTTTTGATGGATGACGCACGGCGGGGCATCGTCATTAATTCAATCCTTTGCTGGCACGCACGATCCGTTTCTCTGTTATCCGAACGCTCGCATGGTTCGGCTTCGGCTCGGCTCGGTTCGGCTCGGTTTGGCTCGGGGCGATTAATGCGAGCGGCCGCTTAATTAAAATGTATGCTGCTACGAAATGGAAGGGCGTACCGATTACCATAGTAATATATTGAATGACTGGAAAACGGGTTAACCCGAACTGAACGCTTTCACGAACATTAGGCCTCTGTCATTAGCCGAGTATAATCGATTTCTCTTCGTGCTGCACGCTGCGTTATTATGTTTGTTTAGCCTTTTTCCCTTTATGCCGGTCCGATCAATTACTGTCTTCTTGTTTGTGCACCGATAGCGATCGAATCCGATCTCGTGGAGAATGAGTCGTCAGGGCAAGAATCATCTTTGACTAGTTTGTGGAAGATACGTATTTTATGATAATTAAGCAAATAGATTTTTATTTGGCTGCTGTCCGTTGCAGTTGATGCCAGACAAATTTTATTTCGAGCTTTCTTTAACTGCTTGTCCGACAATATCGTGTCAGACTCGTGACGAAGACTTTGAACAGAGTCTAATAAATGTTTATGCTAAATAAAATTCTACTATGGTTTTGTTCATGTACAGCTATTGGGGAATATGTATGAAAACTTTCCAGCCGAATATCAAAGAGGGTGTCAATATCAGTTTTTTATTTGGGTGACGTTTTCAAGGTCGTTTGAAGGTCATCTCTGTTTTTTTTTTAATGGAATGTCCTATTTTTTATACTACAGATCGATAGATTATCAAATGCTGAGTATAAAAGCGTTGATCTCCATACGTCCTAAATACGTCCATGAAATACGTCATTGCATTATTAGGAATTTGACAAATGTTTGATTCTAATGAAAACTCAAGGTCACCTTGAAGGTTTTAAATATTATCGCTGCATGTATAGAAATCTAATTAGTAAATCTATTAGTGAAAACCGAAATTACTTTCTTGCCAACCGAATGTAAAAGATAATAATTGTATGACAGGAATGATGGGTCTATTTTGACCCGGAGCGTCCCGCGATTTCCATTCGGAATTTCCACGAAATCCCGAATAAACGGAATATCCGGTGGCAATTCCAGATCGATCCATCACGATCCTCCGTCGACGGACGCAACGAGAGTCGTAACCCTTTCCAGGTATAGCGATCTATAAAGGTCTGTGTCGCAAGGGAGGGACGACGCAGCCTCTTATGTAAACGACTATTCAAATATCGTTCCTGATTGTGTTACCTGCGCGGGCTTGGGAAACCGTGAAATGCCCTTTGAAGAATGCAATTTTTCGGGAAAGGATGCTGGTTGCACCGTGGGATCGAGTCACCCTCACTCCTTTCCCTAACGCTGTTCGGGCATCTCGCGGTTTTCCAGATTTTCCTCTCGTCCCGTCGGCACGATGCTTCAATGGCCATGGAAACCGTGGGAGTCGTCGCGTGGGTCATCGCCCGAGAATCTCGTAACGCGGACGAATTTTCGCGACCGATCACCTGCGTCGCTGTTCAGGTAACTGCAAGATGACACGGTGGATCGAGTGTGGGAAACGGTGGCCATCACCCCGATTCCCCTTCTGCGGATCTGTTACGTCTGGAAGGATGCTCGCATATTGTACGTCTACGTTCTTTTTCTAGGATGTTTGTGGAAAGTTCAAATACAGAAACTATTTTCAAAATTCTCCGTTATCATTGGACTGCGGATTTTCAAACGGAGAAACAATTTCAAACATTTAGGCACGTCGATACATTATTTTCAACCAATTAAAAAGTTTAATTGATCGAACCATTGCGCCGAAAACATTATCACTTTATACATTTAGCAATTATACGATCGACAACAGGAAAAGAAAATATTACTTTCAACCGCTTAGAATAATTAAAAATAAAGGACCCTTCCAAAATTTTTATTTTGCACGAAGATCAGCAGTCTAGTTATCGTTCTACCATAAGCAGCGCCACTATAAACGTTCCAATTTATGAGCAACAATCTCTGGATTTCATCCAGTATTTTTTAATTACATCCAAACATCGGGTATTGTTTAAGAAAAAATTGTACAAATTCATCGGAGCAAAAATAATGCAGAAACGGTGAATACTACACAATCTTCGATCATTATTTAATAACACAAGTACCAGAATCTGAGACATTGGACCCACATATGAAAAATGTAATGAGACCCAAGACCCGGGAAAAAACGTTTAAATTCCCTGGAAATGAAGTAATTTTCAAAAATCTGAATTTCACGAATCAGCGGAAGCCACAAGTGGTTAAAGATCACCGCTCGTCGTCGCAGTCGCCGAAAGGCGCGCGTGATCGTGGCGCTAATTTCGAGGCCATCCTCGGCCTTGTTTATTTTCCTTCCGTGCACCCTCTTCCGCGTGGGCGTCGTTTTCCCGAACAGGATGCTTGTTTACAATGTCGGCCACTTAAGGGGGAGGAGGTAGCGAACGATCCGCGACGCGACGCGACGCGGCGCTGCAGCAAACGTGTTTCCGATTTTAAAAATAGAGGGAACACTAGGGAAAAGCCACCGGTTCGGAAACACTGCGAAGTTTCACACGGCGTGTCATGTGGCACTGGACCTGCTGCTCTCCACCCTGCTCAAGCCCATCCGGTCACTTTCCCCCCCCCCCCCCCCCCGACGGCTTATTTTCTCAGGAAAGAGACGCTATCGCCTGATATTCCCTCGAGATCGAGACTAAAGAGAGCACACTAACTCCCATCGAGCATGCTGAACAAGGAATCTGAGGAGTGCGGGGCATGTCCTCGTTACTATGCACGTCGGCGATCATTTCTGATCTCCTTGGATTTTGTTTGTGATTGAAAAGAAAATGCACTTTGGAAAGCAGATTTGGATCAGGTGTACGCGAGAGATCTTTTTTAAAAATTTTTCAATATTTATCTCTAATTTATCTTTTTTAATTTTTTTTTTTTGTACTTTTCCGTTAGCCAGGCGCAACCTAACCCAGGCCAATAATTATAAGCATATATAATTACAAATATTAATGAATTGTAAACAAAATAGTTTTACCCAAAAAGAATGCTTATAATTATTGGTCTGGGTTAGGTTTGCGCCCGGCTAACGGAAAAGTACCTTTTTTTTAATATTAGTGTCTTTTCTTATTGGATATTGTTCCAATTCAGTGGACGATAAGGGTACTCAATTTAGAGGTTAGAAAATTTTTAGTTTTCAGTTCGTTTTTCTATATGCAATTTAATCGTACACAATTTAGTAGAAAATCACTTTTTTAGGGAATACGTTGAAAATTGTAATTTTTCTTCAACTCATCGAGGGGATGATAAGAGTCCCCAGAGTTAGGGGTTGAAAATTGTCGAGGTGTCTATTTTTAATATAATTTATAAATACATAGTGTAATTTATTTTTATTCTTGTTCAGAATAGTGAGCTCGACAACATGTTTCAAGGTCATCGATCATCTGCATAATTACCAATTTCTCGACTGTGTGCTTCTCCGTATGCGATTATATTAATCATTGATACGCACCTCTGCGACCAAGGCAAATTTTCACCAAACTTCGACGAAGTCCCGGGCTGTTTTGATTCGCGTTGTTTCCGATTCGGGGGCGGTCGCAACGTTGAATACACAAAACAGCGATTCAACGGAAGCGGCCGGTCGCGGTCTCGAACGTTTTTATAGTTTTTAATATGGACCAGCATCTAGGCTAAGTAGCACTTAAGCGGGGAGCGGCAATAAACGAGCGATCTTAAGTCTTCTCTTTATATTGCCTCATTATCGGCGTGGTTATCCCTCGCGGGAGATGATCGTCGGTGGATTTTTACAACCAGGATAGAGGAGATCGTAAGATTTTACGAAGAGGCTCTATCCTCGTGAGATGGCTTAGCGTTGGCGGCCTGTCACGGTACGAACAAACCACATTTTTCGACCTAAGTAAACACCAGCAGGACCCACCGCGGCTCGCATTATGCAACCTGATGTGACCGGACTATGGATATTTCCTTCCGCCTCTCGAGTACCAATATACTGTGTTTTTTTCCTCTCTCTCTCTCTCTCTCTCTCTCTCTCTCTCCCTTCTCCTCCTTTCTATTTTGTTAGCCCACGCTTCCCTCCCTGCTCCTTTCTTTCACGAAAATTGCGGATAACCGCTGTTGAACGGATACGTTTGCTCGGACCTTGTTTTCTTAAACGTCTAACGTTACCGAAGAACACACTACGACGATCTATTAATACAATCGAGCTGTGGATATTTTACTACTTTCTCCATCTGAACATTGTCTGGGACTTTGTTTAAACTTTCCGACCATCAAACTTTCATTCGTTTAACCCTCGTACGTTCCTCAGGGTGAAATTCACTACTATTTTACTGTAAAATCATCGATGTAATAGTTTACTTATTTTTCTTCATTTTATGGACATGAAATAAATATGAAAAATGGACGAAAACGGACATGAAAGAAAAACTAAACACAATTTATTGATTTAATGTGTAGAACAAAAAAATGAATTTCTTGGCGAACCACATCGATCCGATCGCAACTTCCAAACTCGTTTATTCACAGTGAAATGTTTTTCCAGCGTCTAAAAATCTTCCGGGAACATTTTATTTAATCTTTCCAAGCATCGACGTCCGTCCGTACAAATTAATTTCTTCATCGTGCGGCACACGTTCATTAAAACGAACCTCTGTGCGCCCATTAAACGGCGATCGCTTAAACCGTTATTACATCGATCGGTGCACTTTATTTAACCGTCTGCTTACGCGATAATTATCGGGCTTGATAATAAGAAGGTGTAACTTAACATGAGCATAATTACCGATTTCAGAAAAGGGGGAGCTTCCCGATGGTTTTCGAACCCCGGCGGATATCGGTGGACAGAGCGTGATGGTCCACGACCGGATATGAGTGGCCGGTGGCACGCAACAGTTTTCCCTTGGAAATAACATGTTCGGGGGCCGCATCGCTTATGGTTCTGATCGGCGTTTTGCAAGCCGAAGCGTGGGAACATCGCGTTTCACCCCCGTTCGCCTTACTATACCTGTCCGAGGGATTTTCACGAAAGATGAAATGCTATCTAGACACCGTAGGGGGATGAAATTAGGCGGCTTAGCATTCAGGATGGACACGGGGTCCCTTTCAGGAAGTTTCCAATAATTTTCAAAACGTAATACCTTTCGGACAGTGCGCCGTAAAGGGTGCTCTTTCCGGACGGGGATCCGTGTTATTATGCTCTTCAGACTCTAATAGGATTTTCATCGATCGAGAAAAACATATCCCCCGACGGTCTGAATGGGCATCCGCGATTAATCTGTGAAGTCAGCCGTTCGTGAGACTCGCATCAATGGCGATCTCGATACTTCGAGGAATCTTCGCCTCTTTCGGGGATCACCGGCCGATAGATAAAACCGAAAGGTTTTCTATTTTCTTCGGGTTCGAGAGATAGCGATCTACGGGCGCGAGCTTATTTGTTGCAGCCGGACTCGACAATTCTCGCTGGTTTTCTTCGATTGGGAGATCAAATTCTGAGCTCGAGAACAATGTCAATCTAGAAAATTACTGTGACAACTTCTCAGGATCTCGGATCGATCTCCGAAGATCACGTGTAGCTAAACAAATCGAGGAGTGCCGACATATACAATAATACCAACGTATTATAAATCATATAATAACACCAACGTAAATTTCATAGGATTTCCTAAAAATAAGGGTTGAAATCACATTTCTAACTAAATTCATGGAAAAAATAATAATTATATAAATAATATAATAATACCAACGTAAATTTTATAAGATTTCCTAAAAATAAGGGTTGAAATCACATTTATAACTAAATTCATGGAAAAAATAATAATTATATAAATAATATAATAATAACAACGTAAATTTCATAGGATTTCCAAAAAATAAGGGTTGAAATCACATTTCTAACTAAATTCATGGAAAAAATCGATCTCAAGTCATAAAGGCCTGCGCAGATCTCGACAAAAATCTGATCCACAGTGCCCACAATAATAACTGCGTGAAATTTCCAGAACTCCAGATCGATCTCCAAGGGTTACAACAGATGTCCGAGCGAGAAAGACGCAATTCGAAGCACTGAAGGATCTAGTCCGCGTCCGAACGCGACAGTATCTGGAATCTGGTGGATGCCGAGGGAGGATTTCGCCCGGGGAAAGATCGCAGCCGACTTCCCACGCCGCGCAGGTAGATCCCGAGCAGACCGCAGTATTGTATTTCACAATTAACAAATATAATATTACTCAACCCATGGCCGAGAGTCCCCGGGACCCATGCTTGACCATTTCCCCCGATGACGGAATGAATCGAGCGACCGTTTGGACATCGGCCGGCGAGAGCTTTTCCCTTTTTCCGGCCTGTGTTCGCCTCTCGTTTTCCAACGAGGTAACCGTAGGGCATCGATTACGTAAATACGGGGAAACTGCTCGGTCCGTTTTACAAAAACCAACCCGGTGTCCAGTTTCTGGCAACCAGAATAGTGGAACGCCATGTTTTTCTCGGCTTCCATTCATGCCAAGATGCCCGGGGACTGAATGAAATCTCTTTCGCGGCAAAAGATTATTATTGATTATCTAATGTAACTAATTTTTTTGTAAAAATCATTATTAATTTTTAATTGAACCCTAATCACATAAAATGTGTATTTCGATGAGACCTATAACTTTTATCTGAAGTGTTTTTCAAAATTCCCATTATTCACCGAAATAGATGGAAAAACTATGATTTTTATGGTTTTTTCACGGTTCCCAATAACATTTGCGCCAATTTTCACTGTCATACTCGTAATCAGCACGTAAAAATACGTAAGAATCGGAAGATACGGGCTTTTCGGAAGTACACCCCTGAAATGTTTAACCACTTGAGTGGGGAATTTGAAAAATCCCCGCAGAGTGCAGAATTAAAGTCCTGTTATAAATGTTACGAGAAACGACGAAAGATTAAATTTTTATTCGATAAAAAATGAACAATTCATTTTTGTAAAGGTAACCGAAAAGAAATTACTTGGTTAAGAGAGACAGCAAGACATTGGAAAATATATTAAATATTTACCGTTTAATCTTCGATGAAATTTTAACGAACTATTGTAATTTTGGAAAACCAAGGATTCGGCAACGTCGCGATTGGACTTAGCAACGGCACGGACGTTAACGACCATTTCGGAGCCGGTTTACCGAGGTGCGATCAGGGTAAGAGCATTAAACCGGACCAATTTGACGAGATTTCTAGACACTCTTCCGACCGATCCGTTTTTCATAATCCCTGGGGGTTTAGGCGAAGCGTCTCGCGATTTGTTTACGGTCGGCTCGGTCCAAGAAGTGCCAAGTCGGAAGGGTTAGGCTCCAGCTTTCGCTAATGAAAAAAAATATTTTTCGATGAAAATTAACTGCGTTCCAGTGTTCCCCAACGCCGTCCCCGAGAACCTTCTGCAGCGAAGGGTACCGTTGAACTGCTCAGGTAAAAAGTACCACGACGTCCCATAGCGTCCCACGACCCGGCTACAGGTAAAGGCTTGCTAGAGTAATTATAGCACATAATGAGCGTCGATGTGTCGCGGCCTTGGAGTTTTACACCCCAGCGCAGTGTTACCCCGTTGTCCTAAGCAAAACTCGCAGCAATTAGGAGACCCATTTTACGAAAAACTTATTTCGAAGTTTATTAGCTGGTATTAAAAAAACGGGGCGGGCCCTTAATTGTCTGCACGGCCGTTCTCATATCCCGATTTTTCTTCAGTTATTGTCGAAGCTTAAGAAGCTTTTTAATGGGACTCCTTGTTAATGGGACTTGCTCAAATGTCGGATCGATGGCAATTGTGCGACGGGAAAACCTCGTTTCTAGCTTCGTCACATAAACTATGCAACTCGCGTAAACTTTGTTTTAGAGCGCCCGCGCTTCTCGTTTTTAATTTTATTCTTTATGGTTTTTAATTCAATTTCTAAACGTGTCTAAATGTTCAATCCGCAGCGAGCTATGGAAGCTGCACAAGGGTTGAGGTGGTTAATTTTTTCCGTTGCAGAAAATCTCCTTTGTTTTTCCGTTATCAAGAAAAAACACGAACCAATCAAACGCAGCACTCAGCGGTGATTGGTCCGTGTTTCTCAGTGATAACTCGAAAACAAAGCCGCGGAGAAGATTTTCGCAAAGGTCACTTCAAATCGGCCAAGGAACGGACTCTTTCGAGGGAGCACATTTTTCAGACGACCTGTACAGTCGTAGAGATTTAATTGCGAGCAATTCGGATAATAATGTCGAAGCTGTGGTAATGAGAAGACAGCGACCTGCGCCAGAGCGCTGAGAAACTGGACCTCGAAAGAATTGAACATTTACTGGGAATCGCTTAGAGCGTCAGATATCGAGGAATCGATGCAATTGAGCTTGCAGGGGGTGCTAACCGAAATTCGCGAGAGGCCTCCTCATTCTTGTCACTGTCACAACATTTTGGACACCGCAGCGATGTTACAAAATACCGTTCCCGAGCATCCGTACCGATGACGACGCCGATCGTTTAGCGATCTTTCTGTTAGATGGACCGACAGATCTCCCTTTAGAACCGAAACGGCCGAGTAATCCTTTCACGTTTCTCGAGTCATGTTCCCGGTTTTGTTCGATGTCCCGTGGGACCTGACGCGGTCCCGTGGGAGAGGCTTAAAGAGTTGCTGGATCCAGGGAAACATTCCTGAATCCATGAAAGTGTCCCCGGTAAATCCAAAAATATCAGTTTTTTGTTAATTTGACAATTTCCCCAATACTCTGATAGATTTTAGCAGGTTTGATCCATTCCCTGCGATGTAGCATAATAATTTTTATGTATTTATATTATGTATAATAATTTTTATGTAGGTGGCTCGGAACCTACCTTAATAAAAAGCAGGTCCCGCTTGAAATTAGGCGATAATGAAGAGTGATAAACCCTGAGGGGACTAAATATCATTACATAATAATTTTTATGTATTTATATCAAATGTTTATTCTATCAGGGTAACTTCTCGGAATGTTTTCCATTCTTTATACTTTCGTCCAAGACGAATACATAAAACACTGGTTGCATTTCGAGAAAAAAAGAAATAAAATCTAATTTCACAAGACCCGAGTATACTGGTAATTATTTTTACAAAAGCATCATTATCTAGGCGAAAATAAAATGCTTCGCACTTCGCTGCAAATAAAACGAGATGAAGAACAAAGCACCCAGAATTTTCAGGACAACGAAAACACGTTCGTCTGAACCTTGGCCGCAGTTGCTATTTCTACGGAACAGGAGAAAACCGTTTCTGGCCCGTCGTTTTCGGGGCCCGTTGACAAAAGAAATCATAAAACAATGTTAATCCCGCGCCCAGCTTTTTACAACGTGGTCCCCCTGGACCTGGCTGAAGTCAACTCGACATTAAAAATGGATCGGTTTTTACCCCAATCCGCTTTAATGCTATTAGACTGAAAAGGCCGTAGCTAGGTACTACTTTTTATTAGCGGCACCGTAAAGGTTGCAAAACGTTTACGGGGCCGAGCGAAACTCGGCCCGTTAAAAACTGTGCCAGCCTACTGACTTCCTTTCCAAAGGAAAAAGGTGTAAAAAAGATGTCTTTCCGGACACCGTTCGAAAGCACTCGCGTTCACGTTACAGTTCTACCGTGCGATCCATATTTTTACAAGGGTCCGTTTGGCCTGGCTAATTGTGCCCGTACAGAATTGTTTCCGAAATCCTGTTCCAGGAACAGCCTGCACCATCCCTAATCCCATTTCGTTTGCCGCGGACCTGGCGTACGTTTCGGATGGAAGGTAGCTTGGAAATCCCAGTTGAACCGCATCTGCTTTTTAACTCTTCGCGGCTCGCGCGAGAAACCTACCAGATTTCATCAGTATTCCCGCGGAAAACCACCGTCATTTTTTTAATAAATATTCAATTTTTCTTAGCGATCGTAAAATGTTAAAATCTGTATTAATGTTTTCGGCGCTCGCGTTCGATTAATTGTTACTATTCAAAATAAGACCGAAACGTCTTACGTTTCGTATTGTTACGAAATAGTAACAATTGATCGAACCCGAGCGCCGAAAACATTAATACTGTTTAATATTTGGAAGAAAATTAAACAATTGAAAGTTAACGTTAACGAAAGTCTAACAAATACGAATGTTACGTCTTTCTTTTTAGATGAAATCAAATTTGATTTGTTTGTAATCAATAGACAGCGAATCTTTATGCAAAATAAAAATTGTCTGCATCGATTGCAAGAAATAGAAACCAAATGTTTCAATACAGAAGAAATCATAGATTGACAACTTCAATTTCTTGAATTTTCCAATAATTTTGAATTTACTTAATTTTCCTATAAATGCATAAAGATCTGCTGTCTAGTAATCAATATTTCAGCATTAAAAATTTATTCTTCTCTCTTCTACGACATTTTTGGGGACGAAGACGTTTTAATCACTGTAACCGTAAAGAAAATGGTACGGCATGATACGACAACTAGGATTTTTTACATTTAGAACTGACTTCGAGAAAGATACCGCGAGCGTAGCACGTTAAAAAACGATGAAAATATTATCTTATCCAACGCTGATCTCGGGTGCGTCCACAGCGTGATAGAGAGGCCTCGCAGCACACGAGTTGATTTCGAGACACCGGTATAGCGTCGCTCCCCGCTCGATAGATCGAAGCTTTATCCGGGGTAACGTGCTCCACCTTCCCGGAAACGCAAGGGTTATTCCGGGAATGAAAAGACACCCTAAACGAATAAAACCGAAATTGGTCTAGGACGACGACGACGACGACGACGACGTCGACGAACACGACAACGACGACGTCCGTAAAAATCATCCCTCATAAAACGTCGCTTACACACCCCCAACCCTTCTGGAACTACCCCTTCGATGGACTTTGTCTCTCTCTCTCTTTCGCGAACGGAATTTCTAGAGCCGAAAGCACTGTGTGATATTTCTGCTCGCTGAAATTGAATTTCGATGGTGATCCCGACGTATGAAATCATATTGCCGGCAGGTAATAGAATGTCTGTTTTACGGGGAAGTTGCATTCATTCTTCCGTAATATCGTAGCTGCTTTTAACCCTAAGATTTGCTCCTAAACATTCGGCGTTCGATTATTAACGTCATATCGTGTGATTAAATTCTGCATTCGTTGGAGTCAATGTCAAGATCACAGCGTTACCGATCGATCCTCCCTCTGTTGATGACCGCTTTCACGACAGACCGTTACAAAATTTTCACTTGATTTTCCGGAGACAGCGCGAGACTACAAGCGAACACGATGTATCAAGATGCCGTAGGACACCATAGACAATCTAGAACATCGTAGTACACGAAGCCTGGACAAGACTGTGTTTAAGCGATACCGATCAAGCTCGAACTCGTCCTTGGAATCCACCTCCACTCGCGTTTCCGTTTCGGAAATATGCAAACAGACGCTGCGTGCTCCATGTTTGCACGCGTCCCTTCGGTTTCCGTGTTGGGGAACAGCCACAAATCACGGGAAAGGTGTCGGCCGGAGGCAAAAGGAGCGGTTCTGCTCTAGATTTTCACGGCTGTTAGACGAAAACAGGAAAAGGTCCTCGATGAATCGACGCGAGGAGGACGTGTCCGGCAAATTGTCGCATGGTTTAACGTGCTCTGGAACAGAGGCTCGACCTTCGGCACGATTCCTGTTCCGAGAATAGTCGGATCGACGATCCTCCTTCTTGGGAGATGAAACGATACCGGTTTTTACATTTCGCGGTGCGGAAACGCAAATTTCTCTTCTTCTTCCGAAGAATGCCGATCTCCTCGGCGAGATTATCTTCGATTCGAGCGACCATTCGCTGAACACGAAATTGCGAAAATATCGGACGTTATTCTGCGGTCTGGGTTACATACTAGGATGTTAGATAGATGTCACACATATTTTTTGTGAGATGAATGTTACATAATTTTTCTCGCTTTTCTCGCCTCAAAATCATTGATTACGTAACCAAAATTAATTGAGTACTGTAAAATGTCTGATGCCAGCGGATCTTTATGCAAAATAAAATTTTTTTATGTCAATTACAACAAATTGGAGTGAAATAGAAATTTATTTCCATTCTTAATATATTTAATAGGTTGAAAATAATATAACAGTATCTTTACCAATATTTTTACTGTTTTAAATTATACCTACTAATTTTTGCCATAAATGCATAAACATCCGCTGTCTCCCGATGAGTTTTCACAGACCACGAGGCCTTTCAAAACGCGAGGCCGGGTTCCGGCGAATGCGCCGAACCTGCCTCGGGCCCTGGATCTATAGATCTCAGTTGGCTACAGAAGGGTGTAAAATGATGCATTTGTAAGGAGCTGATTTCGAATATAATTGGAGAATTAAGAAGAGAAACCCAGGCCAAACCAGTCAGAGATTTTTCACGAGTTCCTCGGGCGATCCTATATAAGCAACGCGTGTCCCCGAAGGTGCAGGATATCTTGGTAAGCCGAAAGCCAAACAGGACTAGCCGGTAAACCACTCGGCCGACGCGTTATCTGTTTGCAAGCCGAAACCTACGGCGAACTGGTGCGCCCTCGCGCCTTTGCAAACGATAATATTGCGACAACGGTGCACAATATTTGCGTGTTTGCACCATCGTCGGACTCCCTCCGACACGGCCAGCACGCGTCGATACTTTCCAGAATTCGACGGAGCTCGAACGGTATCCGCCAAACTTCGACGTCAACTTGGACCTACGGTCCACTTGTGTTACATTGTACTAGTTACGTAGTGGGACCGCCGTAAAAACTATCGCTAAGTATTCCATTCAACGCTAAACGAAAATTAGCAGGGGTGCTGCCCCAGAAAATTTTTATTGATTTATATTTACAGTGGAACCAAGAAGTGTTTCAACACTAAATACCCGATTCTCGAAAAATTGCCAATATTTAAACAGTAATAATTTCGTTAAAAATGAGCACATTTAATTTTTATAAAATAATATGATTTAGGGGGTTATATAGAAAATTTTATTTAAAATTAGTAATTTATATACAAAATTTTATTTAAATTTAATTTTTATAAAACAATATAATTTAGGGTTTAGGGCAAAATTTGACTCACTTTAAAGCTGAAAGCCTCTTAGTAAAAACTAATTATTGAAATTATGAAGTTACATGAATGAATAAATTCTTTCGTCCAAACGCATATTCAAACAAAAATTGCACCAAAATCCAGTGTAATTTTTAGAAACGAAAACAATTTAGTCGCTTTCACCGATCGGCAAGTTTAGCGTTAAAAGATTCAAGGTCTCGTTCGTTTAAGTGCTCGCATCGCGTTTCATTTTTGCACGCGGCAAACTACAAAGTATAGTAACGACTGTCACGAACAGGCTAGACAGTTCGCATGTCGGCGAGCCTGGCCCGCTAATTTCTCGAAACGCTTTGAGGATGGCGAGCCTCGCGTCGTCCCGCGATTAATGTATTCAACCTGTTCCGTTCCTATAATCAGTTCGCCATAAAATTATGCCCCGGCCGGAGGATCCTCACAATCAGTCCTTTGACCATCAGTCTGTAAAGCGCTTCCATTACGACACTTTTCTCCTGATAACGAGTTTTACCATTTTTTTCCAGGCATCCTCCCCTCTTCTTCCGTCGTCGTCGTCGTCGTCGTCGTCCTCGCCGAGGAACCGAGGCTGTTATCAAAGGTTAATGCGATCTGTCGTGCTTTTCGTCGCTTCTTTCTTTTCCGCGCTCGCGCACGCGGGAACTGCGCTCTCCGAAGGTTCCATACCTAAGCCGTGACGCTCAAAGTTAACCGTTTTACCAGTCTCTAAGAGGGCCATTTACGGTCTGAATTATATATTTTCCAATGGCACCGACGTCGTCCCTTTGGCTCGCTGGCTCCGGTTTCTCTCGCTGGATTTGCATGCCTCTTGCCGGGGGTCGGCCACGGCAAAGGACTCGGCAAAAACGCTAAAATGCGGTTTATGACTCTAAGCTCTCCGTATTTTAGCGATATTTGGAACAATGAGACCAGGGCAAACCTAACTGTTCCGATGGCACGGAGGAGACAGATAGACTGCTCTTTCAGCTGGAGTGAATGCCGATTTTCTTGACACGTCGCGTCGGAGGGACGTCCCCCAGAAAATCCGTGCACGCATAAAATAACCGAAAGCATTCTTTAGACTTGCACCGATAGCTTTTGCGGAAGACAGGGGCCACGACTTCTCACCCTCCGCCTCCATCTCGGTGAAAATTATTGACCGTCCGGTAAACTGCAACCTTCTCTGCCCTCGACGCGACCTTTCTCCAGGCAAAACGGTTCCAAAAATTAGGGTCAATGCAGGGCGAGGGTCCACCGAATGCCGAGGATCGCTCTCGAGCACAGGCCAACAGACAGTTTTACAGCGAGCCGGTCTCCAACGAAGGGGCACATTATTTGCGCGCGATCCCTCCGTCAAGATTCTGAGCAGAGTATGCTAAATATCTCATTGATCTTTTAGATCGAAATAAAAACTGTTGGACAATTTTCTCTTATAAACAATCTTCTAAAATACAAAATTGATAATGCTCTCGGCGCAAGGTTCGATCAATATTTAATGTTTAAAGCAAATTTGCGAGTTTGCTATTTACATTTTCGACGTTTCGATCCTAATTTGGATCATTTTCACGAAAGATGAAAAAACCGCGACTGTAAAAAGATTGTTATTATTTGATTATTTCTAAAATGTTCTCGGCTACGAAGAAGCATCGTCGTTTTTATCTATATAATCTCTATTGGATAATTATTAGCCGCATAATTTCACTTTATATTGTTAAAGCTTCGATCGCTTATTCTTTGCATAGTTTCATAGTTTCACAATTCGAATTTGCGTCGCGTGACTTTCTTTTCTGGTAAATCCTATGCTCTAAATTAGGGAATTGGTTCAATTAATTAAATTAATTAAATCCTATGCTCCAATATCTAATATCTATGTTCAATTAATGCTTAAACTAAAATTTTTCGAAATTGCGACGATTACAAGCACGGATACACGTACGTCCGAATTCCAAAATTTAACGATGTCGCGACCGAAGTACGGAGAAGTTGCAGAGTGCTCGACTCGCGGGATCCTCAGAAGAAAAAATCGGCTTTCGATGCAAGGAAGCTGCTCGCTGAGATGAGCGACGTATCGAATTTTCTGGCCGCAGAGCTTCCGGCCGCGCACCTTTGTGGCCAATTTGATGGTTCGACCTTTTGCGTCTTTCGCGATAGCAACGCCAGGACCCGGAGACAGGACGGATAGCTCATGATCCTCGCGCTGGCAGCCCTTTTGTCGATGACAAAGGAGTTGACAAAACATGACAATCATAACAGCCATAACTCTCACGACTGACGTGGGTGGAGCGTCACCGAACCGACCGGGCCGGGTCGGGCCGGGACAGCGACAAAGCGTCTCTTCGGTTTTCGAGAAGCCTGCGAGCTAGACAAACATTATTTTGACAAGTCCTAGGGAGAGAAGGACTCACCCCTCTCGGCTTATCGTCGGCATTACGAACGAATTATACGGTGTTCGGTGCTCGCAATACGCGAAACCTGGCCGGAATAACAAAATTCTCTGGACGAGAGGAAAAACGTTGACACGGTTTCGATTTGTGCGTGAAATCTTCGAAGTACAGACCCGAAAGCAGACTTTTAAACGAAAATACAGTGGATCGCGGTAATATTCGGACAGTTTTGTTAAATATTGGACCCATACATTATGGATGGGACACCTTGTACATTAGGACATTTACAATTCATTAATTAAAATTTGACTAAATTATTTCTACGGACAATTAAAATTGATTTCTGTAGGCTTATTACACGATCAATTGCAATTTAAATTTTGTAGTAAACTAATTGTTGTTTAATATTAAATTGTTAATGCTCTCACCGCAAAGATTCGATCGTTTGTTAAACGAGAGATTTAATAGTAACAATTAGTTTACTACAAAATTTTAATTGCAATTGGTCGTGTAATAAGCCTACGGAGTGCAGAAATGAATTTTAATTGTCCCAATGTACAAGGTGTCCCAAAAATGTATTTCCTTGAAAGAGGTAATTCCTGAGATCACACGAAGAAACGGAAAACACGGACAAATCAGGGCGCGACTACTGCGGACGGATTCCGGCTCGGCCAATGGCATCGCCGCATTTAACTGTAAAGCCGCGGTCTGATTGGTCGGCGTTTGTTCGGTAATATCTACTTAACAAGGACGCGGAGAACATTTGCGCAAAGGAGAAAGTTACGTCGAATGTATCGTTAGTATTATTTTATGTAATTATTATTTTACGTAATTATGGATTATAGTACCTTATGTACCATGAGTATTTGTGCAGCTCCCTCCTTTGTTATTTTATGTAAATTCTTTTTTTCTATTATGTTAACGTTTACGTAAGACATTGTAAGACTGCGGTCCGTTAACGATAAAATAATAATAATAATTTCCGGGACACCTTGTAGAACGACCATAAGGAAATAGATGTTTACATAACGATGTAACGACGATAACGATCTCGACGGAGGAAGCGTGTGGCCGTGTTTTTCGCACGACCGCAGGAGTCCTTTCGAGGGAAACGAAATTTGTGGGTTCCGTGCGTACACGATCGTACGAGTCGCGAAACGAATAGCGCCAGGGCTGCGAATCGATGGCTCGCAATTCGTCCCCGTTCGATTCGTATCGTATCTACGGTTTTATTTTATGCGAGCGATTTTTCAGAGGCGGCGATATCATCTGGAGGCCCGCGTAACTTGAAACCTAGTATGTCACTGTGACACTGAACGAGAGAGTTGTTGGAAACGACGATAGACCCGCGCGGAGAACGGATGTTCTGCGCTTTTTTTTGCTTGTTCGCACGCACCGGGTTAGCAGATTGTGGACGCTCTGCTTGTAAACACTCGAACCTCGGTAAAACGGAAATGGCGAAGCTCGTATTCGTGCAATTTTTATTCCGATTTCAAGATGACAATATTGTTCCATTAAAAAGTAAGGGAATTTACCTTTCGTTTATCAGAAAATTAAATGCTAAAAATTACCATCTGTCGATCACCTCTTCCGAGAAAGTACAACATTTTCGGGACACCCTGTATATCTAGTGCACCATCGATACGAATCTCGATGGTATAAAGGGAAATTACCAAATCAATTCGAAGGTTTCAAGTCTACTCTGCGGAGTTTCGATTTCTCCGTTCGCCATTTGCATTTCCCGCGCAACCCCCACGACGTTTAAGCGTCTCGTGCCCCGGAGAAACCTTGAAGACCGAGAGCCCTCGGACACGTTAAAAGGTTTCTTTACGAGGTCGTAACGAGGATCACGGTGCCTGTATTCGAGCTCTTCTGTTTTCCCGAGGAAACGTGATCATAAACCCGGCAACGTCCCCCCCGTTGGAAACGGGGGTGTGCACGCGCCCCGTCGAAGCAATCCCCCTGACATCAGCGTCAACAACATTTTCGATACGCACCGGATGCCGATGGACCTGTCCGCAAAAATTTCTCGGCTAACTTTGTTTTTCGTATATCGATGTTTCTATTTCGTATTCGATATAAAACGTTTCGATATTCGAATTTCCTTTTGTTGAAAGCGATAGTATTTGGAACACTGGAAGACCAGTGTACATTTTATTAGGTTAGTGTACCAGAATATACCATAATATACTATTAGAATATCTATAGTTTAATGTACCAGAATATACCATAATATACTATTAGAATATCTATAGTTTAGTGTACCAGAATATACCATAATATACTACTAGAATATCTATAGTTTAGTGTACCAGAATATACCATAATATACTATTACAATATCTATAGTTTAGTGTACCAGAATATACCATATTATACTATTAGAATATCTATAGTTTAGTGTACCAAAATATACCATAATATACTACTAGAATATCTATAGTTTAGTGTACCAAAATATACCATAATATACTAGTAGAATATCTATAGTCTAGCATACCAGAATATACTACAACATACTATACCATGTTTGCACTTTCTCGCGTTGAAACGTACCAAGAAATACAACAACCGGCGCATACAGGACATTGACGCGACAATTAGTTCCTCGTGACCCGTATATTCTCATCAAGAGCTGCCCGGTGAAAGCCCCCGCGTTCTATTTGCCCGCGGATAGCTTCTTCTCCTCCTCTGCGAATTAACTCGGCAGACTAATAGTCCCCGGAAAAATAGACCGTGGTCGGTCCATCTTCCCGAATGATTACGGCGCGGCGTACGTACCATACCCCTCCTTGTTCATGCTGCAATTGTAATGGCTACACCCCCGTGCAATCAATCGCCGATGTTTCCTGGGGGGGGCTTGCAGACACGTCGTCTTTATTTCCACGTGATTCACGCTGATCGCAGGGAACCAAGCGTGAGATTAAACGCTGGTAGCCTCCGATGAACATACTTGGGAATTTACTTTCCGCAGAAAATTATTTCCCGGCTGGTAGATTGCTACGCCGAGCGGCGCCATCTTGGAATTTGCTCGCTGACCAACGCGGGGGCACGTACATCGTCGATTCATTTAAGATAACGCACCGGGAATTAACAAAATATGTAATTCATCATTACATATGTAGTGAATCACGTTTTTTTTAAAGAATCCTTTCCTTTTCAACAGAACAATTGTTCCCGTCTCTGGAGTAACAAAATGAACTATAAAAAATGTTTATTGCTCTTGGAAGTTGAATAAGAAGATCGGCAAACTAGAGAATCGACGAAATAAAAATTCTTGCTACCTTAAGAATATAAAAAAGCGGTCAGTTTGGCATTATTCAAAATTTTCGTTCGAAGCCACAACTCTCCAATTCCGCAGATCACCGCGCGGCAATTAAGTCCCGAGAAAAATCGCATTGATTCCATTTATCACTCGAAACGTGTCCCACCGAAAGAAAAAAGAAAACAGGGAAATCCCAAAAAAAAGGGCAAAATAATAGCAATCGGCCGATCGTGTGTGCGTGTCACATGATTGCATCCCTCTCTCGAGCATGCGATCCACCTGGCAGGTGTTGGTACGTCCCGTACGTGCTGCCACAATAGAGGGAAGCTTTCGATCGGACTCGAGGTAGGACTCGAAAAATCGAGTTTTCCTTTCTGGAGGAAAAATCGAGGTTGTCTCCCCTCTCATTTTCACGCCCTCGTGATCCATTGAAAAATGCCCGGAATCATTATTTCCCTCGCCCTCGTGGTGACGTTTCGCCCTCGAACTTCCATCCCCCGATTCCGACGCACGGTCAGCCCGAAAACCGCCACAATCCGGCAATTATCGGCGTGCGGGCGCGAGTGCGTGACTATGATAAATCTATGATAGCTACTCGGGAATTTATTGCGCGGCTGGCGCGAATGCGATTCCGGTCCACTCTCTCTCTCTCTCTCTCTCTCTCTCGTAGCTCCTAGTCGTTTCTCGCGCAAGGGTGGAACCGATCGAGGGTGGTTTTTGGTAAAGGGACATCGACCAATCGAATACTGGCTATGGTAATAAAAATATCGGGGAAAAACGCTAGCCATGGCCGCGAGAAATCGCCCCTGCGAAACACTGTGCCCCGCTCGGCCATCTATTTCCCACCCCCTTCGGCCTGTGACGAAATGACCGAGTCTTCGGACGCGCACTTTCTCTCATTAACCCGGCTACGCTTATTGGGTCCATTTGGACCCGAAGCATTCTTTGCGCGGTTGTAACTTCCAAACGGAATGGCCGATGAGTCTGAAATTTCTTGGCGGAGAATAATTTATTAAAATCTTTCTTTCACTTAAAAAAAATATTTAAAATCCTTTTTGTATATTATTGAATTGTGGGTCGAACAAAGTAGAGAAAAGCACCGATAACAATACTCACTTGCTATATGTGAAAAGAATTACAACACATTTTTAAGAACAGAAAAACCCTCTTATTTTTAAACTTTTACGCGACAATACACACGTGCCAGTTCCATGACCGTAGGCGAGACGCTGCGACACCGAAAACATTAATAGATTTCTCTCATTAATATTCGGATGTCGCGGTAATTGCAACATTATCGATTTATTAAGCCGCGATAGACGAATCTGTTCGCTAATTTTTGTCATTTTGGATGTTTCGACACGTAGCAATTTCCATTATTATTGCTGGCGCGTCCTTTAGTTTAGAAATCAAATTCATTGGGGCTCCTTCTAAAATTATTCTAAACGTCAGGGAATGGCACTATTTTTAATAAACATGCAAAGGATTCGTTCAGGAATCACGTTTGTGATTGAACGCTTTCTGTTAGGGGTAGCGTAAAAAACTGATGAGAAAGAAGATCCACCTAGCTCCTTCCGAAATGCAATTAATAAACCAGATTTCACCGAATCGTGGGGAAACAGAAGCTCGATAATGGCGTTTTCCCACAAAATTCTCCATTTTTTAAACGCCACCATTGTCACCGTCGTGCCAGCATCGTCCCACCGCCGTCCTCCGTACCCCCTTTCACAAATTTATCTCCGGCCGACACGATGCACGCGCGAAGGGGAGCATCGCGGTGGCAAAAAAGCAGAAAAAAAACAGACGGTAGAGATTTGAGCCCCAACAGCAGCGCGGAGACTGGTGGGCATACATTACCGTGGCGCGTTTCTTTTTTCGTGATGGTGTTCGAGCGGCTCACCCTCGATCGCCAGGATGGAGGACCCTGATGATCGTCATCTTGTCCGCAGCATCCGCGCGTGTTCAGCACGAGCTGCTAGCTACCGGCTTCGTCTCCTACTTTTTCTGTCGACGATCGTGTCTTTATTCTTCCTTCGCGAGGAATTCGGTGGAGGAACACGCCCCTCGTTCCGTACAAATTCTTTCGCCTCACGCCACGTCGCGAATCATCAATTTCAAACGTAGCAAAAGTCTTAAACGCTTTGGTGATTGTTTATTTTAACTGTCGCGCCCATCTACGGCATTGTTGCTTAATAACGGTGGTTTGATTTCTATGTTCTTCTCTCTTCTCGAAAATTGCTATTCGGTTGGTTAACCCCTTGACAGATAAGATACAAATTAACTCGGAACAGTTATGCCTATGTCTCGAAGCAGAGCAATTTATTTTGAAATCTGCATTGCTGTATAACATTTAATCAGGTCGATATACAGGGTGTCCCAAAATTCCTTCAACTCCCGGAAACGGATGGTTCCTGAGATGATGCGAAGCAACATTTTCCTTCGCAAAAATGACCGCCGCGTTTGGAGTTATTAACAAAATAACATGGACCAATCGGACGGACCAAGCCGCTCCGGCCAAATCATTTCAGGAACCACCCGGGAGTTGGAGGAATTTCGGGACACTCTGTATAATGTTAATCGGCAATAATTAAGTGAAATTATGAAATAATGAATCAAAGTACGATTCGGGACCGAATACCCCGTACACCGATTTATTTGTTAGTGTTTCGGACTATGCAACAGGGAAAAGAAAACAAGAAAAAAAGTGGGAGCAGATAGAAACGCACCCTCTCCCCACCCCCTTCTCGCAGAATTTTTATTGCACCGGTGCACCAGGCAGCTACGCCTCCGACTAAGCCTCACCAGCCGAGATAAGAGTTCGGTACTCTAAGCAAACGATCAGACCTTAAAGGGCCGTCCATTAAGGTAACCCTAGCCCTTTCGAGTGGTTCCACGAGCCCTTCTCTCTCTCGCTCTCTCTCGCGCGCTCTGTTTCTCGCTCCTGTCGACCGACATCTTCCTCGACGGTAATTGGCAAACTTCAGACGAACAATTTCCATTCACCGGGATCCTCTGCCCCGTAATTATATGATACATCGAATTTGGCTAATGGGGAACACTCGACGGATACCGGGGATGACATTGCCCTAATCGATTCACTCTGCCTCCGAGACGTTCGGCGTAAGCACTATCTAGCGCAGTCTTGCTTAGCCTATTTTTCAAATTCTTTACTCTAGCCTCGTTTCTTCAGCCTGTTTTGTAAAATCGAAGTAATATTAGAGGTAGACTGATTTCGATGCATTCGTGAAGAAATCGCCGAGGTGAAACATGAAACAGTGAAAAATTAGAAAGAATAGTAATATGTTGTTTTCGGTGTTAGGGGATGAAATGATTTTTATTTTGCATGAAGATCCGCAGTCTAAAGCAACGTTTAAACTAAAATATCTGCTGAACTAATCATTTTTCGACGTGCCCGGGTTAATACCTTTTTCATAGAGAATGAAAAACCGAATCGATCGAAAAATACACGGTTTTATTAAAAAAAATAAACCAAAGCTGACGTTCGAATCTCCTAAACGCATCCGCTTGATATCATGTCAACGCTCTTCTTCCGGCGCAAAGTGCGTAAGTAGCTGGCTGTGGTCGGCCGAAAAATCCGAAAAAGCATTATCTCTCTCGTCACGTGGTCCTCGGCATTAACATATTCATCGTGGTCCCAGATTCGAGCAGACGTGGCAAATTCCCAAAAGGAGATCAGAAAAGCGTGATCGCGCGCAGCTGCCGAGCAAGCCGACCGATTAAAATTCCAGCGCGTCGAACAATGTTGCACCGCGTGTATCTATCAATTTCATTCAATTACCCGAAAACCGGCGGAATCATTCTCTGTCTGGCAGACACTGGAGGATGCACCGGCATGCACGAGAATCATCCGGACGATTAGGCGTCCTCGCGGACAGACAGGCCCGCTAATTATTGGAGTTAGTTGGCTGTTATTTGCTGCGAGAAACACGGGTAGAGATTAGGGGTCGGTCTCTTCGCCGGTTCTCTCCTGCGGGGTTTTAAGGTGTACAAGAGAGCAGAGAGAGAGAGAGAGAGAGTGGAGAGACTTTATAGCGGGCGTGGTCGGTGTTCACGGGGGCGTTCGAGTATTTTTAGTCGTTTGATGCCGGCACGCGCTCCCGCCGCTTTTTTAACGCCGTGGAAGCATCTGCCCTTAGTTAATGTCTCCCCGGGTTCCCGACACACACCGACGCAAACCTTGCCTCCTTTTCTACGTGCATCCTTTATGATTCCAAGTGTGCGTCTCCCTTATGGTACACGCGACAGACCTCACCTTTTCGTTCTATGTGTGCGAGGTGGTGTATTGTCTCCGCTCGGAAAACGGGATTAAGTTACTCATTCAGAAAAGCAGTACACGGTAACGAGAGAACAACGCTGTTTTGCCCCTCGACGGTTTTCACCAGGACGGGGCCGCGCCGGGCAGAAAATAGAGAGCCCTCGTTTGTTAATTTGCCCGACGCACTGGAACGACCACGCACCTTGGTCCGGGAGACCCGCTTGGCCGAAATTCAAGTTTCTCGACTTTCGTTCTTCCTCTCGAATAGGAACCCTTTTGAAATTTGAAATATTGGGCTGGCTAGAATGTAAAGCTGAAGTTTTAATTCTATTTTTATGTTTTAAAACTTTGATATCTACTTCGAGTACATGTTCACTTAAAGAAACATCTATTGCGTTGGCAAGAAAGTAATTTCGGTATTTCAAGGTGATTAAAACACAATTTTTGAACAATGATCTCATCGATAAAATATTTTTCATTCTCTGCAATCTTATTATCAAATATTTAAAATTAATAAATAATAAATTCTATTTTTATGTCTTAGAACTTTATTAATATCTACTTCGAGTACATGTTTTCACTTCAAAAAAACATCCAATATACAGGGCAACTGTTTTGTCATGGATTTTTATATTTTTTTATCACATTGTTGTGACTCAGTTACTTCAGTTAATTCACAGTTACTTAGTAAAAATCTACAGTTTCCCATAATACAGTTTACTATAATAATTTTTTCTTTGTTAGCGAAGTATTTAAGCCCCTACGATTTTTTTTTACGGTTTCAGTGATCGGTATTGATGTCTACTGTGTGCCTACATATCGGGTGGTCAAGGTGAAGTAAAACCCAATTTTTGATACGAACAATGACCTTCAATCTAATTATAAATATTAGTTATCACAGGAGAGATTTTCAAAAATCGCCGTTTCCCGCGTCTTTTCCCGACCGTGTCCGACCAATTCCATCGAGCTCCGGTAAATTCGCTCTGCACCGTGACAGAATATATCACACCGGCGACTCTTGAATTACCGAAAACCCGATGAAAGGATTCTAGTCTGGTCGGCCATTGTCCCCGCACGCGTCGATCGTAAAATAAAGGAGCTCGTTCTCTCCCCAGGGCGGCTTCCTGCTCCCGTTAAATTTTCAGTTTTTCAGAAAACGTCTCTGTTCCCCCAGCTTCCTCCGCGTATGTACGCAGATGCGTGGTTTCCCTTCCTCTCTTTTTTCGAGCGGCGCGCGTTGCGTTTGCACGCATCGTGGAAACGACCCTAGAGCGTGTAACGAATCCGCGCTTTTTTCGCCCTTTTTTCCGAACGAAAATATCCAGTTTTTAGGGTGCAGAGAAGAAGAGAGAGAGAGAGGGAGGGAGAGAGAGAAGGGAAACCGCAACGAAAATTCCCTTTTTCGTGCACGGGCTAGCGCGAGAGAGCCGGATTCGAAAAAAGTGGTTAAAAATATGGAAACAGACGTGTCCGCGGGATAGGTAGCAGCACGTGGACGCAGGAAAACGAGGAGACAATGTGTCATCGGCACGCGCGACTTCTCTTCCTCCTCTTCTTCTTTCACGTTTTTCTCCCTTCTTCTTGCCGATCCACGCGATCGAGAGGATGCTTTTTATGGGCGACGATCGCGACTCTTCGACACCCCTAACGCTCGAGGGGATGTTTCCACAGGAAACCGAAGGTGACACGAAGGTTTTTGAACATGGAAACGAGATGCCGGTGTTTTACACGTCGGCTGGATGTGGACCTTGTCGCCAGGCGTTGGTTTCGATGAGGGTGGATGATGCGAAGTTAATGGGAGGTTCGATGCGTTGTATCTATTATCTCGAAGGTGTTGAACAGTTTGAAAGAATGTATTACTCCTTCCCTTAATTATTAATTTTTAATTCAATTCCCTAAAATCCCTAAATTATACAGATTATTATTGATTATTTAATATAATAAAGTTTTAATTCAACTAATATTTTCTATACAATCCCCTAAATTATACAAATTATTATTGATTATTTAATATAGTATATTCTGTATATTGAGATCATAAAAACATTTAATGTTCGAGGAGTAGTGGAATTAATGAAGGACTAATATTCAAATTTCTTTAATAAATTAATAGTAAATTATTCATATGTAAGTGGATATTATATTTAAGTGTTTAAAGCATATAATTAATAGATATATTTTATATATTCTTGACATATACTTGCATAATAAATTCTTGCAAGATCGCAGATTAATTTACTTTTCAGGCATAAAAATATGCATTGAAACTGCAACTGAGTGATAAAATGTTTATCAGATTTTAGGATTGTTGGAGTTTTCGAAACATTTTGTTTCCAACTATGGAACCGTTTGATGAAAATAAGTGATTTGGATAACAGAATTAGAAAGTCCAGTGTCATTGAAAAATCAGCTTTTTTCCCAGAACAAGACACTCGAAAAATACAGATCACCGTTTATTATACTGCGAGAGGCCCGATGATCGAAAGAGAAAAGCTCTCTTTTACGATCGTTTAAACCCGTAAAACCGTTCACAGGGCGCATACGATGCCGAAGCTGGCGGTGTTAACGGTGTTAATCCGTGCGTCGTTGCCGTGAGGGACCGAACATTATTCGGAAAGCCAATCAAGCATCCGTGGGCAAGCCTCGATTGACTTTATGTGCCATAAAAATGGGAACTGCCCTCGCTATGCGAGGGACAATGCCCATATGGACACGTGGTACGCGTGTGCGATGGCCACGATGCGTTTCATGGAACGCTTGGATGCGGAACCGTTGCCATCTGATCGCTGCTGTCGTTGCATCTGCATGCAAATTGCGTTCGGCACGTCATTCTCTACAATCACGGATTTCTCAACAATTTCGACCGTAACTTCCTAGCTGCTAGATGAACCTTTCCTTGTGTCAGACTCGCGATGAAGATTTTGAACCTTCATTTCTGATTTCCATTCAACCGAAATAAAATTCTACTCTGGATTTGTTGATCCCAGGTAGCACTCGGATGTCCGATGGATGTCCTAAATACGTCCGTAGTCGGACCTTCGTATGTCCCAGGGACGTCCGAATCATGTCCGTATGTCCGAAATATGTCCGATATATGTCCGATATACGTCCCAGAAATGTCCGAATGATGTCCGTGTTACAAAGTGTGACGTACATAGGACGTCCCGTGCGGACCTATCTGGGACCTCCCTGGGACGTATGTGGAATTTTTCAGTAAACAAAAAATTATGAAAATTTGAAAATACTGTAGGTTACGTTATTGTTAATTATTCCCTTCAGGGTTATAATTCCATTAACAATGCTCCAGCATTTTCCACCTTCCATTTATTTTTTTTATTTTATTTTTTATTAAATAATATTCATCGTATTGGACCTACAGTTTATTATGGTTGATTCTGAACCATCCCGGTGTGTCACGTTTTTTTTATATCACTTGAGAAAAAACCTCAAAGGTGCCGGGGGGATTCGAACCCGGGATCACAAGAGTCGTAACCGCGAGCCTCATCACTTGAGCCACTGGGCGTTTTTAAATTTAAGAAAAAAAAATACTATATATTGTTATATTATTTGTGATCTATTCAACATATTAATTAAGAAAACAAATGCCTATTTTACTTCTGTTATTTGATGCAACTCAAGTACAAATTTTTTATTTTGTATAAATATCCGCTCTCTAGCTCTTAACTATTATAATATATATATATATATATATATATATATATATATATATATATATATCATATACATATCATTAAGGTATTCGAAATACATGAGGAAATTCGAATATATATATATATGTATTAATATATGTCTCACGCGTAAAAACTGAGTACTCCGACGAGATATAAAATTGAAGTTCTAAGTCCGAAATTGAAGTCCTACGGATGTCCTTAGGACGGAAAAAACTAATGTCCCTGGGACGTCCGAAATTTAGGTCCTACGGATGTCCATAAAACGAAAAAAACGACGTCCCTGGGAAATCCGAAATTTTGGTCCCACGGATGTCCTTAGGACGTAAAAAACGGACGTCCGTGGGACGTCCGAAATTTAGGTGTCAGGGACGTCCGTGGGACATAGAAAACGGACATAGGACGTATGGACGTAAGCGGTACCTAAAACGGACGTCCCATGGACGTACGGTGCTACCTGGGATGTACAGCTATTGGACAATTAGGTGGGTAAGAAAGTAATTTCAGTTTTCAGATAGCTGTATATTTTTTTTTTGGTTTTCCTACATTTGATAACTAACATTGATAATAAGATTGCAGAGAGGTGAAATATTTAATTGATTAAATAGTTCATTGTTCGTATCAAAAATTGGATTTTATTTCACCTCAAAATACCGAAATTATTTCCTTCACCACCCGATATGTAGGCATACAATAGACATAAATTCTAATCACTGAAACGGTAAAATAAATCAAAGAAAACTAACAAAGAAAAATTGTACCTAGTGCATTATTTAAAAAAATGTTATTATAATCGTAATTATTATAGTAAACTGTAGATTTTTACTAAGTAACTGTGAATTAACTGAAGTAACTGTGTCACAACAATGTGATGAAAAAATATCTTATACAAGTCCATGACAAAACAGTTTTCCTGTAGGTTTATTTTATTTGTAATTTTTGATGCTCGATACATTTATTAGCGAAACAGAATCGAATGTGGACGATCCCCGCGCCAGATGGCTGGGTCAGAAGAGACCCAGAGCAGCAAACAACGGCTAAAAAGAAGCAGCCTACTGCTCGAAACGTTTGATCCGGAATAAACACGATTTCCGGGACGCGAGATCCTCTTTTTGGAGGCACGTGTCGATCTGGCCATGACCAGCCTAGCCGGCCGTGATGGCTCGAGAAAAGCCAGGCTAGAGTGGACAGTCGTATTTTTTAACCGTTTTAGTGCCGTGGACGGTTCTTATTAGCCGCGGCAGTCCCTTTCCACCCATAAAATATGTATAACTACGTTTTTCTCACCTTGCCGGGCGTAACTCTTGTTCAGATATCGAGATACGGACGCGCGGCTGCCGGACAGGTAGGAAAAAGGTGCGACGATTCCTCAGGTGCAACCTTCGAAATCGGATCACAAAGAATTAATTCCCGGGGACACGTGTGAGGAACTGAGGGACGAGCCGTGTGTCCTGCGAGAGACTGAGAACCGGATTTCGCTCCCATAACGACGCCGTTATGCTCGGACCGTGCGCGCGGTCAATTCAAAATGGCCGCCGCCAACGATAATCCGCTTTTAACGAATTTTCATCCGAAGACGAATCGTTTTACAAATTGAACAGCAGCGAACTATCGATCTGTTGCTCTGGCAAACAATATTCTCCTCGAAGTTCTTTTTGTATATTTAATTGACAAAATATCTGAGTGCATTCTTACGATGCATATGAAAAATTCATTTCTACGTGCATATGAAAATAAAGTTTATTGAACACAGTGAAAAAGGGACCACGGTTCGGTTAGGCTTGTGCAGGATCGAGCAGCAGCTGTGTTGATTGCAATTAGCAGCGTTCCGGCGACGCGAGACCTCGTTGAAACGCAATCCCTGATTCCAGCCAATCCGCGCGCAGATTGATGCACGAATGGCAGTGTTGTGACAGCGGCACGAATTAACTCCCTTTCTTCGTATAAAAGGGGTGAACGGCGAGGGATAGGGTTGTGCAAGGGTTGAATTGCAGCGATGGCGGTGTGCCTTTCAAAATGGCGTAATCAGAGCTCAGGATCTCGTGTATCACCGTCTGGTGTAAAAAAAGATTCGTCAGCCTCCAAACAACCATTAAAGAACAAAAAGAATCTTGGTGCTATGAAATTAAATTACTGAAACCATTTTGAAAAGTACAAGCATTCAAGATGCTGTTCATCTAATTTTCATTTACACAGTTATAATTGTTAAGAGAAAAATTCCTGTTTCCTGTAATAAACTCAGAAAAGTTCTACTTTTCACAAAGATTCTCGACTTGATCATTATAAATAAATTATCCGTGATGTCAGCGCTACAGGTTCGATCCAATTTGAACTATTTAAGCAATTTTGCAATCAGAAATTTCCCGACGTTTCGATCCTAATGTGGATCATTCTCAAGGGAGAAATTTTGCGTCTGTAGAATGTTTAATTAAGTTAAAATTGGATCGAACCTGTAGCGCTGACATCACGGATAATTTATTTAAAATTTTTGCGATCGATATAACGGAATATTAATCATTATAATCGTGAATTCGAATTGAAATTTTCAAGATTTTGTTTTTTAACTAGTTCCGAATTGTTTTATACAAATCTGCGCGAGAAATGATAACAGATAGATTCTTCTCGATCGAAATTTAAATATATAAAGTAAACGATATCGGCGCAAGGTTCGATCATTTAAAAAAAACAACAACAAATGTGCAATTATTTAATGATAACACTGTGGAAGGAGCAGTGATTCTCGGAAAGGGCCGAAGCTGGTGGACAATTAAATGAAAATGGCTTCGCGGAAGACCACCAAAGCAGACGACCTCGGTCGTCCACGGTTACAGTGAATTTTGAGGGATGTTTTCCAGTGAGCTAGTTGATATTCTGCAACAGTTTTGAGCTTCCTGTTTCCTCCTGATCCCCGGACAATCTCGAACAATACGCCTTAGTCAATCTATTTCTCGACATGAATATTCCTGGAGGTGCAACAGCGACATGTTTCCTGTCAGCGGAGGGCGTTGGGCGCCTGTTGGTGGGCCGTGGCATAAATTTACGTGAAAACGCCGGAATATCAGAGAGCGAGAGAGCTCGTAACTCACCGGAAACGTCATCTCCGAACAGGAAAGGTGCGAACCTGGCTGCTTAATGAGACCCCCGACTGTTTAACATGCTCTTCGGGGCGCGGATGCATTCGCAACATCCACGGATTCCGTTTTAAAGCCGCTTCCGTTATAACGGTGCTTCCGGAACGATCGTTCGAAGCTTATCAGCTGCATCCGACGATAACACTGATCGTAACCATCGTTCACCTGCGGACGGTGCATTCGTACCGTTCGCTTCGTTGCATTCGGAATTTTCTGGAGGCCACGCACTGATCAGGACTCGAGCTCCTCGAATGGAAATAATAGTTTTCTTTATCGTAGGTAGCGGTGAATCGTTAAAATCATTCGTCAGGACTTTGCACTCGAGTGGCGACTCAAGGTCGCCAGTAAAAATTGCTATACCATTAATACCGAACCTTATTTTCCAAGAGGTGGACCGATCATGCATCAGCAAGAATTCAGTGACATCGTTCAGCAATTTCGACTCTATGGACAAACAGTTTGTACTAGAAATCAAGTTGGGGATGAAAAGATCTGGACACGATGAAATCATCAAAATTAAAGGGTGTTGAAGACTCGCTTTTTTTTTAGTTTCTTCTCCTTGTAAGTTGTGTTCTACGTAATTAAATTTCAGGATGCGAATTTCTAGACTGTTAACCCTTAGCACTCGAAAAATATTGAAGAAGATTGAATCGAGAATTTTATCGACGACTAGGCAAGGGAGGGACTGAAAATTGTGTCTCTCAAAATGTTGTTGCTCCACCCTGTAAACATTTTCTACAAGATCGTACCATTCATACTGAAAAGTTGCGTTATGCGAATGGTAGTGCGCACGTGAACTCTGTTGCAGTGTCCGAGACCTTTTAAGAAGGGAACTTCAGGTTTTTGGGAAAATGCGTTGCTGGGACGCGTTTTTAACGGCAAGTCCGTCCAGATGCAAAACCACCCCTTCTTCGGTTGGGTCCACCCTGCTGCCATTCTCCTTGCACCCTTCTCGAGGTCCGGAGCGTTTGCTCGCGATTTAATGTCGGCCCTGTCTCGGTCGGCAGCGAAAGTAACGGCCGGCTGGACACCTTTTCTTGTTCAACCCTCTTTCGGTCAGATCAGGAGCCAGGTTACGACGGTCACTAGTCTGTCCGCCCTGTTCACCCTGTCCACCCCGTGTCGGGGTCAAGGGGTTGGCCAGCTGTCGCTGGACGGTTGTGCAATCTGCACACGACCGAAGAGAGAGAGAGAGAGAGAGAGAGGAGACCCCTCCGTGTTGGACGTGTCGCGGAGAGACACACAGGGCTAACTTCGAGGAAGAGGGAGAGAGACTGGCAGCCAGTGTGATCGGGGGTTGGCCGGCGTCGCCGCTAACATTGCTCATTGTCCGAGCTCAATGGCCGTCTGTCCACCGCCATTGTCGATCCTGATTTCGGGGAGGCCTGCGAGACAGCGAGCTACACGAGCTAACATCCCTAGCCGCGAGAGATAAACTTATCGGCCCGTGTCCATGGATCCGCCGAGCCAGCCCAACGTCCAGTCAACGCGCGAACGATAATCGTGATTTATGCGCGCACGCCGTATCTAGATCCTCCGCGATGCCCTCATTTCGCTGGACACGTAGTCCGATTGCGTGATTATATTGTTCGTTCGCTGCGACGCCGGGACGGATTAAAAATCATCGCTTCAGGCAGGAAGCAACGGGGTTTCGATAGGGTGAAACGCGTTGAAGAGACGTCACGCGATAATAAGTACTGATTTTTTTTCTTGAAATATATTCATGCACTTTGAAAATTTCAACTCGGTTATCAGAGACGAAGAAAATTAGGAAACGATGGAAAAATATAGGACCTCGGATCACTATGCGGAAATAAAAATTGCCATAATTTTCAAGAAATAGTAATATCTCTCTTTCCTTCTTTAACAATTCACGCAATTAAACACTTAACCCCGAATCGAATATTTAGTAGAATATTAGAAAAAGATAGTGAACGACTTTTCAATCAATTGCCGTTTCTAACACATCCTACAGAAAACGATGTTTGATAAGATATTAATTGATTGAAACGATATTCGATAAAATCTGAATTGATTGAAACGATATTTCATAAAATCTTAATTGATTGAGACAATATTTGATAAAATATTAATTGATTCAAACGATATTCGATAAAATATTAACTGGTTCAAACGATATTTGCATTTATTGCAAAAATTAGTGAGTATAATTTGAAACAGTAAAAATATTGCTATACTGCTATATTATTTTCGACCTATTAAACATATCGAGAAAGGAAATAAATTTCTATTTCACTCCAATTTATTGTAACTGACATAAAAAATTTTCTTTTGCACAAAGATCCGCTGTCTATTGATAAAACCTTAATCGATGAAACGAACAACAAGTATAACGTAAAGATGCAACGACAATGAACCAATTGCATCATCCGTCGCTACTCCAATTGACCATTTCCAACACTTTTCATTCGCGGTACAGTGAAAGCGCCGCGAGAGAGCGTTGTAAACAAGTCAATTAAAGTAATCAACGTCATCGACGCGTCGTTTCTTCGCCCCGCCGTCACGCCCTGTCGCGGTAGCTGCTCATAAATACCTCCACATTTTTTTTTTTATGTCCCCCCGAACCTGTCGCCTCGTTCGAAGCAACAAACCTTTATGGCACCTTTTCGAGCCACTTCATAAAGCATCGGTTTTTATCGAGTGGAAGGATATATCGCTTTCCAATTACGCGGCGTGTGTGTGTGTGTGTGTGTGTGCAGCATGAAAGACGAGAGAAAAAAAAGAGAGAACGTAAGAGTAAAAGGGTCGAAGGGGTACAACCCTATCGATTCCCTCCCCCTTGGTGGAAAATGGTCCTTCCTAGAAAAAAATCCATCGATGGGCCCGCACCGAGAACCTTAACTTTTGGTTTCCAAAATGTTTATTTTGCATAAGGGATCGCTTATCTTAAATTATTCAAACTTCTTAAATATTAGGTTGGGGAAAAAGAAATCCATTATTTATTTGGTAGATGGCTGTAGTGAAGTATCGATCAAACAATTTCAGATTTATGCTCGTTTTCAAGGTGACATTTCACACTAAAAAAATTCTTCTGCTGTTTTTTGTTTGGTCCATTCAGTTGTGAGTTACAGGGTGTTAAAAATGGAAGTGAACAAAGAGAAAATTCGGTACATTTTACAGTTTTTCGCCGATAAGGACCAAGAATTCTACGAGAGAGGCATTATGAAGCTACCTTTAAAATGGCAACAAATTATAGAACAAAACGGTGCATATTTCACCCAAATCGGACAATCCGAAACATGTTAAATAAAGTCTTGAAGTTCGCGCAAAAATAATGGATTTCTTTTTCCCCAACATTGTTTGACAGCGAGAACCTCACCGTTTGGTTACCAATTCTCACGATCGTTGCAGCAAATGCGATCCCCACTCTGTCCGCGACAAAAATAAAATCGATAAAAACTGAAGTCTATATCTTTTCAATTACGGTGTTTCGTGAAGCAGAAAAGCGCGGTGAAAAAACGAGACCGCGAGATCGAGAGGGTCGATGGGGCACAACCCTATCGATTGTCTGGCCCCATAGTGAGAAATAGTGCTCGATAAAGAGAGAACGATGGGCTCGAACCCAAAAAATTCGCTGCTTCTCGTATGGTGCGGCGACCATAAGTGTCTGCGTCCCGTCGAGCCGAGCAGGTATAAACGCGCCCGTGGTGTCGACGGGAAGAGAGGGTTGCGGAGATATCACGTGGGGTAGGTCCGGGGCCTTAATCCATTACACGACGTATTAATTCGTCGGTGGTTCCCAGGTAGCGGGCACGCTCGCTTAAAAAAGAAAAAAAAGAGAGAAACGCGCCACGCACGCGTTCAGGTAGCACGAAAGGGGTCCGACACGAGACCCCCATAAAAAACGTCGGCCGACAGGATCGACGAATGCTGTGAACCACCGTGGAGCATCGTGGAACGTCGGAATTGAACGTCGTAAAATACCTGTCGCTCAGGCACGGTGCTACTTCGGTTTCGGCGGACGCGAGCCAGTGTTTTTTACTGGTCGGCCCGTGGAGTTTTGCGGGGAATGAAAACTGCGCGCTTTGGGTACAGAGGAAATGGGCTGTGGATTCTTGTGGGAAAATCCTGTCTGCTTTGAGTACCGAGGAAATTGGGTGGCGGATTTTTCTGGAAAATTGAAGATAGTAAATAAATAATCCGTAATGTCGGCGCAATTTGGCAATTAACACTTCATCGACCGCTCCTTTTTGAGGCTGCCACTCACTAAGTACCGGCTTAGTCCGACGCGCATTTACCCCCAGTACCGGCTAAATTTTAACTACTTATTGTGTTGTGCTTTTGTTTCAAAGGAGTGTAATTTTATTTATATTTATACTTTATTTTGCATTTATTTTATATAATAAAGGACCTTGGGAACTAACATTCATAAAAGCCGATAAATAGGCTAGCGGTCGATAAGCGTTGGCAATCGGAAAGCCGATTAATAGGCTAGCGGTCAATAAAGTGTTAAGTGTTGAGTCCACTGCCCACCGGTAAACATGTACCTTCTTTAAAGAAATTTTTACCAACAATAAATTTATGGAATCAGTTTAATTAAGCAAACGCAAAATTTCTGCAATGAAAATGATCCACATTAGGATCGAAACATTACGGATTATTTACTTAAAATTGTTGCGATCGATAAAACGGAATATTTATTAAAGATAGAGTTCTTCGAGGAAACGATTAGGTTGTGAATGTCAGTGGAAAATCCGCGTACTTTAATTATCGAGGAAATGATTAACTAGCGGCCAGCGTGATTAAGCATGCGAAACATAGACGGTTCACCCACATCGTCCGCGTTTCAAGGGCCGAATCGCCGGCGACATGTGGGAATAAGTGGAAATCGATGCAATTTGTGGAATTTCGAAAGGGCGCGGCCTTTTTTCCGGATGGCATACCACGGAATGCGCAGGCAGCGAGCCAACAGGTCTGTGATCAGGAAAACCGTGAAAAAAGGAAGAAGGGGTTCAAATAGAAAAACGTTCTGCGGGCAGCATTGTGAAAGGGGTTAGCGGATCCCAACCTGTTCACCGTTTCCCCTTTCGTGACATAATGCTGGTCCGTAAAGGGTTGCCACTGGGAGGATGCATTGATCTTGCGCACAAGGTGCCACAGTGAGCAGCCTGGCATACCTGCTAGGACCCGGAGGAGAGAAGGGTTGCCATTCGCCAAGGTCCCGGGCAATTTTGGGTCCCTCACCCTTTACCGAACCCTTCTAGCGAACGTTTGACCCCTGATCGGCAACCGGGAATGCGCGTACCCCGTAACAGGTGTCGCGGCCTGCGCACACGCGTTAGGGAACATCGAGGATGTAATGGCAGAGAGGGTTAGCAGAAGCGACAGAAGGATTAGGCCACCCCTTTTCCGCAGGTGGAGCGAACCTGAGCGCCCTGCTCGGCCCAGTTTCGCCGGCCCACCCGCGCTACGAACTATAATCCCAGAGGTACTGTAATTACAGAGAGGACACTGTCACGGCTCGGAACGCATGTAATTTTGTAGTTTTACTTCTGGGACGGAGGAACATTATTTTCTGATTATTGGGTGGATCATGCTTAGGGGGGCATGCTCGGTTTCTTCTTTTGCGGTTGACTCGGCTCGAGGGATCCTCGTTTATTAAGCAATCAAGCAACACGACTGAACGGAACATCTTACTAGTTTCTTTCATTACACGAGAGAATGTTCAAGGAAAGTTTGATTCGAAGAAGTAAAAATTTCGGAATTCGTTGATCCAGTCAGATTTTCATGAAAATGAAACCGAGACGCTGAAAGCGTGCAGGTGAATTTGAATGCAGAATGGACGGTTCATAAGCGCCGAAAAAACTAATATTTTCAAACCAGAGACAAAGCAGCAGACAAATTAAGAGGCCGGCAATGGCGGACAGTCGGGTACAGTGCCGGCAGACCCAGGACAGCTGTACGCTATCCTATGTTTTAAACTTTTAACATTAGATATCTCCTCCTCCACTTCTGTATTCCACGGCCCCCTCCTTTGCAGAAACTTTTTTCCTTATCTTCGCCCCAGCGGAAACAACTTTCCCGTCGCGTCGCTAGGAAAACGCGGCCCTTCTCTTCCATCTCTCTTTCGCGTTGAAATACGTCGCCTTCGTCATCCACGATTTCTAATCTTCTCCTTCGTGTCATACTCGTGCAAAAAAATCCTGTAGAAGGGGGAATTAAAACTAATTCTTTGTACAGCTAATAACCTAACGCTACAGGTTCGATACAATTTTAACCTTTAAGCAATTTTGCAATTAAATGTTTCCCAACGTTTCGATCCTAAACATTTAATTGGTTACAGGTTAAAATTGGATCGAATCTGTAGCGCTGAGATTACGGATCATTTAATTAAAATTGTTGCGATCGATGTAACGGAATATTTATTTAATAACCGAACATTGTTAAAAATTTTCATCTCGCAGTAAACGGGAGTTAAGTGAAGTTTTATCTCCAATGTTATTAATAAATTCCTGCTCACTAATTATTTCTTACTCGAAGGTGAGGCTCTTCAGCAATACTTCCTGAGACTGAGCTTGGCAACCATGCAATAAAAATCTCATAAAATATCATGGTCTGTTCCAGCTCACTAATTATTTCATGTTCCTTACTCGGGGTGAGACTCTTCAGCAACTTCCCGAGACAGCCCAAGCAACCTGCGACAGAACATGCGATAAAAATCTTATAAAACATCGTGGTCTGTTCCAGCAGATTTTACCGGAACCCCCAGCATCGACTCCTGTCGATCATGCAACCCCCAGGACGCTGAAGTCGACGATTATGTTCGAAGAATCGCGGGCGGTCGTTGCGGGAAAACAGAAGAGTGGCTAGGAATCAACGGTCGTGGCTTTTCAGGAGGCTGGAGGGCAATAATTATCGGTGCACGCGATCACCGTGGTAGTCCCGGCTCCGACCGGAAGTAGGTGGCGTTTAACCAGGAAAACGGGGATGAAGAAAGCCTTCGGGAGGACCGACGACCAAGAGACGACCGGAGAGCGCGTGGACTCGTGAATTAGTCGGTAACGATAATGAGAGGTCGCTCTTCTGTTACTCCTCTGTCGTCGGGGACGGATATTACGGTAAAATTGTCGGACCGGAGAGAAAGGGTGGGAGAGGGAGAGAACGGGAGGCGGGGATGTGAGAAAAAAAAGAGGGGGACGGAGAAAAAGAGGAAAAGCCAGTCGGAGAAACGAGGATGAAGGAAACCGTAAGTCCTCCCGAAGGAGAAATCGGGAAAGCTGGCTCCCGGTGAAAGAGCTTCCTAGAAACCGTCCTTTGAAAACCTCTGACATCACGGTGGTCCAGAATCGCTCCTGGATCCGGCATTCCGCGTGACTGCTTTTACTTAACCCTGGATCTCGCGAACAGATTCCTGATTTTTTCTTTTTTTTTTCAGTGATACGTAAGGTGTGTCTCGAGCTTCGCACGCGGGAAATGTTGTGCGATAAACAGCAGCTCGAATTTTGTTTTCTTAAATATATCAATTACTAAGCCTGGTCAGAAAATTGTTTCACTTGTGTTTAATTAATTTATTACAATATTAATTACAGTATTCCACGAGACCATTGTGTTCCAATTTTGTATTCTAGTTTCGATTGGAAAAAGTTGTCTAGAGAGGTATAAGCAACAAAACAAATGGTTGAATATAGCAGTTCTAAAGTACGCTTCGTTGACCTGCAACCTAATTGCAAGTTTCTTACTGTATTATGCAGCAGACTTCCGCAGTAATGTTGTGTACTGACACGATGAATGTTGCACGTGTCTCCGCGTAGTAAACGGAATGTTAATTTGCATCGGTGTCCAGCCGTTGCTTTACACAGCAATCAAACTAATAATATTCGTTGGCTTGTCACGTCCAGCGACCTGGATCGGTGACATTTAGACGACGCTGGTATACAGTCAATAGATTCCAGCCGGACGGCCATTTTGACGTGATTAGCGAAAAGGTCAGTCACCGTCTGCCCTCGTTGATTCACCCCGTAGCCGCACGGAGTTATCCCGAATCGAGATTTAGTGATCCGGAACCGATCTGAAAGAATTTTTACGTATTCTTTTATTTGACCAATTAAGCGCGGAATTTAGTTTGAGAAATCCCCCGCAGAATGCGGAATTAAAATCAACCAATAACGAGTATACAGGACAGATGATCCTGTTATAAATTTTACGGAAAACGAGGAAGGTTTTTTATTTGATAAAATATTAACAATTCATTAGCAATGGATTAACAATTCATTAACCTTATTTGGTTAATTTATACATCGGAAAATTATCTTGCTAGAAACATACATATAGTGTAGAGGCAGTCGGATTGATTAATATACTCTGTTATCAGAGATGAAGAAAATTAGGAAATGATAGGAAATGAAGACTTCGGATCACTATACGAAATAAAAATTGCTATAATTTTCAAGAAATAGTAACATCTCTCTTTCCTTCTTTAACAATTTTAATAAAGAAGGACAATATATTTAATCAAATTTTCTTTCCACTGTTTGAAATTACACGTTTTAATCATAAATCCATAAAATCCGCAATCTTATAATAAACTTACAATAAAAAATTCTATCTAGCGTACTCTTACAGTGATTAATTGTAACGAATAGAACAGCTGATAGAACCTCTAAAAAATTTCGCTTTTTCACTGCTCGGAACACCCCGTTTGGCAGACCCTGTACGAAATTGAGCCGGGAAAGTGTGCGCGCATAGAAAAATTGCTTTTCCCAGCGTTCGAATCACTGTGCGACCCAAGGAGTAGGAAGGATACAGGGATAAGGTCCGATCGTTAAGGAACGCCGGGCGTCCGAGGACTCGGACCGCGGACGAACAGGAAGATGGAGCCCGAGAAAAGCGGAGAAAAAAAACCGCACAAGTGTCGAAAAGCTCCTTGCCGCCGCGCGTAATCTCGTTCGGGAAGCTTTCTAACTTCAAAGTCTTCCACGTAAGCCTCACCCCGGTCAGAAACGACCTCGTGCAAATAAAACTATCCCCGAGGGCCCCGCCCCCTCGGCGAGTCCTGCTCTCTTCAAGTCCTCGATCTCGGTATCGAATCGAATCACCGATGGTTTTTCTATACTGTTTAGCGAGCGATTCTCGTTGGCCAGGTGATGTCCGTCGCATTTCGCCAGTCTTGCTCCTATCTTCATTGTTGGGAACAAACGGGGAGCGCGTTTTATATAATTTTTAGAGAAGGTGTATTGGGTTGGTTAGAAAGTAATTTCGGTTTTCACTAATAGATAGTGATATGCGTTTTTTGTTTCAGTATCGTCGGTTAAGGTTATAAATTTTTTCGTTCTGACACTTGATAACTAACATGATAATGTTCTCGGCGCAACGGTCGATCATATAATTATATAAAATTAAAATATATATAATTATATGATCGAACCGTTGCGCCGAGAACATTATCATTTTATTCGTTTAACAATCATACGATCGATAACAGGAAAAATATTTGATAACTAACGTTTAATAATAAGATTGCAGCGAGGTTAAGATATTTTATTGATCAAAGTTCATTCTTCATATCAAAAATTCGGTTCTATTTCACCTTGAAATACCGAAATTACTTTCTTGCCAACCCAATAACTTGACTTTGACATTCGATCCGAGGATATAGAATACGCCTATGGCAGCTAGGACCAATCTTTACACACTGACAAGAGAAACCATACTTTTTGCGTTCATTAAAAAAATCTAATCTGACAAAAATTATTAAAAAAATCTAATCCTACAATAATATCGAGCGAAAAAAGCAGGCCAAAAATTATATTATGTGGGGCGGGGATTTCTAGTTCCACTTCTGGTGGTTTTTCTCCAATGTTGACTTGCTCGTAGTTAGAAACAATCCAGAAATCTGCGGGACGTTTCTATCCGCGCGCAAGAAAAGCAACAACGAGGAGCCGACCGAGGAACAAAGGCCGTGTAAATAAAACGTTCGTTTCGCAGGAACAACCGTGAAGGGAGCGAGCAGACTCCAGCGGACGCCCCGCGAGCAAACCGATTTGTTTCTTCGAGGCAGCCTCGCGGCGAAATGAGTATGCGTTTCTCTTGCAGCGGTCGTGGCGCGCAGCGCTTTTCGAGCGTTTCGATGCGCGCGAAGTCCGCTGGGAGCGGATCATGGTTCTGCCGCATCACGTTCCGGGAGGATCGCGGGACGCACTCGCCACGATGCGATGGTGTTAGCTAATTTCACGCCGGTGTGTGTTTTCACCCGTGATTCCGGGAACAGCGGAAGATTAATTAGCTGCGCGGGCCGCTTAAAGGAAACCCGTCGGACCCGTGGCCCCAGGAAAAGCGCGGCGCCCTCGAAGATTAATTAGCTTCGAGGTGCAACATTGTTCCTTCCAGCGTTCGTTCCTCCGGCATTCGACGGTCGAATATTGAATTCCGCGTCGGTATGCAACACCTTCGAACACTGTTCACTCTAGGGATCGAGTTCAAGAATCAATTTCAATAACCAAGTTTCATTTCATGGGTTTCGATTGCTACTTAACCCCTTACCACTCGCGATGAACATTTTAAACGAATGTCACGCCTTTCTTTTTAGACGAAATAAAATTTGATTTGTTTTTAATCAACATTTCAGCATTAAAATCGATGTAGCAATATAAAAAATGTATGCATTCTTTTCTCTTCTGCGATATTTTTGGAAATGAAAACGTTTTAATCACTGTAACCGTAAAGAAAATACGGCAAGGGGTTAAAAGGGGTTGAAACGTTCAAGTTGAATAAGTGATAAATTGCAAATTTGCTATTAATTAATTAACAATTGATCGAACCCGTGAGCACACATTTATCATTAAATTAAGAACCAAATTTCCTCCAACGTTCAACGTACCCTTACGATCCTCGGTACCCCGGGACTAAGAACCGCCAGAGACCAGCGAACGAGCTTAATGTTAGCGAAAAGGAGGGAACGTGTCGCGAGAGGCGCTGGTAAAAATTTAATACCGAAATTCTCCAGGCGTCCTGCGCGACCTGGCGAACGCTGCCACAAAGCCGACTCTGAATTCATAGAATATTTGATGACCGGTTCCGACGACGGACTCGTCGGAACTTTTTCGAAGTTCCCGCCGAAAAAGAGAGGGCAGGAGGTCTAGCGTGGCAAAGAGCAGACGAAGAAGAAGAAGGAAGAAGAAAAAACAAGAAGAGCGGGAAAGGCAGCGAGGAACTTTCTCCTGACCCTTGATATAAAAGTTCCTCGCTGGATCGTGACCGGTGGATATCTTCGGATCAAGGTATATCTCTGCGGCGCATTATTCCCCGCGAGGGACCGCCGCGAAAGGGCGAAGAGATCGATAGCCGGTGGTACCGCCGCGCGGCACGTAAGAACTTTTGTTTCTCCGAAGAGCAGATAAAGTGCCGGGGGAATAATGGCGTTTCAGCCGGGCATCCCACTTCGGGAGGCCTGTGTTCCGGGGAGAACACTCGCCATATAGACGCCCCCGCGATACCCTGCGATGCCCGAATTAATCCCTGTTGCGACACCACGCGCCGAAAAGTTTTCGTTGCCCCCCCCCCCTTACCTTACGACGGGGCGTTCGTCTTTGATCTTTCGCTGTGTCGATCTAGAAGGACCGCGTTGGAAGAGGCATTTGCTACGGTTATTATGACGCGCGGACGTCTCGCGGAGGACTTGCGAACGGCTTTCGGGAACGGGAGAAACTGATGAAGGTTGATGATGTCACGTCCCTTGGAGTTGAGATAGTGGACGAGTTAGGACCGTTTGGATAGTGGACAAGTTGATATATTATTTAGTTGGAACAGTGGATAAGTTGAAATGTATCTACATGAAATCACTTGATATAGTGTTGTATAGTTCAAATAGTGGAGAAGTCGGTATAGTGTATACTTGGGATAGTGGATAAGCTGGAATAGTTGTATCTGTATGGAATAGTGAACAAATTGATATAGCATATAGTTGGGATAATGAACACAGTTACGAAAGATTCGGAGGAAATTTTTCGGAGGAAAACTGAAAAAAAATTCCGAGTGCACTTGTATTAAAGCTATCAATTTTCAAACGATCCAATGTACATCCGACGCTCGATTTTCGAGAAAATCGAATTTTTAACGATCGATCAAGATCGTCGTTCAGTTTGCAAGACATCCTGCTCGCTCGGCTCGTTATTTCTTCAAGTTGATCCCCTTCCACCCGGCTCCTACTATCGTTTTGCACACAGTTTCGCCGTCGCCGGGTATTAATTGCATCTGAATTTCTTATTTGCCATCGTCAGCAAGACCTCTCGCCGGCTATGCTCGGCGCCGGAGAGCGAGTGTCTTCGGGAAAATTTTAATAGGGAACTTCGCCTCGAGTTACCTCAAGAGCAGAGAGATAGAGATAAATAGAGAGAGAGAGAGAGAGGGAGAGAGAGAGAGTCTTTCCGCGGAAAGTGCAACGATGCAAAACGAGTATACTTTTTAACCGGCCGCTGCCGCTCGGCTCCTTAACTTTCAATCATCCCCTAGGCTGGTTAATTGAAAAACTTGCCCGAACCCCCGCCCCGCTTGCTCGAAAAATATTGAAAGAGAATGTTAATGGCGCCTCCGAGAAAGATCGATCGTCGGCGAGGAGATGCGTCCGACGATGAAATGTTGAAAAGTTTCCGCTCAAAATGCGCCACAATTTTGGCTTGCGGACTTCCATGGGAAATAAAACATTAGTTTTACAAACAGTATTTTGAAATTCTTTAAATGCTTTGATATTCTTCCGGTGTCTTCGTAGTTTCGTAAAATAGAATTGCACAAGTACAATTCGGTGCAAGTAAATCGGTAAATGTTGCAAAAAGGCTTTTTCAATTTAATGATTTTCAATTTAACCAAACCATTAAAAAGACGAACTACATTTTCATTCGAGACCCGCTTCGAAAGTTTTTAACAGCTGAATTTAGTTTTAAAAATCCTCCAGACAGTTTAGCATTAAAATCAAGCAATGACGAGTATACACGTCGAACGCAGGGCAGACGATGCTATTATAAATGTGACGAGAAGCGAGGAAATATGTTCATCTATTGAAAAATTAACAAATTCATTCTCGAAAATAGAGATCTCGATTGACGCGTGTACACGTCGAACGCAGTTAACTGTTTAAAAATTGCGTTTTCAAGTTACCGCTATTGCGACGAGGGTATGGATATCCGCGAGCGCGAAGGTCCGTTTATCGGAAGAAAGGGAGCAATGGCGGCCGGTCGCGACCGCGTTAATATTAGAAAAGTATCTCGATGCCATGACGACCCACTGCTCGAGGTCGCGGAAAGTTCTCCGCCGCACGAAAACGTGTTATTTGCGGCGGGTTTCGTGCAAAACCGTCGCCGCGTCTGAAACGGTGGAAAACGGGGAGAAAGAGACAATGGGAAAAGTGGTGGAAGACGGTTGGCGGTGGATACTGTAACTATCGATCGGCTTTGGCCGGCGTAGGCACGGCCGAGGGGTAACTTATTGGTCAGTTGCATCGTGCACACTCCTCCCCAACCCCCTTTTCGCGAGGGGGTTAGAGAGTCCACGATGGTGATTGTGGAAACTACGGCTTACGGGGGGTGAGGGGAGAGGGAGAGACGGCTAACCCCATGACAGGGTCGCGTGTGGGATGTTCCTGAACATGCTCGCTTCATTTTCCGGAATTATGGCCACGGCTGACGCGGGACTCCACGATTTCCTACTTCGTCGGTTTGCGGACGAGGTTTCTACCCGTTGCGTTCTCATATTCCGCTTCTGTCTGACTCATAATACAAAACGGACGCAGTGCGATGCGATAAAAATGATATTCGATATTTTTGGAATTTCTTTAAGACCTGAAAACCTAAGAAATTGACAGAGTTAGACGACTTAGACGAACAAATTGTACGCGTCCTTTCCAGCGACAGTGTAATTGTCCTCCATGTTCGAAGTGCATTAAACAGCCTTGCCCGGTTAATAATACAGCGAGAACCTCCATCGAGTACAGTGTGTTTAACCGAACCCCTTGAATTGTACGTTTTGAAGAAGTGTTCGGACTCATCCAGATGTTACGTAAATACTTCTTTTCCGAATAAATTAAATGATGCATGCGGTTATGTTTGTCGCGACTGGCTTTAGCGAATTCTGGGAACTGCCGTATAGTAATTCATTAAATGCCGAAATTTTTATATTTATGTCCTTCATTTTCCGGTGGGAATTATCATTTACATTTACCATGCAGAACAATTATCATCACCAATTGAACAGGCGTCCTTGTCGGGGGTGCAACGCCATCAACCAAAAATAAAATTCGACTTGCGCATCGCTCTGCAAAATTTCATGAACCCGCGGTTATTTAACGCTAACCGTGCCGAGCTATAAAAGCAACAGGCACACGTTGCCTTATAAAAACGACAAGATTTCGTTTATTTAGACTTTGCTCGTTTGTTATTCTAATAATTTCTTGTGGAAGCACCTGTACAATCTCAGTAATTGTAAAATAAAAACTGTAGACCCGCAATTTCGCAAAATTCTGGACACCACCGACGCGATCGCGGCTCCGCGTGAATTGTTTATGAGACGGCTCGAGGAAATTCGACGGATGCACGAGGGCGCAGAGCCGTGAAATCATGCAAGTGGCTGAAACAGTTGAACCGCTTTATTAAAAGCCGAGGAAAATTGGTGGGAGGGGGTGCGAGGAGGGGCGAGAAAAGGGAACGTCACGTATTATGCGAATCCCTTCCGCGGCAAGAATGGAGGACGTTTTCGCCGGGACGATTCAGGCAGCTCCATAAATTGTGAAGAATTCCTCGTAGGGCTCGTCGTCGGTAGATAAGGCCGTTAATCAGGAGTAAGGAGGTACTGATTCAGGAATTTTTAATGGCTGATCCCTCCGGCTGACGACGCGACGCGACGTTCCACGGGTTTTCTTACCGGGAGAACGGCGTCGATTAATTTAGCAGCGGCGACGTTTCGCAAAAAAAAAAAAAGAAGAAGTTCCATCCCCGTGAAGACAATGCCGAAAAGATCTCGAGAGTTACAAAAGGGACGGCCCCGGGACAAAGGGTGCGAGAACGCTGGAACAAAGCGCAGATAACGGGACCGGGCAAAAACAGTGGGTGCCGACGAGGGTGGGAACGACCCCCCTGGCTTCCTTGCTCCCTCTCCCTCTCTCTCTCACTCTCTTGTGGATACACAGCATCACCCTCCGGTCAAAGCGTTCGTCTCCGGGCGAGAAAAATTGCCCGCCAAGAAACCGGCCCGACGACCGACAATATTTTATGAGATGTAAGTGCCTCGTGACCCGTGCAACAACTTGCTCGACATTTTCCACCGTTTCTCGACGCGTTAGAAACGTAACCGAACGAACCTAGCCCCGATACGCCCGCGTTACGATCACTCTCGGCGAAATTCGCGTTTGGCGCCAAGGAATTTCCGTTCGATGCGGTGCCACGGGTCTTGCATCTTCAAATTGTTCGTTCGTCAAACTGGCATGTGTCTTCGTTCGTTAAATTGATTTTTATAGAGCAGCACATCGAGGAATCTCTTCGATCGATCGTAAAAATTGCGCGAACCCGGTTCCACGCAACGATTCTCGACGAGCAGAAACGTTTGTAGCGATTTACTCGCGAGAGCGTGTCTTCTCTCGAGAAATTAATCGCGCCGGACAGATTAAACGCGCGTGAACGGCGCCGGAAGCCGAGGACTCGGGGAGAAAGAAACATTCTCGCGAAGAAAGGAACGAAAGCGGTAGCACCGCAGCGTTAGAGGGCGGTTGGAATCCGTTATTCTTGTTGGACGATAGCGAGAAGCCCGATGCCGTAATGAAAACATGAATACTTGAAGCCCACCCACCGCCCATAATTATATCTTCGCCCTCGGGTTAGGCTCGAGCCACGATCCAGCTTCGAACAGAGTGAAACCAGGACGAAGGGGAGGAAGAAAATCGAGGGGGTGGACAGGGGTGCCATTTCTGTCCCCTAAATAATTAATTCCGGCAGCGCCGCCGGCTTAAACGCGCTGGGGAAGAAAACTTCGATGCCAGGAACGTGTCCAGAGATTCTCCAACGACACCCCCAACCCCTGAAACCAGCCCCGGACCCTCCGAGCCACCGAGAACGAAATCGATGGCTGCCGGGACGTCATCGAGCAATATTTCGACAAGCGCGATTCTGTAAAACACGACGAAAGTGGAGAAACTGAGACTTTCTACAATATATCATCCCTGCGTGGGCATATAGTTGTCAATTTTTCGAGTGCCAAGGGTTAACAGTGTAGTAACAATTAAATTGATATAGAAATGCATCTCGAAATTCGATTAATTAAACAAATGATGAGTCTTCAGCGCCCTTTAATTTTGATGATTTTATCGTGTCCTCATCTTTTCAAACCCATCTTGACTCTCAAGTTCTTATTTCTAGTACAAACTGTTCGTCCACAAAGTCGAAATTGCGGTAGAATGTCAAAGAATTCTTGCTAATGCATGATCGGTGGAATTTGCGTAAAGATTTTCAACATCCCCAACAATGGCGGCGAGGAGTTTTTACAAGACGCGTCCCCACCCCTTGGAAAATAAGATTCGGGATTAATGGCCGCGGTATTAGGGCGTAATTTTATGGGGATTATTTTAAAGGCATTCTCGGATCCAGTGGCTCAGCCGCGATTATCTAGACATCATTAATCATCTGGCCCGGTTTAAACTTCGCAACGCGCTGCTGTACCGAAAAACTTTTCAAGAGCCATTTGCCCGATCGCTCCGAGAGTTTCGTTCCACGCTCTCCCCTTTCGTTCGAACGTTAATGAGAGACGAAGGCCCGTGTGTCGTTAATAAGAAAGTAGTCTGATCGCACGAATTCGTCACAATACCCGCGTTCAATAGTATCTGAATGGAATAACAAAAAATGTACAAAATCTCGGAATAAATTTCATAATTTTTTATTGAAATAAATTTCATAATTTTTTATTGAAATAAATTTCATAGGAAATTTCATAATTTTTTATTGAAATTAATTTCATAGGAAATTTCATAATTTTTTATTGAAACAATGTAAGATACATGTAATAATATTGTACTTACTATATAAACCATTTGGTTTAAAGCAATAATAAATAAGTAAATAAATAAATTCGATTTGTTCACTTTGGTGTTCGTCGGGTTCAACGTTGATTTGGTAAAACGGCAAAAAAATTGATATAAATCATTTAATAAAGATTAATAGCGCGAAATCTGCAAGAACAATGTCGGCGACCATGCGGTCGGATCGATAGAAAGATGGCCGATAAGCGTCAGCGATTCAACCCTTTCCTTGTACACTTCACGTCCACCCTGATTCGCTCGACCAATCAAAACGCCGCGATTTATTTAACCCTTCTGCGACCCTCAGGGTTCGCTGGGGTTGTTCGCCAACCCTTTGCAGCATCTGTCGACGACGGCGGTGTTCGCTTCTTTTCCCTCTCTTTTTCCTCTTTTTTTTTTTTTTTTTTGTTCGTGTAATTATGCATGCCAGACAAGCCTTCGCCGCTGGATTGGTGAAAAGAAGGAAAGGGGCGTGCACCACTCACCCCTTCTATCCTCGCAGCGCCTTTCATTTGACTCCCCCTTGGCCGGTATTAACCTTTTATCCTACCACTTTAATTAGAAAGAAGACCCAATACTTCTCTCCCTACCCCCACCCCACTTCCGGACTCTTTAAATGCACTTTCAGCGTCGGGATACAACCGGGCGAAATGAAAGAGAGACTGTTTAACTATTTAGCTGCCGGCGCATCGCTCCTTGTAATTATTACACGGATACTCGACCGGCTAATTAAAATCGAAATTAAAATGAAATCGAGGAAATTCGTTGCCTCGCACATACAATTTCCTCGTAGAACTGCTCTCTCGCTTCTTTGATGAAATACTATCAGCCTTTTCTCTTTGTAAATCAGCAGATTTGTGTATAAACAAATATTTCTAAAAGTCGAAATAAAATTCTGTTCTTCTGTTATAAATATTTATTTAATTTTCAGCGAAGGCTACGAGGATTCAAAATTGAATAATGTACAAGGGATGATATTACATCTCTTAGGAATCTTTTAGGGATGATTTCATTCATCCCTTATTGCACATTAAAACAAATAAAAAAATTATTATACAGTTCAAGTCAACTGGCAATCCAGAATTATTAAATTTATACTAAAGCACACAACACAAACGTTGGGAAACATTTAATTGCAAAATTGCTTAAAGGTTAAAATTGGATCGAACCTATAGCGCCGACATTATGGATTATTTATTTTTATAAAAAAATTATTCCTTTGAATAATACTACCAAACAGTTTTTCAACCTTCTAATGACCTGTTTTTCTCACGAATTTGTTTATTGCAAAGTTTCGTTCGACGAATCGATTTTTTCTCTGGCGGAGGATGTTTCCGATCCTCTTAATTCGGAAATGAAGAATAACTTCAACAGCCGCTCCTCTTCTGCTCCAAATCCTATTTTATTCGCGTCTTAATCCATGAAACCCTCATCCCCCACCCCTCGCCCCTCTAAAAAAAAGGCGCAGCATAATAAAGGACCCTCGAGGATCCAGGACGAAGGAGCATTGCACACGCGTTGCATAAATATTATTAAGTTTGATCGGCGGAGCGTGCCGGCATCTGGTGCCGATCCGACGATTTTTCGAATCTTCTCCATCGGATCGAAATTTGACAGTATCGGGGGATGGTCCTTTGTATCGCGGTTTTTTCTCCCCGGCCACGGTCCGAACGCGTGCCGCAAATAGAGAGCATTGTTGGAGAACCGTCTCCGACTCGGAACGCTTGATTCCTCTGACTCGGTTCTTGAAAGCGGCCTTTTTTTCTCTCGGAGAAATCTTCCGAACAGTCTGAAGAAGGCGGCCATCTTTGAAATTGACGTTCAACATTCGCGGGGAACTCGATCCACCAACGTCAATCTTTATTATAATTGAACTACGGAAGAAATGTTAAGTCCAAATTCTCGAAAATGCATTTTTTTTCAAAAACGAAAAAATGTAAAATTGTATTATTATAGCTAGACTGCGGATCTTTATGCAAAATGAAAATTTTCTGCACCGATTGCAAGAAATACTAAATTGAATTTTACTTTTTTTTTATGTACTCAATTTTGCTATAAATGCATAAAGATCCGCCGTCTAATTATCACTTATCGATTTACATCCTGTAACAAATTGTAATAACGTTTCGCGGGTAAAAAAGATGAAGGCATTTTCTCGAACCGTTTCCTTCCTGGGAAAAGCGAGATGATAATTTATATTCCACTCCGATTTAAAAACGGCGGCAGCTCCACAATAAATCACAATGAAATTGTTGCAGCATTGTTCGGAGCCGTTCGATCGGCGGACGTGAAAAGACGTCAGCTGTCAATTCAGCAGATACAGTCGTCACGAGGGAATGCTGTGATTTTAGAAAAGGTCCTGGCGTAGGGTCGCGGTATTACGCAAAATTATGCCGAGCCGTGGGCAGGATGCGGAAGCACGAAGCGTTTTTAGATCGTAGATTCGGAGCGCGTGGGCGATTCGAGATCCAGCACAATGCCGCTCTTGTGCATGGCTGCGACACCTGCTTAGGTGCGAATCAAGAAACAAATATTAACGGCTCTGTGTCTGCAGTGTGCTGCAGATTGTCTAACAAGAGGCTGCAGCACGCTCCTACAATCTCGTATAACATCCTTTCTTCCGCGTTTATTTGCCATTAGTAGATAATCACATTAGGGCGCCGCGTAATTTATGTGCGGTTCCAGAAGCTGAGCAAATAAGGAAATCGTTAGGCGAGGTGGTAGAGGCGGAGCTTTATTTTAGCTGCTTATAAAATAATATTATGAAGACTGAAACGTGCATACAGATCTACAAGTGTCTATCCTACAGTCGTGGAACCGGCACGTGTTTATACTGTCGATAAAAAATTTATAAAAAATTTTATACGATCGATAAAAAATTGAATATTTATACAGATCTGTTCTTTAGAAAATAATCTTCCACAACAGAAAAATCCATCAATTTCTGCAGTCCGTTCTTTATAAAATAATGTACGAATAAATTTTTGTGCGATCAAATTATGGCAGAAATTGTTTAAAAATTTATGAAGTTCTAATGAACGGGTTTAATGAAGTTCTAATAATTCGATGTTATTTTTTAGGTTTCAGGCTGATCCAGTCCGGCAGTATCACGTTAAAACAATTCTTATCGCCCCAGAATCACCCCTACGCTCATCGAACACGATCCCCGGAGCAAAAGTGGTGCTCGAATCCTGCCGGAAACAGAGATCCGAAAAAATCAGCAGCAGGAAAAGTGTTCGGAGCTCTCGAACTCGGCGTCCTCAAAGGCTGAAAGAGCGAGGGGTAGTATTCTCGGGCTGTTCCTCGAAAAAACCGAAGTTCTTGAGCGACGAGATCCATACGGCCACTCGACTCGCGTTTCCGCGAGTGGTCTCGGTCCGTTTGATCTCGTTGCTGTCGCCATTCGTACAGACTGCCTTCCGGGTTTTTCCAAAATTTTTCCCGGTTTCCTAGTGCTTTTGTTTTTTCCTTTAACACAATTGCGACAGAGAAACAATTTTTCTAATACACAGCGTTTCTGAAAGAATTTTCTTTAAAAATCATCTTTTTTAGCCATTCTATAATATTTTATAATATTCTGAGATCTAATCAAATACATGAAAAACTCGCTGTGACTTTTTGTGAAAATTGAAAATCACTTTTTATTACAATATGTTAAATAAAGCAAACATTCATAGGTTCTACAAGGTTTCTGGAACTAGCTAAAGGACAAACAAAATGTGCACGTTGTACAACAAATGAACAAACATTTTTCATGCGAATTACAACAAATCGGAGTGAAATAAATTATTTATTTCCTTTCTTAATGTGTTCGACAGATTGAAGGCAACAGTTAATCTCATTATCACTGTTTTAAATTGCACCGACTAATTTTTACCATAAATGCTCAAAGTCCGCTGTCTAACAATCGAATTAACAAATTAAATTTCATTTCTACAAACTTGGAGTGAATCCGTCAACATTTTATAGAAGTTGTAAAACATTCTAACACGCCAAGAGCAAAGTGCATAAGCTTCGGACAGAGATGTCCACAGTTTCAATACTGACTTTACAGCCGACAGCCGAAATCGACAGCCAAGCATGTGTTGCCGGTGGCGCGCGTCCTCTTTGTGTTCTCGCGCGTTTCGCCGGCGCGGCGCGGCGCGGCGCCGAAAGAGAAACCGAGAGGGCTCTCGTAGAGGAACAGCTTTCTGGCTCCGGGAGCAGGAACGCAATAAAATGATCCATCGGCACGAGGTCTCGGTTCGGAGGAGGGAACAGATACGGCAGCCTGTTGCTGCCGGTCGCGTGGATATCCCTCGCATGTGCGCGGCGGAACGCGTGCGGAACGTGCTTCCATCAGACTGAGAGGATGAGTCGGTCGAAGCACCGAACACAGAGGGAGGGCCGCCTCTCTTCGTGTAGTATACTCTTGCTTAGGCGATCCTCTCCGTTTGAGGAACGCCCCGACCACCCTCTCTCCTCTCTATTGTTCTTTCGCTACCGACCGAGAGGGACACGCGTCTCGCTATCTGATCGAATTTCCCGAAGAGCCCGCTTTTTTTGGCCAAAATTCAATTTTTCGACTCTGAAATTTGAACAAAATTTGTTTTTCTCTCAAATAGGTACCCTCTGAAACCTCGAAATTCAAAATATTTGATCTTCCCAACAATTTTCCAAGCAGATACGTTGAAAGTGCGAAACTATGAAATTTGAGTTACAATTAAATAATTTAATTGTTCCTTGCACAATGCTGAAATGAAAATTTCTGTTATGTTTTCCTATGCGCGAGCAGGTATATTTCTGTGTTGGTTTCAGTGACAAGAAAAATTTCTCAAAGTCTTCACAGACGTTTTTCTTCGGAAACGTATCTATCATGTAAAAACAGAATTAGATGTATAAAGAAAGAATTAGAAAAAAAGGACTGATTATATGAAATGCTGTACAGTGTCTAAAATAATAAATTTTCACCTTTATCAAAGAAACGACATCATTACAATTGCCATAATTGTACAGCGAGTGCTTACCTCGAATTCCAACCTTCCATCCCCTAAATAAACGTGTGCTTAAAAGATTCTCGAACGCAACTACCGCGGAAAAGTCTGCGATCTACTTGTTCGGTGTTGACGACAAAGTGGAGGTCTCCTCGCGCAAGCAAAATTCACGTCGCGAATATACAATAGCTCGCCAATAACGTCGAAATCGCAGCGTTATTGCAGCAAACAGCTCGATCGAGCTTGGCCGATTCTTGCTTCCTTTCTTTCTTTTTTTTGTCCACCCAAGAAAAAGAATCGTCGCCCGAGGAACAAAGAACACGAGCGAAGGGGAGAACAGTTCGAAGTATTATCAAACTCGTGCTCGAGCAATTTCTTTCAGCAGGTCCGGCCCGTTTTCTCGGTGGACAACAAAGCGCAAGGTAGATCGAAGCCAAAGGGCAACAGAGAGAGAGAGGAGAGGAGAGGAGAGGAGAGAGGAAAGAGACGAGGAGGCTCCGCTGTGTACAACAACGCAGAAGTTACTTTTATTTATACACCGAAAGAAGTATGACCGGTCAACTCTCGCCCCCATCTTTTCCTTCCACTTGGTACCTTCGCCCTTACAGTTTTCTCGCATGGGCACACCTCAAGAGGTTCAGCTCTTCTACAGAGAGAACAGGAAAGAGAGAGAGAGAGTTGAGAGGAGGCGAAGCCACTCTCGCAGCTGCACAATCGTCGCCCACGGTGCAAGGTTCATTTAACTTCGCAAATACACAACTCTTTAACATTGTGTCAAGCTAAACGTCCCCCTGGCAGCCTACTAATGGACACTGACAAATGGTGTCCCAAGGATCCCCGTCTCCCCGAGCCGCTCCTTCGCATGATCCATAAGCTTTCTGTGAAACGTTCTACGCCGGCTCTGCGCGACAAACCGTGCTGAATCTGCGCCCCGAGAATATCTGGGAACGGTTGAACCGTCTAATTCTGTGCGATCGGAAAAGAACCTGGCGCAAGATAACGTTGATTAAACTTTTATTTTTAAACCACGGTTCCAGGTGCTGTGCGTTCCAAAAATGAACCAAGCTTGAGAACATCTCGATCATGAGTAATTTTAGGTTTGTTGTACGTTTTTCATGCGGCACTTTATCTGAATTCGAGATAAAATACTTTTCACCGTGTTCACCGGTTTCTATCGTGCAGGAGCAGAAATTCACCGGAGACTCGCGACAAAATTGGAATCGGAATCTCGAAGCTCGAGATCTACCTTCCGAGAGTCGAAATGAAATCGACCGCGTTCGGGTTCGCATTCTTCCGTACGAAGCCGCCGTGAAAGCAGAAAGAGAGGATAAAGAGGCAGGCTGTTAAAAAGGGTAGACCACACACAAGCGAAAAAATAACCCCGCCGCCGCCGGTTAGGGTATCGATCACCAGCAGCCCGGTTACCATCGATTAAGTTGTTGAAACGCGCGGCAAAACAATTGCACCTTGTCCGTGGACCCTGGTCGGCACTAAATCGAGTGAACCTTCTTCCGAGACGTATTATTAATTCCGGAGGATGCAGGCCCTGCTTCAAAGGTGGGACGAGGCACCAAGCAACGAGAGACACACCTGTCTCCATGGTAATGCTGCATAAATCCACCGCACCGGCGACCACACTATGGCCCTTAAATTATACCGGTGTGGAATAAGCGAGGAATTCTTGTGCTAGCCTTGTCTTTGAACTTTTGGAAAAATTGTTTGCGATGCAGTTGTATCTTGATCTCGCGGAACATTGTTTAGGAGAATATTGTCTCCACTGACCTTAGTCTTGATCTTACAGAAAAATTGTATGGGATAAAGTTATGTGAACTATCCTTACTTTTGATCTGATGGAAAAATTGTTTAGGACAAAGTCTGCTATCCTGGATCTTGATCTGATAGAAAAATTGATAGATTCATTTAAGCTCGTTAAAATCCGGATTTCAATGTTAAATTGACAGTTAAAGAAACATAAATTATACATAAAGAAACATAAATTTAATTTATATTAAATTAAATTTTTTATAGAAGCATAAAATAATATTCATTTTTTTATCGATCGTAAAATGTTAAAAACTGTATTAATGTTTTCAGCGCTCGGGTTCGATCAATTGTTGCTATTTAATAGCATGTTTGCAATATATTTAAACCTATAATCATGTTCAACATTCGTTCCCATCATCAATGATAAATATTTCAGTCACTTCGTGTATAGAAATTCTCGATGATTCTACGATATTGAAAAATTCCCAACATTTTCGATCGAGCGGTTAGGTGGCAAAGTGTTAACACTGGCTTCGCAGAGTGCCGCGTAGCATTCTCGGCGAGGAGCCGAAGGGCGCATTTAAACAGTATCGATTACAGTCTAATTATTTCTAAATAATTCAGAGCGGAAGCGATTTCCACATTTATACATAATATAAGGAGGGGGGGAAAATATTGTACGCAGCGGGTAGAGAGAGAGCCGGCGGGCTCTCCCTTGGATCGCCAATTGGCCACTGAAATATTGACGAGCATATGATTGGAGCAATTTTATCACCGGTCTATATTTGAACGTTCGCGCGAGAACGAGCAGCCCAAGAAAATTCGAAGAATCCTCCGACGGACTTGCGTCTATTGTTCGCGCTTCCTGTGTCTACGGCGACACCGTGACCGGTGGTGTCGTAGAGATAAACGACCAATCGATGATGGTACAGGCACAGGCCAATGTCAAAGCCGTTTCATCAAGCAACACCTGTACCTATAGCTGCCTACCTGGTCATCGTCGCCTTGTTTCCCCGACACGAGGCACGTTATACAATTGCAGCCGACATTGCGGTCACCGCAAACTCGTTTCCATTGCAGCCGACTCGACGCACGCGGCCCGACCGGCGCCATAAATTACAGCTCGTGTCCATGACTTACGATGCGGAACTTCCGTCTCCTTCACCGAAATTTTGGATGTCCGAATTTTATGGCGCGCGGCCGTAGCAATGTTTATATTTCATTCGTTCCTCGTCAGTCCCGGATCAAAATAGGCTGCTTCTTCGGAAAGGATTTTTCTTCTCCTCCGACTACCGAAGCAGTCCCGTGCCGGAGTCGATACTTCGCTAATGCATACTTCAGGTTCTCCCGACTCTAGCTTGACGGGAAATCCGTCACTCCGGCACACAGTAAACGAAGGGTTGATGAGAGACACGTGGTTAATTTATAATTTTTAAAAGTCCATAGCCGAAGACTTTTCTAATAGATCAGAGATTTATGACAATAAATGTGGAGTGATTTAAGACATTGCGGATTTATTGAAAAATGTGCGTGAATTTTGTTTTTACAGAAAAATCACTATAGAAAGGCTTTGAAATTGTTTATTAAACTTTTATTTTCTCATCTTGAAATGCATTCTTACCTAGTTTTAAAAATTAGTCAACAAAGTAAGAACTTTTTACCAGAGCCCCGTTTCGACTGCGACGGGCTGTGAATATTGAGTGTACGAGTGGTTGCTTCTAGCACGGTGTAAAAAATCGAAATTTGCATGACGCTGCTGCACCCCGTTCGGAGCGACGTCCAATTTTCAGTTTCTCGGGTCGTTATCATTACAGCAATCACCGTGCTGAATGAAACTTAATAAACCCTGCCTTCCCGGATCTTCCACGTCCATCAACGTTGGTAATTGGTAGGAAACGAGCGCGGAATTTCGCGACCGGCATTATACGGAACCGTTACAGGGGACGCGCCATCTTTGTTAGCGAGACGAGCGAACCGGTCGAGAATGAAATGTCGAGGAGGTCCGATATCCGTCAATTTTTTTTCTTATTTTGACGGAACACGATGTGCCCGATGAATAGAGCACTCTGGCCTTTCAATATACATAGAGGAAAACGACAAGCGAGAATCGACTGCAGTCCTGTATTATTAACTACTCCGCTCCGCTGGACAATCTCTATACGTATGTGTGTATACATATAGCTATGCGACGCGGTTCAACAAGTTGTCAGTGTCAACTGACGTTCCACGAATCACCGATCTTACTTGGTTGGAGGGGGATGCATATTTAAATGCGTGTCGCTCGATCTTTTCGCAACTGGCGAAACGAGTTCGATCCGTCGCGACCTCTTCGCCCTCGAGCGACTTTTATTGAAGAGACGAAATCGATGGCCGTTACGTCAACGTACACGTCTCTCCGACAAAAGCTGTGTTGCGTGAGACACCGGGACTGGACGGACGAAATTTCCACAATTTTTTTCACTGGAAATTGCATCGGGAAGATGTCAAGATGCATTAATATTCGGATTTAAACCATTTGCATCATAAGGAAATAGAAAAAGAAGGTCCTTATCGCCATTTCTAGTTTTTAGATAACGAATTGGTCGTATACAGGGTGTTCTGCACCTATTCAGGCTACATTCAATATTAGTTTATAATAAATACTCCGTCGGTCAGGTTCGATCTACTGTTAAACTTTAAACAATTTTGCAATTAAATGTTTCCCAACGTTTCGATCCTATTGTGGATCATTATCAAGAGAGAAATTTTGCGTTTGCTTAATTAAACTAAACTAAAGTACACGTTTACATCATGCCTGTGGGCAGTGGACTGATCAGCTTACAATATTGTAACAAAGCGTTTAAACTTCATATAACATTTTTTTTTTAATTAAAATGGCGGATCCATGGTAACTAATACCTAATCATTTTAGTAGGATCAGAGCGCGCACTTACTTCGAACGTCTGCTTGTTAAAGTACACGTAGAATCAAAATCTCTAATGAACCTACAGCTAAAATTTACGCGTGTACATGTTGAAGGTCTAAGCTTTCAGAATAATCAAGTCTGAAAGCCAGCATTCTCAAGCATTTTTTTAAAACTCTGCTTAAAGTTTACATTGCACTTAACTTTATATTATTAGTATATCGATTGAAACATGCTTATATAACCATTAAATAACTGAAATATACCTGCTCACGCATAGGAAAACAGCACAAATTTTCATTTCAATGCTATATCTGCTCGGAAAGTTGTCTGAAAGATCAAATATTTTGAATTTCGAGGTTTCAAAGGGTCCAAAGGCTATTTGAGAGAAAAAGAAATTTTGTTCAAATCTGAAAGTGGAAAAATTGAATTTTGGCCAAGGAAAGCGTGGACCATAGTGCGACGCGCCATCGCATCGCAGCTGCACGACACGGCTCGCAGGAATTAGTCGGTCGCGTGGTACGAATAAAGCGATCGTTCTCCATTCCCTTTCTCTCCCCTTTCCCTCTTTCTCTTACCCTTCAGGAATATTGGTCAAACCTGCCCCGTTCGGGAGGGTGATCGCGCAACGGGGGTGGTTAAGGCATTGCTGCGCCTGGTTAAGGGGTGCAGATCGCACGAAGGGGGGCAAGGCCTGCACACGGGCCCGCACCCCGCCTCGAATTACTCACCAGCCGCCTCCCCTTTACCGTCCCGTTTTACCCGAAAATCCAAAAACCCGGGAATCCGCTCTCTCTCCTCTGCACGGAAACGGTGCCTAGCCTCGCGTCGCGTGGGGTCGGCCGCCTCTCTCACCCTCCGCGTTGCATCCCCTAACGGCAGAGAATTTCTCTCGGCGTTCTAACCCTCGCGCACTTCAACCAAACCGGGCAAAGGCATAGTCTTTCGCAACGATCCTGATTGGCGCGCCCTGGACTAGGTCGTCGATAAAGAGACACCCCCACTCTCTTGTCACGCGGACTTAGATCATTTCCTGAGTAATTCAGTTTCATATTTTTTTGGAATATCCCAGACCGAGCACGATTATAGTCATCTGCTTTCTGTTCGTACTTGGATTCTGATTCGTACAAATCAGGTGCTTAATGGGGGATTGTGATTATATTTTTCTGTTGCATAAGTGGTATATTTACAAATTGGTATCGATCGTGAAAAACCAAAATAGGAAAGCCTTTCTGCTAAAATTTTTACAGTGTATTGACGTTTCGATCTAAATTTATTCAGAATTTATTATAACTTGCGTCTGTGGGAAAAAGGTGAATTGATAAAAAGTTTTTTAAATTTGAATGGTGATTAAACGAGAACTTACTAAAACTACCAAACAAAGGAAGAACTTTTTACCAGAGCCTCGTTTCTTGAAATTGCTGCACAAAATTCGTATTTCGCATAAAGATTCACAGTCTAATAATTATAAATCCGTGTAATCTGCATATTGCTCGATATTCCGCCAATTAACACACAATTAATCGCCAAACACAAATTCAACAATTAATTCGAACAACTGCACCACGTTTAGTTTCAATTTCACTGTGTATCAACGCTAAACATACCGAGTAATAATATACCTTGTAAAAATTCTTATTATAACTCGTGCTCTAATATAGACATTTATTAAAGTCCTCACGCGAGCATCTAAAAAATTTAAATAATTGTAAAATAAAAAATCGAGAACCGGTCGTTTGACGAGTTCAGAGGTTGAGCATACTAGTCGGATCTGTGCGGAGCCAGAAATTCTGGACAGCAGCATCGGACATCCTCAAAGAGTCCAACGTACGATCGCGACCCTCCGCTGACTTGTTTATTTCGACCATCGGCCGTCCAGGGGGAGGGGATGAAGAAGAAACAGAATAAAAAGGGAAAAAGCTAACCGATCGAAGCGTACGTCCGCGCATCTTCGGCATATCGTTGCCTGGAGAACGGCACAAAGGAATCGTTCCCGCGTTTTGTTACGTCCTATAAGCGGATCGAAGCAACCCCTAAATTTTTTCGTTCATCCCCCCACCGGCCGCTCCCTTCCTCCACGGTTTCCTCAGCGTCCACTCCGCGACTTCCGATTAACCGACAGATCCTTTGGCGATTGAAAGCACCAAGGGTCAGAAGGGCGAAGGCGCCGCGAGAAAGGTACGCTCGCAACAGTTGACCATCGGGACACCTGGCAGGGTTAACATCCTGATCCAGCGATCTGTACGTCGGATCTTGAAGACCGTTGGTGATTCGAGCTGCTGTGATTCGTTCGCGGCTCTCGTCTGCGGAACCGTTTTGCAGCGAATTTAAACCTTGGATTTTCCTCGGAGGACGTCGGAATATTTTTCATTTTTTAATTTAAACCCTTAGCACTCGAGTGGCGACTCTCTCTTTATCACTTATAACCCCCCTCCCCTTTTTCACAGATGCAATTACGTCTGCAAATTCTGCAAACAGGCTTTCTCATTGTATTTTGTTGATCAAACCTAGCGCCGATACCAATTTTCGTTAAATTGATACACAAACACGATCGACACATTACACGAAAAAATTATTTTCAACTGCTTAGAATAAAGAGAGACCGTTCTGTTTGATTCCTGATTCGGGCAACTTGTACAGAAAGTTTCTATGTTTCATAAAGATCCGCAGTCTATTCGTGAGGTATTGTATAAATTTCGTGTCGATAAAATGAAAAAAAATAATAGAGAATTATTCTAGGCACGGAAGAAACGTTTAATTTTCAAGTTAAAGCTCCGAGTGCAAAGGGTTAACAAAAGTTTGCCAAGCAAATTGCTACAGCAGCGTTCCGACAGCCTATTAGCACGTCTCCGGTAGCCGAAACGTAAACATTCCTGATTATTGTTCGAGTTGGCGCCTGTCGGTCGATGCGTCATTGGACGATTAACGCCTTGTATGAACTGGGTCCTAATCGTTCGGAGGCACTGTCATCGTGCCGGAGTTCGCCCAACCGTGTTATCGTCGGTACACTCTCGGGAAGTTGATCTTGAAATGCATCAGTTCCTGTTTAGAAAAAGATTAGCGGAATTCACCTTTACTCTTTATCCCCATTTCATTCGGAGCCGTTAAACCCTTGTGCCAATAGACACAGTTTTCAAACCAGCCTGACGTATTTGTGTGGACCTAAAACTGTATAGTTTTATTCTGAAAATACAACTCTGAACAAAAAAAAAAAACAAAATATTCCTAGAAATCAATTTGTTGGCTGTGAGCATCGAAGAAATCTAAAAAAATTCTGCAACACACATTAAAGTCCTTATTTTAATATACAGTGTGAGTCACGCAACGTATTTATTATATTTTTAATTTTATTAAAAGATTTTTAATTAACGTATTATAATATTTTTGTTGTTTTCAAAGATTGTACGTCCAATGTCTTAATGTTATTTTTATGTTGCCTCCTTTTGTTTAGAGTTCTCAATTCTTTTTTTAGAGATCTCATCTACAATTTTTAAACGGCACCACCCCCTTTTACATACTCTGACTGCGACCTTGAATGACCTTGAGTACTTACGGTCACGGAATTCCTAACGAAAGAGACTATGTGACCGTCAGATTTCTGAAAAACAAAAAATTTTTATAGCATCGTGTGGGCGTCACTGGACCATTCGCTTTGTCCTCCAGACGATTGACGAATCTGCGTAAACAACAAAGATATTTGAAAACGTTAGGCGACTGAGCCTGTGCGATCGTTGGAATTTCGAATGTTTGAAGAAGTAAATAAAAATTGAAATCTCGCTCGGGACATCGGGCTTCCGCGGAAGGTGAAATCCGCGAGAGCAGCTATTAAAACAAACAATGTCCAAGCATAGTCGCTGGATTCGGAAAGACCGTCCCGCGTCCGGTCACTTTTCTGCTTCCTTAAATCTCTTCACGAGGGTAGCCGAATCACGCGTCAAACGCAGAGACAGACGTTTTTGTTGCGAAAGTAGAGAGAGAGAGGAGAGAAGAGAGGAGAGAAAAAAAAAATATATATCGAGCCTCGGGTCGCCACCACCGCCGCCGATGGGGTGTAAGAGTACGCGGGCACCGAGATGAAAGGGGGTGAAGGACGGCAGAAAATGTAGGGTGGTTTTAGGTCCTCCATTCAATTTATCGACGGATTGACAGCTCTGTTAGGCCCTTGTTACGCAGCGGCACGTTACCCCGGGACGAAGACAGAAACCGGAGTAATAGAAAGAGCCGAGAGAGCGCACGATTCTAATCGTGCTTCTTTCCGTCTTGCATACGTTTCCGGGGAAAAGTAGTCCGTTTCGGTGGACGGCTACGAAACGAGGGTAGAATCGATGATGGAACTCATGCTACTCGGGCTATACTGACGAGCAAAGGAACTGCCGATCGCCGGGAAAAAAAAGTAATTGTCGATTGTTATCGCGCGGACCGTTGAATTAGGGGAATTTCTGTTTTTTTTTCGAAGCAACTGATCTAACCTGGACCAATTTGAAATTTTCTGTAAACTTTTACTTTTGGTAAGTCCTGTAATTTTTTTAAATCATGTGAGATCGTTAATACAGGTGACAAAAATGATCGACTTGCAGTAACGAGGGGAATTTCTGTTTTTCGGTGGAAAATATCGGCTCTTAGAAACGTATCGACGCAAGTAATCCGAAACTTTGTGAAGGCTTTCGTCATACTGTCATCGAGTTATATTTTTCCAAAATTTTCGGTCTCCACAGTTTTCGAAAAAATCGCTGTCTCCCACCTCTCGCTCCACTGAACATGGAACAGAACGGCGCGCAAAGTTTCCAAAGCGATTCGAATCGACGTCGTATCTAAACTCACGGATCGCAGGACAGCCGGGGCACAAAGGGACAAACTTTCTCCCAAAGTTTCGAAACGCGTCGGTTGATTCGGATAAATATTTACGGGCACGCTAATGGGCGGCCGTCGATAACCGCGCGATGCGCGCGTTACGCCTCGATTAGAAGAACCGGGTCGCGACGTTTAAAGTTCAGCGATTAGGTGCAGGAGGCTTTCGTACCGGAAAATCGATCTGTATGCACTGAGACCTAACAGAACAATGAGATATACCGAATCAAGATCACCGTCTCCCTTGTCGCGAAAATATTCGAGCAAAAACGACGCAAGCTTCTCGTCGTCCGTTGCGACCATAATCGATTCGAGGATGGCCGGTGAGGAACAGGAAAAAACTTCGGTAACGAACTTTTCTCGGGGCAGATGGAATTCCCGAAGATCTCGATCTGATCGCGGCTTCAAGACGTCGAACGCCGAGTTTCTATTACCATAAGAGACGTATTTAAATATGTGGAAACGATCGGTGATTTTTATCGCTGGTAACGGTCACCGATCACGAAAAGAGAGAGACAGAGAGAGAGAGAGAGAGAGAGAGAGAGAGAGAGAGAGCGGGGGAAAAAGCGTCCACTCGAAAAAAGAGAAAGAGAAACGAGAGAAGCGATGCGACCAAAAAGTTCTCCGGCTAGCTTTGTGGCGGATCCCGTGACCAACTGCACTCGTCAACCGCAGATCAAGATATCGATTTAATCTGCGGCACTACGCGAAACGGTTACCGTTTACAATGGACAGATTTCAAGCTAGATTGGTTTGCATAAATCGGACCGGTACGAGTATCGGGCTCTCTTTCCGCCGGGACTTCCAGATACTTCTGAAAAACTATCGCAAAAAAATAACGACTCGAGAGAGAGAGACGCGAACTAATCTACGTCCGTTCGCGGAAACACGCCTACCTTCGTTCCGAGTTCGTTGATTCGCCGAGATTTTATTCTCGCCGTATACTGTACGCCGATTCTGGGCTCGCTGTTCGACCACGTTTTAAAGATTTTTTTTCTTTTAAGCTACTTTGATGTAATTTAATATGTTTGTCGAGAATAAAACCATTTTTGCAATGAAAAATATTGCTTCAAATCACCTCAGGAACCTGCCATTTCCGGGAGTTGAAGGAATTTTGGGACACCCTATATATTTTCAACCCTTGACCGCTTTCTGGTTAAAAGTTCACTGTATTTTGGTATTAATAATATATTTTTAGTACAGTAATGTCGCGATCTAAGCCTTTTCTCGGTTCCCCGAAGCCCCAACATTATTTTTCCATGACTGCGTCGACCGCGCCGAAAGTACAAAAGAACGTAGAAAAGGACAGTAAAAAAGGACACTGAATGCAGCTGAAATCGTGTTTAGTGCCAATTTAGTGAAAAAAAATCCCATTAAAAAATAAAAAATAAAGAAGTTTTGTAATCGGATTAGTAGTGGTTCATACCGAGCTTCGCAGACCCTCGTGCGGTATGCCCTGCAATGGAGTAGGTAGGCGACGCGCTTAGATCGTGCACCTCGAGTCGCGCTTAGATCGCGCCATTGTTCTATATAGTAATATATTTTTTTGCGTTTCTGTGTTACAATTTACATGGTTATTTTGAATATAGGAATACGAGACTGTATTTTAACAAGTCGGACTCGTGATGAAGATTTTAAACAAATACGAATGTTACGCGTTTCTTTTTAGATGAAATCAAATTTGATTCGCTTGTAATGAATATTTCAGGGGGACATTTTTGGGGATGAGGGCAGTTTTAATCACTGTAACCGTAAAGAAAATGGTACTGCAAGCGGTTAAAAAAATCTGTACAACCATTTCTGAAAAATTCTTTATTTATCTAGGCACAATGGCACCGCGAAGTATTTTTTACCAAGCTCCGAACTGATCCTGGACCATTTTCTTCGCAGCAAGAATTAAGAAAGTATTTCCGTTCCGCGTGGAAAAAGAAGCGGCGCGCCGCTTTCCCGCAGTGTGTTGGATTACCGGGAGATTAAGGAGGACCAGTTTGTTTACGCGTTTCGAGCGAGCGAGATATTTTTGGAAAACATCGGAAAACTTTGGAAATAGTCGCGGCCCCTTTGTCCACGTAATATTAGAGAGTCCCGAAAGGGAGGCACCAGTTTGATAATTACACGCTGTGACACGCAAACGCGGGAACAAGAAAATGTTGTAGAAATCCCAAAAACTCTTTTACAGTCCACCGTATTTTACATATGGAGGCAACGAATGCATATGACGCTGGAGAACATTTTCGATTTAATTTTTTATGAACAGCCCCTGGACAACGATCGCCACCGGACCATCCACTTTCGTAAATTTAACGTTATAAGAAGCGGGGCACACAATAGGATCGGCGCCACGACCTTTGTTTTTTACAGTTATTAACGAAAAACACGGACCAATCAGAGCGCAGCTACGGTAAACGGATTCCGGCTCGGCGACAGGTCCCGTTGAGTGCCGTTAGCCGAGTCCGTCCGCTGTAGCCGCATCCTGATTGGTCCGTTTCTTCACAACTCACGCACGAAACCGCAGCGAGCATTTTTGTAAAGGGAAATGTTGCATTAATAACACACCGGCACCCTCTCATTAGCGGGCGCTGAAGGAATTTCGGGACATCCTGCACAAAGAATGCAGAGGTTTTTATTAACTCACCGTGGCTTATAAAATTTAGCAAAGCAATTTAGAGCGTTCAGACCTATAAATATGACTGACACGCCCCCCCAATTACAAAACAAAGGTGACTCTATTATTCCTGGGATCGTTTCTAGGGAAAAGGTGCGTAAAACAGCTTAATGCAAGAATTTTAGGGACTCTCTTTGTCTATAGCAACTATCGACACCTCCTCGATATATATGCACCAACCGAAAAATGTATTAAAAATACAACCTTGATTTTTCAATGCGAGAAACAGGTAGAAAATTTTTTTTACGTGAAAAACTTGCCATTTTTTTTCTTAAATCAACGATTAACGCTTTTATTCTCCGAACGATCTCCTGGTGCGGGTGAAGACGTTGAAAATTTGGAAACTGACTGTGCGCTACTGCGGTTCTAATTAAAACACCGCGATGAATGTAAACTGTTTTTCTTTAATCACTCTCGAGCGAAGCCACAGCGACCATTTTTGCGAAGGGAAACGTTGCTTCAATACACCTCGGGAACCTCTCATTAGCGGGTGTTGAAGGAATTTCGGGACTTCCTGCACAAAGAATGCAGAGGTTTTTATTGACTCACCGTAGCTTATAAAATTTAGCAAACAAATTTAGAGCGTTCAGACCTAGAAATATGACTGACACGCCCCCCCAATTACAAAACAAAGGTGACTTTATTATTCCTGGAATCGTTTCTAGGGAAAAGGTGCGTAAAACAGCTGAATGCAAGAATTTTAGGGACTCTATTTACCTATAATAACAACCATCGACACATCCTCGATACACAGGGTGTTTCCTACAAATAAGAAAAAAATGTTACATGAAGTTTGTTTATAAACACTTTGTTGCGATATTATAGGCAAATATTGGGTGCAGCCTGGACAGGTGCGGAACAGCAGATTTAAAGCTAAATAATACAGAAGTTCAAATTGAATTTCGTAGGTCGCAATCTTCTGGAAGAAAAAAACATTTCTCCATACCTCATTGAACTCCGGGAAACATTTTCATCGGTGAAAGCTTCGAAAACACTGCGACATAATCGGGCGGCAGTGGCGAATAGTCAGAAATGTGTCCTGAAAATGGTTATTTTTTTAGAGATTAAAAAAAAATTTTTTTTCAATCGCTCTTTTTTTCAACAGCTAAGACGACGGTTCCCCTTATGAGAAATTCGGTTACAATTAGCTGAAATCATGCGAGGCCACGGAAAGAGAAATAAACGTACAATATCTTTATTCGAGAAATAACCCTAAAACGGCCCATTAAAATCATAACGCCGGCCCAACTAACGGTACGATATAATTTCTCGGATGTTTGTTATGCGTGTGTCGAGACAATTGGCCAAGAATTTCGATAATATTCCCCTTCCCCCTTCCAACCAGCCGTATTCAATATTTCCGGCCGCGAAAACGAAGAACTGTCGCCCGCCGGCTTCGTAACGACCAAACCCTCAGTATTTTCGTGCCTGATAATTTACGTTGTAAAATTATAAAAGTTGGGAACATCCCTGTTACAATGGTAATAAGTCGCGTTTCGGTCGGTAGTGCAGGACGGCTCCCCTCACGAAGCCAAAAAGGCAAATCCCCCGGGACCCTTAGGGCCTTCTTTTGTGAGAATCTAGAGCAATTCAACACTAAATGACCAGTGCCGACCATCTCCGACCCGCACTAACCTAAACGTCGTATAAGACCGTAATAGAGACAACCGTGACCGATGCCCGAGTAAAACGTTCAAGCCAGTTCAAGCCGGACAAACAGAAGGTGACATTCAAAACTGACGTGGGAGAATGGACAACCCTTAGACCGTTTTACAGCCGTTTGTAGAGACACTGACCTCGAGTAATGCAATCAAATTGTATTTTCGTCCGCCTTTTTAACGACGCTGGTTAACGATCAGACGCTTCCCTGCCTCTCTCGGATTTATTGACAGAAACTGCAACGCTGAGGCTGGGTCTGCTGATCAGAATATGACAGAAAACAACGTGTACCGTCCGCGTTTAGTGTTTATTGGGAGCAGAGGAAACTGGGGTACTCTCGCTGCGGGTACCCGAATCTCTCGGGTCGAGCCGCGCGACAAACTTTCCAGGGATTCGGGTACCCGAGAGGCTGCAGTATAAAAGATTAAAATACGATTGGGGGCTGAGCTTTCAACGAGGGGACCGAAAAATTTCCACTATCCCGATGATGCGATGTTATACAATTCTACGAGAACAAAAAAAAATGATAAAATTTGAAATTCTACAGCGCGGAATCCAAGTCGCGAGCAAAGTTGCTCGACTTCAAACGCGTTTGAGAGGTTAGGACGGCCGCGTATTGGTTTGCGAGGAGCGGCCATGATGCAGTGAGCTAGATCTTGAATTGCGTGCATTAGAATTTCAAGTTTTACCATTTTTTTGGTCGAATTGGATAATATTATTATATAATTGGATAATATTCGGCAAATTTTTGGTCCCCCGAGCGAAAGTTTGACCTGGAGAACAGTAAAAATGGGTCGTGCTCCTCGATTAGGGATTTTTGTAAAATTAAGAGGGCCTTGGAAAATTTTGGGTTTCCGGTCGGACCCGAAACACGAAATTTACGGGTTTTCTGGATTCGAAAGGGCGTTTCGGGTGAGCGATATTCACGGATGACAAATGGGCATCGTTTAACTTCGTACCACGGTGTACATTCGACGTCGCAGGTATCCGGAGGGCTGACCTGAAAGGGTTACAAGGCTCATCAAGCTGGGCTGAATGGTCCCAATGGCAGGTAGACGTACACCCTCAGAAGCTGGGCTATCCAAGGGTTAAGTATCGCAATAATTGCCAATAATCTGCCCATTGTAAGAAGTTTTTAGACGCGTTCACTGCACAAATGGACCCTTGGCCACAGGGAAAGGAACCGAGAAACGGAAGCTTACCGTTTTTTTCTTTTTTTTCAGGAGCGATCGTGTTATTGGCAGATTATCACCGATAATAATTATCGAATGTCTCGTTATCGTAAGTCGGTTAGGAAAATCTCCAGTCAATTTGCTCTTGCTTCGCGTAATGGTGACAATAGGCCTGACCTGGAACGAGGATAGGACCTCGATTTATAGCGGTCCCTTATTTTCCTCGCGGTTTATACAAAAGACAGCCCTATACCTGCACAGTTTTTCACAATATTTTGTCAGGCTTGTATACTGAAGTACTTACTGCCCGCACTCGATCTGCCGGGACACGTTTCCCTTCGTTTTTGGATTCCGGAGGACCGGAGGGAACAAAAAGGGAATCGTTAAAATGTTACTTCGGAAGTGCGAACATAGTTTCCTGGCACAAGGTTAACGCTGAACTTCTACCTCGATCGGTTCAGGATTTTTCATTTTACAAATTACTGTTATTGGACCGAGATCGGTACGCGTTCAGCGTTAAGAATTATAAAGTCTTCGATGTTAGAAAGATTATGAACAATTTCCATCATTCCTGAGATAATTTTGTGTATCGTTCATTTTCGTAACAAATACGAACAATGTTTATTTTGCGTAAAGATCCGCGATAACAATACTTCATCGGCACATAACCTCTAATTTTCTGAAGACAACTACTAAAGACAACAAAAACACTTATTTCTCTAATTAAACAAAAATTTACCAAAAAACAGCAATTAACCTGGCCCACCGTTAAATATACTCCGTAAACATTCCGTGGACCGCTACATAAATATCGATCGCAACATAGATCTTTAAAAAAAATCCTCGCTAATTCCTCCTGTTCGCGTGGCCCACCCCTGTACATCTCTATCGAAGTTGAAATGAAAAAAAAAGCAAAATGGCAGAAAAAAAATGGAAACGGAGGAGGGTGAACTGGCGTAGACTGCACACGGGGGCTAATTCGCTGGACCGCGGGCATCGATATTTCGATCCCGTGTTGCGTTGTGTCGTCGGGGCACAGTTTCATCCCCCGGATTCACCCCCGGCGATCCCTGTACGCGGTATCTCCGGATCTTCGTCTCTATCCGGAGGAGGACAACCGGCTGACAGGGTGGAGTGCGCGGAAACGCGTGTCACGCATACGCGTACTGGTACGCACACACGGACGCGTCGCGTCGTGAAAGGTTACACGCGCCCCGGGCCCCATGCATTCTTCCACTTTTTTTTATCGTGCACCGGTAAGTTTTTGGCTGCTGGCACGCGCTGCGCACGTTCGAGCACCGGCAGGTGAGAGACAGAGAGGAAGGAGAGAGAGAGAGACAGAAAGGGAGCAATAGAGAGTCGCGAGCTGTTCACGGCTCCGAAAAAAAAAGAAATGGAGCGTCAACGGGTGCCGAGGGTGGCGCAGGATGTGCCACGGGGTGCGAAGGGGATGCAGAGTTCGTTTTCGAAAAAAAAAAAGAAAACAACAGTGCTCTCGCTGTGCTCTCCGGGGCATTGTGGCGGGCGTTATCGCGCTCGGAAGTCGCGAGCGGACTCGGAAAATTCCTCGTCGGTGCAACCGCCGCCGATATACTGCACGCTGCGCGGTGCAGTCTGCGCCCCCCTCCCGCCGCCGCGCAAATTGCATTGTTCGGGGTTCGTTTGATTCTCCCTGAAAACAGAAAGGGAGAGAGAGTGGCGCATCCCGATCGTTCCGTGGATCGAGAACGATCGACGCACTACAAATTCTGTTTGTTTTGCCCGAAAAAAAGAATTTCCCCTTTCCATTTTGGAAACCGGAGGAAATGTATCAATTAAAAAATGGGTGTTTTTTGTTGAAAAATCTAAGAATATGGTTGTTCTCGAAAATGATTAAGGGACGAAAGAAATTTTATTTATTAATTTGTTCGTTGGCAATTTTTGATTAATTTATCACCGATCGAGAAACCCGGAGGATCGCTCGTTCTGGATCCGAAGTGTTCTCCGTTGTTCCGTTCGAATGTTGTTTTTTCATTGAGGGAGACGACGCGTAAGAAATGCATACACCGGCCGCTGTATGTTTTATGATGCACGCGGGGTTCTAATAGCCAAGGGAGACCGAAGACGGCGCACGATTTGTGGACATCGCAGTCGACGATACAACTTTCCGTATCGACCGTTCTTGAAATATTGAGAACAATGTCGAAGTTCCGTGAACCGTGCACGTGCACGGGAATCGTAATGGAGACCGCAGAACGTCGCGACGGGTATTGTTGGTTCGCGGAACGGTGAAACGGCAACGGGAAGAATTTTCGTGCGAAGCCGAAAAATACTTCGCCGCGCGAACTTTGAAGAACGAGAGATACCGTTGCGTAGACGATAAGATAATTTATTTGATAGGAAATCGATACTGGTAGAATGTTGCAGACGAGGTATCGATAATATTTAATATTATGTAATCTTAAATCTATAATTGGTAAACCAGAGGCACATTGTACTCGCTAATGACTGGCCGTAAATCGTTTCACCGGTTAATTATTTTCGTCGAACGTCGGTCTAAGCGACAGAGATAGCCATCGCTTGAGAAACGATAATTTCGATAATTCCGATAAGATTCGACATTTTAAGGAAGAAAGTATCAAAAATTGTTTATTCTTAAGACACATTGGGTAAACATAAAGCTCGCAACACTTTCGGACTCGTCAGCCATGTTTGCGGTGAATGTGGGCGCGATTTAATCTGATTACATGAAGATCGATGACGGAGGATCGACGTTCCGTTGAGTACAATTCTTGTACTCTCTTCGAATTCGCAGCCGAAAGTTTCAGAATCGATTTCGAAATGCCAACTCGTGTTCGAGTCGTATTTTTCTAGTACACCCATACCTCGCTTTACGACCTGGAAACGTCCCGAAAAAGTTGAACGTAAAGCAAAAAAGTGCCATACAATGAATAAAGGTCGTTATAACGAGGTACGGGTGTAGTATGGTTGTAATAAAAAAAAATAGGATTGCACTTTTATGGCGGCGTTTGCTCGAACAAACCAGTGCACTGACCAAGAATCCATTTCTTACAGCTTCACCAATTGCAAAAGAAAAAAATTTGAAATGGTACACTAAAGGTCATAAAAAATAACGAGAGTCCATCCTTTTTAGCCATTTTCTGAATGATATACACCCAAAGAAGTTTCGTTGAACGCACAATGCCAACGTTCGCGGATGAAGAACATCGGAGGTAAACCCAGCCGTTAATAATTTTCGCGATTGTCCATCGTTCCGGGACTCCGGCCCACGATTCGGTACAGGATCGCGGAATATCGCGAAAACCGGTGTCCTCGGCAGCCCTCCTCCCCCCACCCCTAATCCAGCCCACATGCTCTCGGTATCTTTTCTCTCGCAGGTTTCACCGATTACCCGCCTTCTGCGGCGTTCCTCGTCCCATCCTCGGTCGCCCCTACCCTTCATAGTCTTCGCCACACTCTCGAGACCCTCCACCCTTAAAGATCACGGTCGCAGGTTCACCCTGTCTCTGCCCCTCTCCACGGCGGCCGCCGGCTTCCTTCTCGGATCCATCAGCGATCTCCATTGTTCGTCTCTCTCTCTCTCTCAATCCTCGGGCACCCCCCGCGCGCCCGCCATCCCCGTGTAACACGCGCCAGCATCATCCCCCCCTCGTGTTTCTGCGACTCGCGCATCCGGGGTTGCGATTCGAGAGGGTGGAAGGGAGCCTAACCCAGCCAGCAGAGGTGGGGATACGATCCGTGCAGTGGGGAGAGCTCGAACGTCGTGGTGGGGGATGTTTGACTACAGTGAGCGCGACTCGATTGTCAGTTAGTATTGGGTTAGGTCAGCCCAGAGCAACGTCGTCGATTGTCGTTGTTCCTCGTGGTCGGACGGCGACGTTTGTTGTTTATAGTAGAGTAGTCACACGTTTTACGTCACCTTTCGTTCCGATCCCTGAGTTTATTTTTTTTCTTTTCGTTTGGTCGCTCTTCGACACGGACAAACCTCGCGTTTGTCCACGATTCTGCTCGCACGCGATCGTACGTTCAGTCGCGTTTCACGATCGTCCTTGGTTGCACGTGGGACCAGCTCGCCGCCTAGAGGGATTTTGGATTTTTCTTTACCCGAACAGAGAGACAGACGCACGCCGCCTAAAGCATATAGAACCCGGTCGCAGTTTTCGTGCAGTGCGCACGAGACAACTAGTTTTTACTCGCCTGCTGGTCCGGGTGGGAAGAAAAGTGAATAATTGTGCGCGCAAGAGAAAAAGTGGATGGAGTGTCACAGTGAAACTGGCCAACACGGAAACTAGAATGGCACTGTCTTATCTGCAGGAGGCGCAAATCAACGCAGGTAGGTTTTACTCGTTTTGTCCGCGGAAAAGGTGACGCACGATCCGCGCCGCGATCGCTCGATCCCTCGCGATCACTGACTCACGGCGACCGATCCGTTCGGGATGTTAAATAATAAACGCGGCCCGATCCTAGAACCGTTCGCGCGCCGATAGTGTGAATCGATCTTTATTTCCGCGACGAATTCGAGTACTCGAGGGGAAACAAAAGTCGCGCGCGCGAAAGTCGCCGTTTGTTTTGCGCGCGTCTGAAGGTTAGCCTCCTTCGGGTTTTTCATCGATGTGTCTCGATGAGCGCCGCGTGGCCGTCATCGTCATCGTCTATCCGCTGACCCCGGGAGCCGAGTTAGCCCGTGTTGTTTCGAGCGGATTTCGCGAGGCGAACTTCTTCTCTCGATCGTGGTTCGCGAACCAGCTTGGAACATTGCCAGGTTCTAAAAGCGCCCGCGGGCGCGACACGCTACCGTGTTGTGACACATTGTAAACATCGATGAGCCAGGAAAACGCGAAATCGTTGCCCAGAGGAAAATGAGCGGACGAACGGTCTCTCGCGGTTCCCGACCACCGAACTAAAAATACACGACCACGAAAAACCCCGAGGTTTGTCGCTCTCGCTCTCTCTCTCTCCGCCGTTCGATCGCCTCGCTGCTAAAACCCTTCGCGGTCCGACGCCGGTTCCTTTCTTTCATCTCGCGGCTTCATATGCCCGATATACGTCAATTCATATTTCTATGTCATTTACCACGTAAATGTTCCGCGTCGATCTCGGGGAATTTGGAGTTCGATGATCGCTCATTTCGCTGCTTAAATGGTTTTCGCACGTCGAAAACAGGGGAATTAGACAGCTGTATGGAAAATATAAATTTTCCAGCTGAATCGCGGCAAACCGGAGCGACGCTTTATTTTCTTGATGCGTTTGATAGGTTGGAAATAATATAAAAGTATTTTTAACCCATTGGCATCGTAAGAAAATATGAAAAGGAGGTCTTTCTCGCCATTTCTATTTTTTAGCTAACGAATTGAGCGCATATATACGCTAATGATGCAAATGGGTTAAATTCGTCTTCGAATTACACCTCCCCGATATTGTTATGATAAAATCCGTGCAATAACGTTCTTAGACCGTTAAAATTCTTTGTTTTACGCTTGAATTTCTTCAAAAATGCATAAACATCTCCAGGTCTAATTATGCATAGACGGAGCGGATCTTAATGGTAAAGAATTTTAAGGTTAAATGAACCACCAGAAACTGCAGCGATATAGAAATGTATTTTCTTTCCGAGTGCGTTTATTAGATTGAGAACAATGGTATTAGGTAGACCGGAAAGCAATGTCGTTTTATTTGTTTGAATTTAATGCGAGGAAACGACATTACTTACTAGTTCACCTAATAACATTTTTTTTTCAATCCTTCGAATGGGTTCACTGTTTCGAATTGCTTAATCTTGTCATAAACACATAAAATCCCTTGTCGAATTGTGACATTGTTGAACACAATGGAAATCAATGGAACAAGGTATGTATTATTGGTGCAACAGTCGATAACGAGTTTTATAGCACCGTCGTAACACTGCTGAATTCTTTGTCTCTTTGTCGTTGGATCGTTCTCCCTTTCTTTTACCTCGGAACATGCTATCCATTGTATGAATATAAAGAGGTGTTAATAGAAGTACTGTCAAAAACTATTTTCTCGAGCTCTGCTGTTACATGTAACTTCTCTTCATGCATATATATAAAAATAATTATTAACTCCAGCGATTATTCGGTAATTCGCTCGCTCGAAAAAAAACTAGTCCGACCGATACCCCACTTGCGTAGGTGTAGTATGATTAGTCTGGTTAAATATTTTGATTATGTTAATATTACGTGATATACACGTGTGTATTTTCCATTAATATCTGAAAAGCTAATGAAGGCTTTGAAATGTCATATTCAGGATTCTCTCCCCACTCGTTAACACTGAAACAACCACTGTCGGTCAAATAACCGGTTTATATTTTTACTATTATTGAAATTATAAAGTTACATGAAAATTGATTCGATAAAATTTTTTATCCAAGTCGGGATAAAAGTTGCAAAAACTTGTAGATAAACATCAAATAACCGGTTTTATGTTTTTACTATTACTGAAATTATAAAGTTACGTGAAGATTGATTCGATAAAATTTTTTATCCAAGCACAAGTCGGGATAAAAGTTGCAAAAACTTTTAGATAAACCTTGTCATTTTTATCAGCCGAAACGTTTTAATCGGTTTTAGTGCTCGGTCGATTTAGTGTTGAAATCTCTGTTCATAGTTCTGTGTCCCCGCGATCGGTTATAGATCGTTGAAGTGTTGAATCTGGGTGACGTGGTCGTCGCGAGTCTCTCGCGGCGTCTCGCGGGCGCGCGCGCGCCAGGTTATAAACAATCTATTGTATATTCGAGTGAACGGCGCGCAGACGAGCCGTATTTTCGTTTCGACCGACAACGGCCCGCCAGCATCTGATGACACCGGAGGTCGCGCTCGTTATTATGGTTGATGTAATAGTGTAATTAATCCTAGCGAGACTGAGAGGTATACCTGTTCTTCTGATGTTGCGAATTTTTCGAATGGGTTGGCTTGTTTTGATCTGGTTAATGTCGGAACGTTGTCTTTCAATTTCGTCGAAATGATCGGTCGATGGATGGATACGTTGACGGAAATATTCGCGAATCTTCGATTTTCGAGGATTGAAAGATAATAATTCTGAGGAGACTAGCTCCGACTCGTGTTCTTAGGAATACATTTTTCGAGATTTGAGCGTGTTGATTTTGGAAAATCTGTTGTCTGGATTAATGGAAATGTTGATACAAATGTACCAAGTCCATTTAAAATGACGACGATTGTTTAAAAAGACACAAGTTTCGGAACTCTAGCGATTGGAATGCTGAAAAATCGTGTTTTAAAACTAGCTAGGGTATTAGAAAATCATCCTGGTGTAGGATATATTTGCAATATTCTTTAAAATGAGGAACATTAAAATAAATACATTGGGAATTAATATTTTGGTTCATTAGGCATGAAAACTGTTAGAAATAGTAATCTAGAGTGTAATCAATGCTAGAAACATGTCTTTTAATTTAATAAAAAGCATTATTTATTACAAGTATCATTGCAATAAACCTCCACTTCGGTAGAATGCATCTATTCAAAAAAATCGTTGAAATCAGTCTCTCGGGCTTGCCAAATCTCACTCGGCCCGTTCACAATAAGAAAAAGTCGCCACTACTTCGTTAAAATTAGCAATTTAGATTAGTCAATTAGAAGACTTGAACGAAGGAATTAACCCCTTGCCGTGCTATTTTCTTTACGGTTACAGTGCTCAAAACGTGTTCGTCCCCAAAAATATCGTAGAAGAGAAAAGCAAAAATATATTTTTTGCATCGCTACATGGATCTTAACGACGAAATATTGATTGCAATCAAATCAAATTTGATTTCATCCAAAAAGAAAGGCGTGTAATATTTGTTAGACTTTGTTTAAAATCTTTATCGCTGACTCGTTGAAATACGGCAAGGGGTTAAACGTGGCTCGCGGAAAAATTCCACGTCGCGATTACGCGCGAGCGAGAACGGTAATAGAAGGAGAGAAGAAGAAGAAGAAGTTTCTTCTCGGTTTTCTTGGAGGGAAAAAGGGATTCTCTCAAAGGGAATATCGGGGTTGGCGACCAATTAGGGCGAAGGGATGGTAGGCACGCGGGGCAGGGCGGCGCTCGTCGTCGTGTTGCCGGGAAACGGCGATTGTAGGCTGTAAGAATCGTCGAGGGAGTTTTTCACGGGGCAGCGTCGTCGGCCCCGAAGAAAGAGAACAGAAGAGAGAGAAAGAGAGAGAGAGAGTGAGAGAGAAAAGAGAATCTTACGCACCCTTATTGATTCGAGGGGTCTCGTTACGCGCGCGTGGCCCCCTCTTTCTAAACGGTCCATTAATTAGCGGAGGCAACATGGCTACTCTCTCTCTCTCCTTCTCTCGACCGTATTTCCTTCTCACCGAAAAAATTTTCCCTCTTTCGGCCAGCGGGGAGAGAGTTTTCACCGGGCCGGGCCGGGCTTATGCTCTCGCGTCGTGCTCGCTCTCTCGGTTCACTCGATCGCAAGAAATAATAAAATTTTTCGAGCTTGGAACTTCGAGAGGGGAACCCGGCGGTTTTTAGAACGCCGAAAGTGGACCGACGGCTAATCAGATTACGTAGTCAGCCGGCAACGTCGGTCACGCGTGTGAGCAATCATCGGACGCTGCAACCCTAATTCGCGACGCATTTTTTTTTTAATTTTTTTTTCTCTACACCCCGAAGATTCTATGCGAGCCACGCGCGCACGCGAGGACACTGAGGCGGTCGCCGTAAAAATAAGTAACACGGAGCAGGCCGTGTCTCTCGTGATCTTTGCGTGTACTAGCCTTCTTTCGGTAGCGATCAAATTTGATAGATGGTTTTACTTTCTCTCGGAGCAGACGAATTTAACTGGACAAGCTTGGGGAAGGTTTTTTTTGCAAAAGAATTTGCAACGAGATGCTCGAAGCAGTCTCAGCTTCTGAACAGTTGATGTAAATCTCAGTTTATTATTATCGTAATTCTTTTAATCTTCTCGCAGGTATAAAATTCTGCTTATTCTGGAAATAAACGCATAACACGACTGGGTGCGGTGTAAAGGAGTAGACGGACGATAAACATTTCAGAATATTAATAAAATTGCAGCCAGGAAATTCTTACGGAATCCCCATTTCTTGCAATCGATGCGAACAATTTTTATTTCGCGTAGAAATCCTCAATCTAGTAACATGCATAATTCATAAGAATTGTTATTGAAAGATACAATATTCCAAGGACCTGATCACAAGAAAAATTCAACTATTCTCATTTTCCACCGTTTTTACGTTTCCGCGAATGTAGAACAAAATTTCGAGATCGTGGTTGATCCGTGACGACCTTGAAGCGATCGAGGATCACGGAAAATCGGTCCCGAAGGTTAGAGAAACCGCCGACCGCAGCACACGCTGCGGCGCGTCGCAACGGGTTGCAGCGCGTACAGTTTCGCGGAGTCGTTGGCCTCAAGTAGAAGAGAGGAGGCGGTACGTCGCGGTGACGTGGGTGGGAAGTCGAGGCTTATGAATGAACCGGCGCGTACAACGGTGTGAGTGAATGGAGGAGGATCGAGCGAGCCTCACGTGCGAGAGCGGCGTGTGTGGGAGGTCGTCCGGGGTGGGACGAGACGCGAGGAACAAGCTATGTATCCACGAACGATCTGGAGAAGCGGAAGAGAGACAGAGAGAGAGAGGGACCGCATCGAGAAACGGCTTACAATTCGCACACGTACCTACACCGTGCTCTCGCCCTTTTTGCACGCGCGTGGCCGAGCTCTGGCTGCGATTTATTGCGAAACTGGCGTTCGAATGTTTTCTTGTTGCTGCTCGACTGCGCGGATCTTTGCGCAACGCGCGAATTTTTCGATCGGGAGACTGAAAGATGAACATTTATTTGTTGCTTCAGGGAATTTAGACTATTTCGACTTATCGGTCGTTGTGCGAGCGGACAAACGAATTTGGATTGTTGAAATATCTTTTACAATAACAACGTAACTTCGATACTGACGATTTTGTTATTCGCATTTTTCCTGCTTCATTTTTCATTACTAGAATTTTAGGGTCTTTTTATCAACTCGTATCCTTCGATTGCGTACGTTTTAGTCAAACTGAGAATAAAGTTACCGAATAATAAATTAACGCTAGGTTTACGGGACCCGTAAAAATGACGAGTTCTAATATTCTTAATTAACGAATACTGAGATTGCGAAGATGCGTCGAAATTATTAAACCAATTTGTTTCTTTAGGTAATAGTATTATAAAAATATATAAAATAATATAAAATACTCGGTTTTAGCGGTCCGTAAATCGTTGCTAAGCTGCTAATCTCGATTGCGAAGAAAGAGTATCCTCTATACGAATCCCAAAAATTCTCTGTTGCAGGTCTCATAACCAGCCAGCATCTTGACATGAAACAAGAATCCGAGAAACAATCGTTGTCACCGCCGCTGAACAATAATGCGTCTCAAGCGATGTTCCCGGTGATGGGCTCTGCGACGGCTGGACTGTCAATGATCACCCCGCAACAGCTCTTGGCAGCTAGTCGAACAGCGGCATTGATGGCGGCTGGTATACCAGTGTCGTTACACGCGACGCTCACCGGAAGTCCTTCGCTCTACAGACCTCATCCAACACTTTTCGGTGGTTGGGCGCCACCGGCGGCGTCCTCGCCGCCATTGTCGCACCATCATTCATCCGGACCGTTGTCACCTGCGTTGAGCACCAAGTCCGCGTCGAAGAGAATCTCCAGCACAGCCGCGAACAATAATAACAACAACAACAACAACAACAACGTGGTGAGCAGTAACGGGGAGAAGACTGCGAAGAAAGGTCAAGCCACGAAGAGGAAAACTACCAAGTCGAAGAACGACGTTGTCCAGACGACCGTCGAAGGATTGGCTCCTCCGAGTCCACCTACCTCCGTCAGCCCCGAGGTTGGCAAAGACGGAAGGGACAAGGTGTTCACCTGTGGAGTCTGCTCGAGATCGTTCGGCTACAAACACGTGCTGCAGAATCACGAGCGCACGCACACCGGGGAGAAGCCTTTCGAGTGCCCCGAGTGCCACAAGAGGTGAGCTCTTCGACATGTTATTGTTTTTTCGATGCTGTGTAGATTTTAGCCGAAACTTCTCAAGTACTTCAATTTTCGTAACCGAGGCTGTTTCAACGACAGAGAACCTATTATTGTTCATAATTATTTTCATTCTACATTCGATGACCTAAACGAAAGAGAGCCTACCATTGTTCATAATTATTTTCATTCTATATTCGATGACCTAAACGAAAGAGAACCTATTATTGTTCATAATTATTTTCATTCTACATTTGATTTCCTCGACTCCGAGCCCCGTTTCCAAGAGTCCTAGTTTCCGAGAGTTTCCCAACTACAACGTACGTCTGTTTCTCTGATTGAAGATTCACGCGGGACCACCACCTGAAAACGCACATGCGTCTGCACACCGGCGAGAAGCCGTACCACTGCAGCCACTGCGACCGTCAGTTCGTCCAGGTAGCGAATCTGCGGCGACACTTGCGCGTGCACACCGGCGAGCGTCCGTACGCGTGCGAGCTGTGTTCGGCGAAGTTCAGCGACTCGAATCAGCTGAAGGCTCATCTGTTGATCCACAAGGGGGAGAAGCCGTTCGAGTGCGAGCACTGTCAGATGCGGTTCAGGCGGAGGCACCACCTGATGCATCACAAGTGCTGCAGCTCCGGTGTGCCGAGGTCACAGGTCGCCTCGCCGTCATTGGCCAGCGACGACTTGGAGGACGATCTGGACATCGACATCGACGTGGAGATAGAGGAATCGGAAGCAACCTCGTTGGCGTCTAGGAAGCCGATGACGACGCCGGTGAGACCGGCGCATCGTCATCTGCCTAGCCCGGCCCTGAGCACGCCGATACCGATGCCGTTGAACCTGTCCGGCATTCCCGTCGATCTACCGGAGCAGACAGAGCCGGAGGACCTGTCGATGTCCACCGGGATGCACAGGCCGCAATCCCTCTCGCATAGCAGCGGGGATTCGCCGATGAGCCACAGTCCCAGCAGCGACACCATTCACGAAGAAGACGACGAGGAGCTCGACGTGTCCGAGGCTAGTCCTAGCAGCCTCTTCCTGCAGAACCACAGCCGCAGCCAGTACGCTCACCATCTATCAACCCTCGGGAACACGACCAATGTAAACCACGCGTCCTAGTGAAGTCTCTAGGGGTACGTAGACTAATGCTACGCAGCGACGACAGCATTCAGCACAGACACGAACCATTCTACATACCACACATCCCGCAACTCGGTATTGTTCTACCATAACAAATCGCGAGAAGGACACACTTCGTTCCGAACGGAAGCAAACTTGCTTGCCACGAACAGGTAAGTATATAGATGGTCCTGTTCTCGCAGGTTTGCTCGCGGTAGCTCAACACCTCACCTAGCAACCAATCCTTCGAGCACCGGTTCACAGTCACTATTGTTAAGAAGCTTTTTATAGATATATATATATATATATATTATATTATATATATAGAGATTATTAATTATTATTGTACCTATGGGAAGGCGGAAGGAAGGAGGTTCGATGAAAGTGAACGGTGGCGGGTCTATATTGAGCATCCTGTGAAACGTGTAATTTAAACGTGAACAAACAAACAAAAACCATTCAGGGACGCGATTTAATTTTTTTTCCATTTCATGAGAAAAAAAAATATATATATATAAAAATATATATATACCGAGAGAAATATGTAAGAGGAAGGGAAACCGGCTTTTTCCGGGGCAGGTTTCTCTTTGTACATAATTCGAAGGAAGACGAGACAACTGTGTATTTAGTCGTTGTAGTTTCCGCGTGTTTCGTTCGGGAGACGTGTTGATGAGTATAGGTAGATAGTTATTAATTAGATAGGGTAACGGAAAAGAAAGAGAGGGAGAGAAAGGGACAGAGAAATCGAACAGCGAGATACGTTGATTGCCGTTACGTGTGTGTGCCTGGGTGTGTACGTGAACGACCGAGTGTACGAGTACCTGTACGAGTGGTTCGAGCGTGTGCGTGAATGAGACGAGCGGGAATCGAAATATAAAAAGAGAAGCTGCGGAATGAATGTACTGGTATACAAGTTCCTCTGACAGTAAAAGTAGCGGGGGGGGAGTGACGTCGGTGAAGTCTCTGTCCTCTGTCTGCCGATCTTTACGAGCTGTCGACCATATTATACTCTAATACGGTATAGACATACGTATATAAATACGTTTCTTTGCCATCTTCTCTTTTTGTTGTTTTATCTATTTTCTATATTTTTCCTTCTGTTTTATTTTCCATTCTCTAATTTTCTCTCTTCGTTTCATTCTCTCCGCGTTTCGATTACGTCTCTTTGTTTTTTTTCTTCTTTGTTTTAGTTTTCGCTCTGTACCGAATCGATTTTTTCGTCGTTTCGCTCTTGTATTTATTTTTTCTTTTTTTTTTATGACGCCCTAAACCGGGCGATTGCGTGAAGCGTTGTTGTCTATTCCACCCGCCCCACTGTAGAAACCATTGATTTTTGTTAAACACGTATACAGATTTACACGAAAAACCACACAGTTTTATGGATTTGTACATGTAGCATGTATGTACACGGAGGGAGATCCGATTTTTTCCTGAATGAGCTCGAGATTTGCACCTACTGGTTCTCCTGTTGCCCTTTGTTTTCTTTTTTGTTCGTTTTGTCCTTTTGTCCTTGTACTACTGTCGTCTTTGTGGTCCTTTGAACCTTTGATAGCGGTGGCTGAGTCTGGCGGCTTCGACTCGCGGTATGAATATTATACCGCGACTTTGTTCGGTTTTGATTGGTGATCTTTCACAGGCGCGCATACTGTTCATTGATTTATTGATTCAATAGAAAAATAATAATCCGTCTAATTTACTGGGGCTGGAAACTACCCTCGAAGGAAAATTGGAATTTTCACCCGGAGATCGAACGAGCTGCGGAACTTTTGAAAATTTAGTATAACAGAGTGCAAAATCTGACCGCCATTTCACCTATATTCCGATCACAAAATCACTTCTCGAAAATTCATTTCCGCTACATTGATCGAAGACAATTTTCGCGTAATCTATAAACTACGAGAACATCGAAAGCGCGCACTCGCCACCGGAGAAATCTGAAGTACTCGCCTCGATTTCTTTAAATTTTATCCAACTCCACCGTGACAAACCCTGTCAAAAGATTGCCAGAAATTCCAGCTCTATCTCCTGCATCCTCTGCCAAGTTCTTATCAACCTCTGGAGAAATTACCATCTGAAAGCTGCGTAGTCGCTCGGAGTAGCCTAGAGTGAAGAAAAAAAAGATTTCCGACTGTATCTCGTCTGTCGAGAGAGAGCCTCTCTGATTTGCATGCGGCCGTTCGCAAAAAAAAAAAAAAGAAAGGTGACCGAGCCCGGTGCGACGGTATATTCACAGGCGTCGTCGTGTGTCCGGTGAATATGAAATCGTGGATTCGCGGGGGCAATCGGCACAATAAGCACGAAACAACCTGGCGGATTCCTTGTGGAGTATCCGCCGACGAGAGGAATCATCATCACCGAGGTTCATTCTCATGCAGAAATCGGCCGCAGATCGTCTTCGAGGTTCTCCGGTTTCTTCTATTTTTTTTCTTTGCCCTCACTCTCTCTGGAACAGCAGCCGGCTTCTCAGCAGAGGATCCCTAGGATCCCTTTTGTCCTAGCGCCCCCGGGTCCCTTGCGGGCGTCTGTTTCGCGCGAACCAGTTTTCGCAATGATATACCCGCGTGCCGAAAATTTCGCAGCCGGTGGTGGGCCCTCCCTCTTTTCACTTCTGCGCGCCGACTGCTCGCTCTCCTTCGCTTCAGTCCTTTGCCAGTCCTCTTTTCTCCGTTCGACACGATTCTTCCTCGCGCGCCACTCTCAATGGCCAGCTGATTTATGTCTGGTCCTGGTCCGGGGGCCATGCAAATCTTCATCGGCGAACTCGAGGCCACCGATTGTTCCACCGAGGGGTCAGCCCGTCCGACTGAGAACACCGACGACCCCCGACGTCATTCAATGACACCCTCTTCCGAATATATCTGCAGACATTCGCAACCCTCCCCACGCCGGCGATGTTCGCTTCAGCGGCGAATACGTCTCGATAAGTCTCGGTTCGTCGAAAAATAAATTTGTTCTAATCAATGAAATCGGTTTTCGTAATTTTCGCGACGAGACAGAAAACTTGCTCCTTCGTCCCGCTCGTTCGTACAATTAAGAAAAGAAATTAGTGTCTAGGTATAATTAAATGTGGAGAATATTCATAGTTCGCATCAAAATCTAGTCGTGAGAGACTCCAAGGTACCATCGTAGGATTAATTTCTATTAGTATACTGATTTCCTCATAAGTTCGTGCTGGAAATCTGATCCAGAATCTGCTCAGCTGGATCTCCAAGCTCGATCGAATTAGATTTTTTGCTTCGTGGTAAAGTATCGTATGTAGACAGCGGATCTTTATGCATTTATAGGAAAATTAAGTAAATGAAATTCAAAATTACTGGAAAATTCGAAAAATTGAAGTTATCAATGATTTCTTCTGTATTAAAACCGTTTAGGGAAGAAATAACATTTGGTTTTTATTTCTTGCAATCGATGCAGACAATTTTTATTTTGCATAAAGATCCGCCGTCTAATCATATGATATTGAGGAAGCGACGTTCGCGTAAGTTTAAGTTGATCATATTTACAAGGAAAAATAGTTTTTCGAACAGTTGCGAAATATTGTTTTTTATTTCGAGAGACGTTTGGGAATACTGCTCTAGGTTAGATGTCTCGAAATATTGTAGGACGGTGCTGCGAAGCTGCCGTGGCAGATTGTTCGTTTTCGGAAAGTGAAAATTCGGTCCAGGAAGCCACCCTCCCCCCCGAAAGCTTTCGCGTCACCGCTGCTACACTTTCGCCACATTCCGAAGGTCCCGGCTCATCCTTAGTTTTCGCTCGTTATTCACGTTCCAGCTTTCGGGGAGCGATTTTCCAGACCACTTCCCTCCTGTCCCTTCTTCCCTGTAACCAAACTCTCGCCCCGTTACACGTGTTAGAAGACGGATCTCGAGCTCGTTCCACCGAAAACGTTGCGATCTTTCGTCACGCCTGTTCACCGCCCTCCGTTCCCAGTGTTTCGGACGACACGTTTGCGATCAGAGTGGGTAGAAAACAGCGAAATCAATAGAACAATTTTCTAATTCTATCGTGGTAAATTTTTTCATTACCTCTTTAAACGAGACACTTGAATTTAAATGATTCGAAGAATTTAGAATTGAAAATTCCTTTAAAGTTTCTCTTCGACTTTTATATTTTACAAACTTGCACACACCAGTTCACAAACACCCTCGATCGTAGACGCAACACCTCTCGGCAAGAGGTAATATTTCTAGGTATAAGTAATTTGAAGAATACTTCAAAGGGGCGTGGAATATACAACACGCGTGTTCACATCGATTGTCTGTATATTTCGTTTCTCTTTTGGTTCGTCTATCGATAGACGGGAATCGATTAACATCGGAGCACGGCGGACAGAGGTCAGCAGGCCTCGACCTCGTACCCCGGTCAAAAAGCAAAACCCACCACCGACCCCAGGTATATTGTATATAAAATCCAACCCTTGGTATAAAAATATAGAAGTGCGAGAGAAAGTGAGTGAGAGAAAGAGAGAGAGAGAGGGGGGGGGTGAGAAGTGTGAGGAGATAATAGAGAAAAAGAGTGCCGCGCGGAATCTTTTTGAGGCTCGCGAGCGTACCGCTTCTCGTCAATATACGAATTTAATCTTACCTGTAGTCTATCATCGAAGACACGGAGGATCAAAATTCGTTGTCGAGGAGCTTTTCTCTTTTGTGTTGTTTGAAATAATATTGGTACTGTAATAGCGTTTCGAGAGATCCGCTATGACAGCCATATTATGGAGACCACGACGAAGTCGAAGTACATTAAATTATAAGCATATTTTTCCAATGAATTGTCGGTTCCAAACTATTGCACTACTTCAGTGAACATATATTTTTGTTACTGGAAGAGGAGGATGACGATTTCGTTGATATTCTTAAGGAAAACTGGTCCCGAGGGACCAAACTGGCGGACCACGGTTGTTGCTCGCATCAACCTGGAATTGACTATGTTCCTGTCAATTGTTTAACATTGCTTAGCTGTTTCTTAAACGCTACAGAGTGCTGAACATGTTGACGCGAATGGTTTTCAATTACCGTCACAGCCAATGTAAATACAATATTGTTTAGATTAAACTTATTTAGATTATTGTTTAAATTAAGAGGAGTAAAGTTGACTCGTCCTGATTAACAGAAGGAACAAAAATAATATACAGCACACCTCTAGTTTCTAACTTAACGATCTAACGAAAATTCTGCAAGTTCCTCAATAGCAACAAATTTTTACTACAGATTCGTTTAAAACAGAATTTAATGGACGAGACCGTGGTAACCCTTAAGTGGATTACCCTTGTAATGGAAGTTGGGTCTATTTTGACCCAGAACAATTTTCAATTAGTATGTCTGCTATTTATATTACAACAAGCTAACAATTCTTTAACGAGCGTGGATACAATTGTATAAAATAATTGTACAAAATAATCATACAAATCGTTTCCATTACTGCGAAGAAAAATTTTCCATTGTCAGTGCAACAAGAAGATTGTTGAACTGCAATTTGAAGGTCCACTTGAGGGTTAATTAACTGTCTCTGGACCACTCTGTGCACGCGAATAAATTATTAATAATAAAGGGAAGCACGGTACGCTCGTCGGACCATTTAGCTCGACGTCGTTCTGTCGGATCGGACTTACTCAGAGTTTATTATCCTAATCGACAAAGCACGAAGTACGCTATCCTAGTTTTGTACACAGTCCTTCGTCGTCGATCGGAGTGACGCGAGGAGCAAGAACCGAGCGAAACTCTGTTCGACGACGCCTGCATAAACGGTACCTTGAAGAGAGAAAGAGAGAGAGAGAGAGTGAGAGAGAGAGATCGATTCCTAGTTAAAAATGGTTGTTAGTTCCGAATGATACTGGTGAATTACGTTCCTGTCGGCCCGGATCGGCGATACGGGCCAATTGTTTTCCACGTTTCTTTGTAAACAGACCAGAATCACCGATAAAACAGGTCCGCGATAGGTAGACCACGAGAAAGAGCATAGAAATGGAGAGAAGAGAGGAGAGAGAACAACCGGAAACGGGACGTATCCTCGTGTCGAGTACCTATTTGTAAATTGAATAGAAATCGTCGCTTGATCCTAACATGCTGTCGTGTAATAATCAATTATGTCGTTGTTGTCCTTTTAATCGTAACGTACAAGAAACAAGTGTACCATGTATACATAATAACATAGCTATATGTTTGTGTCAAATTATAACGTTGTGTCGGCGTGATGTGTATACCGGAAGCTGGGAGCACGGATCTGTGGAATGGGAAAATAAGAGATCGGATCGTCGCTCGGCGTCGGCGATTTTAACATTGGAAGCGTTAAATGTGATCTGTTTGAAACTGAAAATAACTCTGAGACTTGCGGATCTTTGTGCAGCATTTGTTTTATTTGAATGAACGTTCTAACGAACGGGAAATACATTATTGCTAGACAGCGGATGTTTATGCATTTATGGCAAAAATATTGGAAAAATTTAAAGGTACTGTTATATTATTTTCGACCTATTAAACATATTAAGAAAGGAAATAAATTTCTATTTCTCTCCAATTTGTTGCAATTGACATAAAAAAATTTTATTTTGCATAAAGATCCGCTGTCTAATTATTACTTTAACTTAATGTTCGCGAAGCAGCATAGCAATTCAAGCGAAGATCCACAGTCTGGCCATTTTTCGTTTCGAATCGTACTGGTTGTAATGTACACGTCAATAACTAAATGTTCTGTCGTGAAAATCATGGTATCGGGGATTGTAGTACGAAGAAACAAATTTTTACTTTACTCTAACTTCTCGTAGAATAATATCTTATGCACTCGCATGATCGTAGAATGATTTTTGCGTCGATGCGAGCGCATAGGTAAATTTATTTTGTAATTTCTCACGCGACCAACAATTTCAAGAATCGTAGAGTAAGGAAAGAAATTCTTTCTTTAATTCAATCAATGGAATATATAAAAATGGCACTTTGCTATGAAGCTGCAGGACGAAGTTTAATAAATTGTTATCTTGATCGATTTTTGTTGCAGTATGTACACTATTCTACAGAGTTCTACATCCTTACGAAAGCTATGATTTCCATCGATCTTAGAACAACCTATAATTGGCACATTCAATAAATTTCCCGTAAGCTGCAGGGAGAAGTCAAATAAATTGCGATCCTTTTTTGTTTGCAATCTTTGTTATGAACAAATGAATTATATAGTTCCTTACACAAGCAATAGTTTCTACAAGGATCATAAAACAACCTGTACTTTCGATAAATGGCATTTTCCGTTAAGCTGCAGGAGGAAGTCTAATGAATTGAGATCGTGATTTTTGTTGCAACGTTCACACGAATAAAGGAATTGTACAGTTCCTTACGCAAGCGATGGTTTCGAGGATCGTAGAACTGCGCGAAGAACTTTAATGAATTGAGATATTGAGCTATTTTTGTTACGATGTTTATATGAATAAATAAATTCTATAGTTCTTTACCAAAGATTTCGAGGATTACAGAGAAGAACATAGAAAAATGGCACCCGGTCTGGGAACGGACGAATGTCCCTTTGAAAATGAACGATTTCAAAAATCACGCAAACGCTTCCAATGGGAGAACGAGCCGCGCGAAGTTTTCGTCGAGCATAATCGGGATGCTTGAGAATTCGAACCCCTATCCACGGGTCCCGCTCCCTCGAATACCCCCGACATCGTCGCATATGTACCTACATGTGGTGTACACTTTCTCTCTGTATCTATGTAACTAGAAGCGATGTATAGTTATAATTTTGTACAGTGAAACGGTAATCGCGATTGCGCGACGGTCGATCGTCCGAGCGAATTCCAGCGGATTCGAGCGGCTCCGTTGATCCCCCGTACTATTTTACGTTTCGACGTCACCTAAAACCGAAAGAGACGGGGAACAGCCGACGCATCCGCTCGAGAACCGCTCGCCGGACAACGATGACGACGAGACACGGTACAAATTCAAATTTTATGCCTGTATTAACTAAAGAAGAGAAGAACATAGACGAACGATCAACACTGTTCCGCGGATATATGATCGACGATATTCTCGCTACTCGCTAATTAAAAGGTATTTAGAAAACGGCCACTTGAGACACATCGTTCGAGGACGCATCGCTCGTTTGTTTGTTCCTCGGTAAGCGGCAGACTGCAATGCGACTTGGATGCAACTTGAATGCAACTCGAATGCAACATGGAATGCAACCTTGGTCGGCCTGTCGATTCGTCGACTTTGCCGCAGAATTTTTCACGATCAAGCTTCTCGTTTTGTCTCCGGTAAGACCGCAGACTCGACAAGAAACCCTCTGGGCAACAAGTCGGAGATTATCTGAATTTCAATTATTATTTTATCCACGAAAAATTGTTATGTTTTTTGATTTATTAAACCTTGCTGTACGATATCGAGTCGCGGATTTTAAGACACACCAGCCAAATAGAATAGCCGTCCTTCCTTCGATAATCTCCGCAAGATGAAGATGATACGTAGACATTTAAAAATTCTTTCGATCCTTTCATCGTTTTCAATTGTGTTGACTGATTTTTATAAAAAGAACAAAAATTATATTCGCAGTCTAAAGATTGTAGGCTGAAGTTTTAGTGGACGCGATCGAAAGAATTGGATGCTATTAATACGTAATTTTCAATTTCTTCGAGTTAATGAAGGAAGGAAGACTTGCGATCGTTAGATAGACATCAACGAAGACGATCTTGTTCTTTATTTAAAAACAGGATTTTATTCCGTTGCTATCAACGATTCTGAGAAATTATTCAAGTTCTAATTACAAATGTAACGCTACAGGAAATCGTATAGCGAATGGTTTAAGGATTTTATTCCAACATGAAATGTGGATATTCATGGCGGACCGTCTGAAAAGAGAAAACGAAGATTTATTTTGCTCCTCTGTGTCGTTGCAATGGGAGGTACACGATTTTTGTTTCGCATAAAGGTCTGCGGTCTAGCCTGAGAGGGTACAGCTTTGCGAAATTTTCTGTTTCAAGTAGCATGCGTGATTTCTGATCACTTGTTCGACAGATTACGGTAAACTGTACGAGATTTGATTACGATAGTTTAAGCGATTATGTGACGGAATCAACAGATTGACCAAGTATTTAGTTTACGACGACGGTTTTGTGATTGTACAGCAAAAATCAAGTGGCACTCGATGTATACTATGAAACTGACACTACCTCACCAGACACCTAATATATCTCAACCACAAGACTGATTTTAAATAGTATTCCTAAATAGTTAAGGGAAGAGCAAAAGGAAAAACTAAGTGGATAATTGTAATGAGAATAGAACGAATGAACGAACGAACGAATGAGAGGGAGAGAACGAATGCATGAATGAATAAAACACGGGGTATATTATATGACGAGATTTTGCGCGTACAAATACGAGTATAGACCGTTTTATAAGTAATTGAATTAATAATAGTATCTCTACCTGTAGTTAATATAATTATTATCATTATCGTAAACTACGTCGCTGCCAATGTCGAAAATTCCTACCTTGGATAAGTGAGTCGATTAAGGAAAATGATCCTTTGTATTATACGGTGTTTAATTGTAATTTTGCGATCCTTGTCCCTGTCCCTCGTCCTTTTTCCACACCCTCCCACACACGTACACACGACTACACTCGCGCGCACACAAACACGCAGACACACACACGAATTCATCATCCCGTCACCCACACACCCCCTACATTTCTCGCAATCACATACGACTCATTTGAATAAATGTTCCATCGAGTTGACTGGTCTGTCAAAATATTTTTATTATTAAAAACTCACTGTTTAATCGTTTGCGTGCTTTTTCAATCTCACACCCACTCCCTTCACTTCGTTACTGCGGCGTCCTTCGGATCCTTCGACTTTAATTTACATATTTCATTAACTTTCAATAAGAAATATTTAACTGTTTAGAGAATATTCAGAAGGACGATTAACTAAGTTATTCGTGAATTTTAAATAATTTTTTGTTCGATATTTTACTCCGTTGTTTATTGAGATATTTCAAAAAATTAATTTACTGTTCTATCATTTAGGGGTAGTTTTCACCCCCCTAATTATGAAAATCTATAAAAAAATATGTGTAGAAGACTCTTCGATATACAACCAGCAACTTGGATCGCTTGACAAGTAAGTACAGTTTATTGTTTAAAAAAAGTCTTCACCGTTACTGTGTTTTCAATTTTTAATCACAAATATCTCACAAAAGGAACAAGAAATAGTGTGGCTAGACTTTGATTTAATAATGGGTTGGAATTGCGACGGTGTCAGATAGAATTTGATTTTCTGCTAAATTGTTTCCGCGACTCCTGCAGCAAGGAAATCGACGGAGTCCGACTTGTTTTTAATGCTGAACTAATTTTAACGTTACGACAGCCGACGAGTTATTAAAACCAGAATTCCGTTCGATTGTATTTTCCCGGCATTAGTGAAAACTCTGAATACCCGCGGGAGCCTAATCGCGGCGATAGTCGTTAAAAACGAGTTAACTCGCGTCCGCTGCTGGTTTTCAATGACGAGCGGCTCGCGTCGGCCAATTAACAGGTTAGCCGTGTTTCCACACAGCCAATTAGCCGACGAATTCCAAGCCCCCGCCGCTGGACCATTACCCGTTGCACGAGCGTTGATCGCGTTAATGGATTCCGACGAATCGATTTGTCGGTACGATCCCGCGGGCATGATCGCCGGTGAAACCGCTGGTCCATTATGCTTCGTGGGGCCACGGGAAAAACCAAAAACTCCGAATAAACTGTCGCTGGGCCGCGGAGCGTCAATATTTTCACAACTCATCGTTGCATGCTGCATCGTCGACGGGACAATGCTGTTGTCGGAAACACGAGAGAGGAGAGAGAGAGAGAAAATGCATCGACCATGAGTGGATAGAAAAATGGAAAAGGGTGAATCGTTAAAAAATCATCCTGTTCGTTCGTTTCGAAGATGTTTCAGCTCTTGCACTACAATTTATTTTACAGTGAGGTCAGATTTTTCTAGAAGAAAAATATGGCTTTGTTTATTGTATACACTGTTTGTTTGCTGTAAAAATAAAGTTGCTAAACATTTAAACAGATACGTGATTTTCACACGTATGTAAACTAGCCACTTCTAGTGCCTAAGTATTAATTTCATTAAATTCATTCCATTAAACTGGAATGAAAATTTCGGTAAATTAGATACCAACATATTTAATAATATAAACAATATTTTGAATAATGGTATACCAATTTTTATTTGTTCTCGATTGATTGCTGTGTTCCTATTTGATTTTCTCACGATTTTCAAAAAAGTAAAGTAAAAGTAGCAGACTGCTCGAATGTTCATTGACTGGTCTCCGCATCAAATTGTTGAAAATCGCAATAATAAGGAATCGAAACCGGCGATCCATTATTCTTCGGAGGACCATGGAAAAATCAAAAAATTTCGAATAAACAGACCCCGACCACGAAACCGTCAATATTTTCACAACTCATCGTTGCATGCTGCATCGGCGACGCTGTCGGAAAAACGAGAGAGCACACACACATACACAGAGAGAGAGAGAGAGAGATAGAGAAATGTGGAGAAAGAGGGAAAGTGCATCGACCACGAGTGGCAAAGGGTGGATGGTTGAAAAACTGCCCCACTCACCCCCTACCCCTACAGTTTCCACCCTGACCTCTTCTCCCATTCTCTCTCTCTCTCTCTTCTTTTTTCCCACTTTTTTCTCCTGTTCGTGGTGCACGAGCTGCATTCAGCTGCGCCCATTCAATCCGCCGCGGCGAGTTTCCAAAATCTAGGATTCCACACACACGGCCGGGAAACGCGTGTGCGTTCCCGCTCGCACGTGTGTAGATACGTGCGCCAGAGAAGCTGCTGGCACTGTTAAATCGTTCGAGAGAGGGGCAGGCTCTCTGTGCCCGTGGCACAGTGACACATTATGCCGTAATGTGGGGGCACGTGGCAGATGCGGCAGATCGAGTCCGACCGGTTGGATATATATCGATGGAATCCGGCAACTTTTTCCAATTTTTCCGTCTGTCAGCTACGCCGTTCCTTGCCAACGATCCCGGTGAGTCGGCATCGTGCGATTTCCGATTGTCGGTCTCGGGACGGGCCCGTACGACGTCGTTTCATTTCCATGGACTTTTTTCTTTTGCCTCCAAGTTTGATTAATAAAGTTGCCTCACAATTTTCCTAATCAGTTTAACGTAACCTGATGACTTTTTTTTTTATCCATGCCAGAGACTTGATTTTATAGAAGTTCGATCTATCAACATTTTCTATATTCCGTTATATCGATCGCAAAAATTTAAAATAAATTATCCGTGATGTCAGCGCTACAGGTTCGACGCAATTTTAACTATTTAAGCAATTTTGCAGTTAGAAATTTCCCGACGTTTCGATCCTAATGTGGATCATTCTCAAGGGAGAAATTTTGCGTCTGTAAAATGTTGAATGTTTAAGTATAAATTTCTTGACACTTGCTTAATTAAACTGATTCTATAAATTCATTGTATCAACATTTTGTTTGTCAGCGTACCAGAAGCTTCTATATATTTCACAGAGTGGAATTTGCAGTACAGCCGGCGATGTTTACATCCGTTGAAGTCTTTATTTATCCATTCTGTCGCATCATACGCATATATTCGCTAACTTTCCTATTGCATCTTGTTTAGTTCTGTCGCTATAGATTATATAGACAATGTTACCGATGTAGCCAAATGTTAAGGATACGTCGTTCAATCACTCCGCGAGTTGGCAGAGAACGACGCTATTTTCAATTGTCGTCGGATCGGTCTATACGCGTTCGTTGTCGTTCGATTGCGGAACATTCCGTCATAGATCTCCCACCGAATTACCAAAGATTTATTTATTTTCTTTATTTTATTTATCATTTTCGGTGGATAGTGTCGATCGTAATTGTGTAACAATTTCATGAAAATCGATATCGGCGCTGGATTCGATCAAAACATTTATTTATCATCGCTTTAAACAAAATAGTTTCACATAGATATTACACTGTTTCTAAATTCTTACAGAACATTGTTTGAGAAAATTGTAAATTATTTTCAGACCTTCTATATCAGGTTTATCTGAGCAGGAACCAATGCAAAGGGGAAAACAGTACAAGCAGTGGATCGATTTATAAATATAATATTTAATATAACAACGAATACAAACGATGTTCACTCTTTGACATGTAAATAACGACCGACAAATCTGTTAAACAAAAAACATTCTATTATCCATTGCACACTCATTTTCAATTCACTTTCTCATTCTCACACAGTACTCGCCTTTGAGAAGCTTCGTTTCTAATGCATCACGTTCCTTTTCATAGTCTGGGCATTGCCATATAATATGATTTAGGTCTTGGAGTTCTGCTCCTTTCGATTCTCACGAGAAATAACACGGTGAAAGCGAATTTCGAGTAAAATGGCGACACAGTAGCCAAATGACGGGATTTTTTAATCAAACAAACAGGTATCGATAGAAGCAGCAGGACCCACTGTGTATTTTTGCGGAGGACATCGGAAAAAGTCAAGAAAAACGATTCTGCGGTCTAGTATTGTAATTATACGGATTTAATGATATTGTTATTATAATTGCACACGCTGCGTTTAAAGTATGCAACAGCAGTAACGAAACAGAAGATAAAATTAGGGATTCATTGTGTCGCAATCTGAGCCAAGAGAAGTCGTTTTACATAATAAGGATCAACCAGTCAGCCGTACAATGCCGTCCTTGCCGGTCGGTCCGACACAACCTACTATTTACTGTAGCTAAAGAGTGCAGCAGACAGCGTTCGTTCGTGTCATTTTGGACATCTTGACAAAAGCTGCACCGACGCATCAAGGATTCCTTTACGCGGCAGAGAGAACTAAGGAGCATTTTCGAGGTCAGCCTCCGGAAAAACTCGAAGGTCTCTGGACCGCTATGTTGCTACCTGAAGTACCGGTGCGAAAATAGGTAAACACATGCCGACCTACCCCTCCTTCGCCTCATTTGCTGCGTCGATGCAGATCAAATAGAAATTCTTAATAACGATTTTTACAATGATAATCAATGAATCCGCCAATAAATTTTAATACCGAATCTATCAAATACACATTGTAACATTGAAAATCAAATAAATTTACTATAATACAATTGTGCATTTAAAAATGAATGGAAAAGCACATAAAACAATTAAAACCATCGGAAGAATTTGAGGATGCGACCACGTCATCTTCAACTTATGAAAATTATTAAGAAAAGAAATTCCTAAAATTGTATAAAATTGATAAAGAAAATTTATTATTTGTATTCATTATTATATTTTTATTTTGCGTAAATAGATCATTTTAAAGCTGTTTAAAAAAATAAAATCGTAAACGTATCTATAAACACGAATCGAAACATGTACATCTGCCACACACAAAGAAAAAAATAAAATTTCGAAACAGAGCACAAGAGTGATACAATGGGTTAAGAGGACTTTCCCGTCTAACCACCCCCAAGACGTCTGTTCGTCGACGAGACGTAAAACGATCGTTAAACAGAGCTTAATGGACAGAGAGGAGACCGAAATTTTCTCGACTCCGGGCAACTAGTTCGCCATAAATTTTCCATCTCGTTCTCCTGCGCTCGGACGTGAAATAATGACGTCGTGTGCACGCCACGCGTCCCTAAAAGCAACCAGGAAAGCCAGAAGGAGCCAAACCTCCTCCTCCTCTCCCTCTTCCGTTTCCACTTCGAGCTCGTGTGCTCTCCTTATATGTGTACATACCTATTTTGTTTTTTTTTTTTGTCTTTCTGCCAGAAAAAAGCTCCTTTATATCGCGCGTGCTGCCACGAAGAAAGAGAGAGGGATGAAAGGGATCCTGACTGGCACCCCTTGGGCCCTTTCGTTGACAATGCATCAATCCGATGCAGCGTCCCAAGAAACGCGATACCATTTACCGGGAGAAACCCAAAATTACGTGAAATCCAGGCATACGTGCTCGCCTATTGGGAGCTGGCATGACCGCTGCGATCTAACCCCGAACCAGTACAATGAGTCCCGCTAACTTGGTATAGTAATTGCTGCCGTGGGCCTGTCGATACGCGATAACCGAAAAAACAGTGGATCCAAGAAGTATTTTATTAATAAAAATTGTCAACATTTGAACGGTAATAATTTCGTAAAAAATAACAACAGGATCATAAAATTTGACTCATTTCAAAGCTGGAAGCAGAGGATTTCGAAATCCATCGTTCATTTTACTCCAAGATTTTTTTTCATGACGTAGCGAGCGAGAAACCGAAGACGCGTTTCTTATTGAAAATGTTACACGTTTAAACGTCTGTGAAGAATTTGAAACATTTTTCTTGCGACTGAAACCAACGTAGATTTCAAGATTGAAGCTTCCTTTTTACAACGGCACCTTGAAAATTGATGTACGATTTTTTTTCACTACAAAAATGAGGAACAAATTCGGTCCTGTATGGCCCCCTTGGTGTAACTTATACTAATTCACAGAAGATTGGCACAGCAAATCGTTGGTAATATTTTCCGTGTAAAACCGTGCTAATATGCTAATTAGCTCACCAAAATAGCCACGGACGTTTCAAACTGGCCGTGTCACGAATGTTCCGGGAACAGACGTGAAATTCGAATTTATTGGTGCGGGCCCGCCGCTGCTGGTCCGCCCTCTCTTCTCTCCGCCGTTTTTTTTTCCAGTATCGGCTCTTAGATTCCATAAACGGCCTAAATTTAAATGACTTCCCTTTTTACGGAAGTCAGCCTCCCTCCCGCCATATGTCGGGACAATGAAGAAAAAAATCGACGGCCCTATTTCGGGCAGCGTCGGGCACGAGACGGTGTTTCGCTCCGGGCGTAACCTTCGTCTATTCGGGGCCAATTCGGGGCCATTTTCCATACAGACTATATTCTAGTTACTTGGCTGGATGGTAGCGTGCCTGGGATGTTTATCGATGGTCGTTTCCCTGTTCTAATTAAAAAAAAAAATGTAGTTTCTCTTGACCATCTCTCATCCCCTAACCCAGACCAGGTACTTCCGGAAGTGAATGTTCTGGGACAGACACGCTAAGAATGCTTCTGAAGTATGAGTACGAGAACAATGGAGCATACTGGGTGAGTTTATAAATCCGAGCGATGATCTAACTCTGCATTATTATTCAGCATGTTAACATTTACCCTTGATTTTTGAAATACTTCCCACAAATTCCGTGTTCACGTGAATGGCCACTTGATAGAGTACACGAAGCGCCAACATCATCTTCGAAGACCTGTAGCGCTGACATTACGGATAATTTATTTAAAATTTTTGTGATCGATACAACGGAATATTTATCATCTTCGAACGTTAGATTATGCTTTTCGCAGAATCATTCCTCTGAAGATCATTCGAAGGTCAGCATATTAATATGATTCAGCATTAATCGAACCACATCGTGCAATTTAAAACATCGACGACGACCTTGATGTGTCGAAAGATATGACCTTGAGAAAAATATCGTCTACATCGCAATAATTGCCTCACTGAAGCTTCTTTTCTGTTTGTTACAGATTCTGTCTTATCATTGAAAACAAGGGAGATATTTTTCAGGTGAAAATTTTCGGTGACTCACCCTGTATTTTCGAAACTCGTTTTCCAGCGAACTGGGAGACGAAGAGGAGGGGATGGAAAAAAAGGACAATAAGCTCGCTCTCTCTCTATCTATCTCTTTTCTCTCTGTCTAGAACGAGGCCCGCTCTCCAGGCCTAATTATACAGCACACGCCAAATAAATGGGCCCCGTTCCTCGAACCACCGTTGGCTCTCGGGAGTCGAATGCTCAGTTCTCGTGGCACATCTAACGATAAGTAGCCGACCATATGGCGAATCCTTTTGCCACGAGTCAAAATCGCTAGACAGAGGGAACGGTCGCGACCTTCGGCCATCCTTCGTCACGAAACAACGGATCGACACGGAAACACGTAATGACTTGTTCAGTCATTGTTCAACCCTTGTGCACTTCCTCGCGATGCCAGAAGTCGTGGAGGAACACTGGCCAAATACTTGGACACTACACAGAGGTGAGCAGAAATCGATTTTGTTACCATTTCTTTTTAATTGATTGGTAAAAGTATCCATAATCTTTACTTGTTATTTAGTAATCTGTCATTTAAAATGTAGATTTTTTTGACAGCTGTTTTTTATTAACGGACCTTTATGCGAAATAAAAATTTGCTGCTTTAATTGCAAGAACTTGGAATTTAATAAAAAGATATCTCTTTAAAAATCGTAAAAAATTGCTGATAATGTACTAGTATTTTTAAATTGTACTGATATCTTTATTGTTCTGCGTCTTATCCATTTGCCATAGATACACAAAATCTGTGCTTCAATAATTCTGTCCAATAATTAAACAAAAGGTTTCATCAGTTTTTAACGGATACTATCGTTCTCTTTATTCATGAAAAAAAAACCGAGAATATAGTGAATATTCAGTTGTGGCAGTCGTGAATGTTTAGAATAAAAATCGGCTAGTAACTGTAGCGTATTTTTCAACAGAAATCACATGCATATGTAACAATAGCAACCGTACGATTTATCCGTTTCTAGAAAATCCATAGTAAAATGAAAACAGTACATGTTGTTTCACGTTTTTCATGTTTGTGTTTGATAGAACTGCATGAAAATCTTCGATACAGATATATAAAGCGTTGGCATTCGATTAGTTCATAAATTTCTGCAATAAAAATATATGAAATACCTGCAGCAAAGGTGTCTTTTCATTTAAGACTGTAAGAAATTATTCGTCCACTAGATAATTGCAAGAATAATATCATTGTTCGGTAGCATAATCAGAGAAGTATGGTCTACAATTTCGAAAAATTTTAATGAGTCGCCTGTACAATTATTACGAGCGTCCCATAGAATCGGACATAAAACATTGAAAGGACATTAGCTTAACGAGTGGCAGTCCTCGCAGAATTTCGAATCCTTCCCAATCACATTTATGCTAGATTCCATAATTCAAAGAACCAGAACGTTTCAAAAGCCACGGATTAAACGCCACTCGCTCCCTTACAGAAAGTTCGAGTCCCCACGGGAGTCCATATAATAATACGATATTAAATTCAGAATTGATCTTGATAACGAAGCCCAGGACGTAATGTCCTCCTCGAAGCCATGCCCTGTCTCTTCTATGTCGGCTCGGAATACAAAATCGGATGTTTGTTGCGAAGAGTGCATAATAAATCAAGAGAGAAAACAATTCGACGAGCCTCCAAGAACCAAGTCTCGTTATGCTACCACCAATTTCACTGATCCTCGGATACGCCTAACAATCTCGCATTAACTGCAGAATCATCCCTTTGTTCTCGACGTTCGATTAATTCCTCGGGAACTGCGCGGTACATTTTCATAATTTTCATCAACCTACAAACATTCGGTGGACGTTGAATATCTTTTTCTGTTAAACGTAATCAGTCGTCCGATGAAATCGTGTACACAGCGAGGCGGTAAAGACCATAAACAAGCGTCGACTTCTCCGCATCAATAACTAAAGCACCGCGAACCCGGTGTTGCGTCATTGTTTCAGCAATTGAGCGACATTTCCTCCAGTCTTTTGAGAAGCTAACTTTGTTAACGGTGTCAGTCCAACAGAAGACGGCAACGGGGTTGAAAATTTGATTAGGACAAAGCAGCTCGCGGGTCGCTAATAAACTTTTAATAAAACCGTTCAATTCGTTCCGGAAAGAGAACAACGAGGCAAGGAGGTCTGTCTGGAGATTCAAATGCGGAAATGTCACCGCGGAAAGGCAAGTTCAGTGACACGGCCAGGGAATCGTTGCTCGGAGTGTTTCCTCGAGAAAACGAAGAACGCGATTTTCCATTTTCTAAACGATTCTTAGGATTTTTCTTACGAAAGCTTGTTCGACATTATTTTAATTGTTTATTTGTACCGGACAATTTTTAAAACTGTCTCTGTTGTAAAAGAAAGCTTTAAAAATTTAGCAAAATTGTGAAATTGAAAATTGCAGGAAAATTTCAAAAGTTGAAGACGTCAATACATGATTTCTCTCGTCGATTAAAATTATTAAGGGAAGTACATTCTATTTAGTTTCTATTCCTCGCAATTGACACAATTTAACTATTAGGAGTTTTACTGCTGCTGATGGATCCATTAAAAAATCCTCATACAAGGACCATAGATCTTTTCGTAGATCCTACGGTTTCTGTGCCTGTGTGTGTACGGAATTCTGAATTTTTTCTGGAAAAAGAATTTCGCAGAGATTCGCCTCGGCAATAAGTAGAAGATTTTGTTGCGCGAGCACGGGGAACTTTCTTCGATAAAATCGGCGATGTTTCGTGAGCGCGCCGAGGTTTTCACCTGCTTTTCCTATCTTTACGAGCTCGCGCGTTTATCGGCTGTCATCTTAGCGGGCTGTTGGCCCAGCACTACCACCAGTCCAGGTGACAGGTGCCACGTTCTATGCGGAATCGTGTCGGCCTCGGCCGAAATAGCGCGGCTAACGAGTACTAACTCGGTTCCACGTACGGTTTCCGGCAGAACGAAACGGCCCTCGCGCGGCGCAACACCGTAGGAAAAAGATCGTAAAAGTCGAGCCCATATCGACAACGAGACACGTAACGCCCGGTAAATCAAGGATGAGCCACGACTTCCGCGGTTCTCGCCATTTAGACCGGCGTCTATTAATCTGGAGTCCGACGAACGAACCGTCAAGAGTAAACTGTTTGAAATTGTCTTACAAACCCCGAGGGACCGCAAGTTTCATCCGGGATGATGCAGAAGATTGCACGAAAAAATTAACGATTGCTCGTATTCCCGTTGAACAGACGGATTTTTGTGGAAAATTCGAATCGTCTGCATCTACCGCAACAGACAGCTGTCAGACGGACATTTAAGTCTTCGGCTACGTTCACACCAAGAAGCTACTTCGAGCAACTTCTCTTCTCTTCTGCAACTCGGTTCTTCGTTTGTTCGGTTTTTCAGTTGATTAAAATTTACGATTTCGGTCTTCTGAATTTTTCAGTCCGATTAGTTTTTATTATCCACTTCTATACGACCAAGTATTCTCTTCCGATCCCATACTGAAAATATTCTCCGAACCAGAAAGAAATTCTAATTCAATCGAACATTAAGCGAATGAAACGTTATTTTAATTACAGAACTGCTAAATAACAGGCCGATATCGCAAGGTTCAAAGTTGGCTTCCTTTAATCTACTCGAACAATCGTATTTTCGGAAAGGCTATCGGTTTTGTAATTGGTATTCGACCTCCGACACTGTCTCGTGAGATAGCAGGAGATAATTCATAGACTTTTTGTTTGTTATTTAATCGATATTTACTAAAACAAAATCGAAATTGCAGAAAATAATGATAATTTTTATGTAAGGATACAGTATTTTGGCATAAAATTTGTGTCAACTGAATGTTAAGCGTCGAAATAATAATAATTGGCACACAGAGATATCGTAAAAATATGCCACATCTTTGGATCGCTGAAGGTCTGACGCAAAAATTGTCCTTGACCTTGAATTTCAAGGTAAAATTTGGTTCATCAATCTAAATTCACTTGAATCTACTTGAAAAAACCAAAACCTTTTGTTTAGTTACCAAATAAAAATGTTGACCTTAAAATTCAAGGTCAAGGACAATTTTGCAACTTTTTGTTACCTGATCTTGACCGATCCAAAGATGTAGAATACGCTTATGGCAGCCAAGACCAAATTTCTTTACACTCTGTAGATTCTTACGTAATTATGCAGAATTACTAACAAATAATATGTTTCTTGAATAGCCAGTTAGAAAATATCGAATCGATATAATATGTTTACGATTAGATAATGTGAATTTGCGTTTGTGAGAAAAATGAGCAGACGAAATATCGAAACAGCAGTGAGATTAAAAGAATTTAAGAATATTAATACACTATTTTTAATTTACACGATTATTCAATACGTGACACACGAAAAGAGCTTGGGTCAATTTCGACCCAGAGAATGAAAATTGTCTACAGCGGGTCGTCCGACGGATCGAACGGTTGGAATAAAAAATATCGACGGCGAGCTCGTTAAATCAAATTTCGCGGCAAAGTGGCAAAAGGTCGGCGTGTCTCTCGGCCCTTCGAATTCGGTTACCGTAACACGATCAAGAAATACGAAGGTCCGTCCGTTCGGTCGAATCCTTACGAGGCGAGGAGGGCTGCTGGACCCTGGACCGTTTCTTGCTCGCGCCTGGGATCCGGCACGGGGACAGCGAAGCGTGCGGCGTTGCAGGCTGCAGGGGTTGCTTTTCACGGGGGTGGTTCTCGAGGGGTTTGACAACCCCTTGGTCTACTACGCCGCGGCGGTGTCACCTAAGCAGCGGCACCCCTTCTTGCGCCGCGCCTTGGATCGTTTCACGTTCGAATCCGCCTTTTTACGAGGGCCGAGCTTACTTTTACGTGGAACTTGTGGCCGATACCGGCGTTTCGCGCTAGGCTACGTGATTGCGTACCGAAACACCACTGTAACAGTCTCTTGCTCCTTCTACCTCTCTCTCTATCTCTCTCTCTCTCTCTCTCTCTCTCTCTCTCTCTGTAAAATACACATCTTTACGAGACCATTCCGCCACGCCGATTCCGCACGCCACTGTTGTTAATCGGGATCCGAATGGAAACCTGCGAACGGCCGATTTTTCGTGGCTGGTTTCAGCAATTTTTATCGGACATTTGCAACTAGAGGATTTTCAGAAATCTTCGAGGTCCGGTGAAAATAATACTCATTAGTAGACTGCGGATTTCGTGCATTTACGGGAAAAACGTGCTGGAGCGATTGAAAACGAAACGATCTTTTACCTAGCTGCAGTGTCTTGCGATTGACGCAGACAATTTTTTGTTGCTACCGCGCAGCCATCGGAGAACGCACAGGTAGATAGAAATTCTCCTGTTCTTCTAGGAGATTATTATGCTACAGAGAAATTCTAATCGCTGCGAAAACCACGAAACCTCCGACCTCGAGGAAGGAGTCGGTAAGTCTTGATATTTAAATGAAACATAAAGGGGTCAGGGGGGTAGGGCGGGGGAGTAGGAGGTACAAGCGATAAAGGGGCAGGGAATGACGATAAATTACAAAGTTTCCTATTCGGCGGGTGGGGGGAGGAGGAGGAGGGGGTACAATGGGGAGCCATTTATAACGGGCTGATAGACACGCGAAATCTTTCCCCGATCCTGGTGGATGTGGATACGCTCCGTTTCCTTCCTCTCGTCGAGTGCACCAGATATTCGGTAGAGTTAAGTTCGCCCCCAAATCAGGAAATATGAAGCTCCGATCGTGCTTTCGTATATCCTCGAAGGAGAGGAGGGTGTGCTCCGGGGGCTCCGCGGAATATCCTTCAGACTGTAAGTCGATGCATATTTCAGAGACTCAGCCGCGCTTTGTTCCGGAATATGCTCTGGGCGAACGTTCTTCCTTCCACCGTGTTCCCTCTCTCCTCTCCTATCTCGTTCTTTTGCATTCCCTTTGACCAGTTCCCTCCAGCCTAATAACACCCTTTTACCATTCCCGATATCTCTTTCCTTCTTTCTCTCCGGCAACCTGGAATCTGTTTAATGTTCGCGATATCGGCTCTCCTACTGATGAAAGCGGGCCCGGAGTTTTTTGTTCAGCACGGAGCACCCGGAGTCTCCGCAAAATCTAATTTCACAAAGGACACCTTCGCGAGGCGACGCGTCGAATTCAATGCGGATCATTCGCCGCGGCTACTAGACACGCGAACTTTACCTTGACCGGTTGCGCTACAGGTTACAGTAATTAGACATTCTTTGATGATCGTTACTTCTCAAACGAAGGAATCGGATTCGCGAGACTCGTGCGAATTAAACTGAGAATTGCACTGGAAATTGAACCAAAAATTGGACCAGCCATCGAACTGAGAATTGCGAATAGAACTAGAAATTGAACTGAGAATTGAACTGGAAATTGAACCAAAAATTGGACCAGCCATCGAACTGAGAATTGCGAATAGAACTAGAAATTGAACTGAGAATTGCACTGGAAATTGAACCAAAAATTGAACCAGCCTGAGAATTGCGAATAGAACTAGGAATTGAACTGAGAATTGCACTGGAAATTGCATTGATAATTAAACCAAAAATTGAACTGAGAATTGCACTGGAAATTGAACGAAAAATTGAACTGAGAATTGCAATAGAAATTGAACCAAAAATTGGACCAGCCATCGAACTGAGAATTGTGAATAGAACTAGGAATTAAACTGAGAATTGTACTAGAAATTGCACTGGAAATTAAACCAGAAATTTAATTGATAGCTGCAGTGACAATTCCACTAGTAATTGAACTGAGAGCTCCGCTAGAAATAGAACTGAAAATTTCACCGAGTATTCCGCTTGAAATAGAACTAGGAATCGAACTAGAAGAAAATTTATATCTATTGTTTACCTCTATATTCTCCAGTGGCTGTGCACCGACAACAACAAAATAGAATTTTCTTTCAGTTTGAAAGAAACCAAAATGCCACACACGCGCAATAGAATCTGTTCGAAATGCGTAACACGAGTCTGCCTCGACGTAGCAAGGGATTAAAACAAAGGAATGGGATCGAGCGTTGTCTTCGGGATAGGGTACGAATTCAGTCGTCCGAGAATTTTGCAAGTTAGTCGCAGAGATTAGGCCAGTGGTCGGCAAACTCTTTAGTCGAAAGAGCCAAGTATCAGCAGTACAACGATTTAGATGTTTCTGTCGAGAGCCAAATTTCTTTACGAGAACCCTGTTTTTAGAGGTCGGTTAAAGCTAGGTACACTAAATAAAACTAGATATATCATACTCAGTAATAATCTTAAATTGCTCTTTAGTTGAATTTCGATCTAACACACTGATTGAAAATAAAATCAGTTTATTTGAAACAAATCGTTCGTGGAAGATCCGCACTCGAGTATCCAAGGAGCCACAGTTTGCCGACCGAAGCAACGATTAGGCGAAGCAACGAACAATAGTTTCGTAACATTTACGCGAAAAGATTAAATGAAATAAAAATTCGTAAAAGTTCCTGTATCGAGTTCTCTAACCATTACCAACGGTACTCTACATGAAAAAATCTACTGGGAAATGTGGTCTCTTTCTCCAGAACCTATTCCCGGCGTGCCTCGCGAAACGCGTCTCTCGGATCGCGATTTCCCTGCAGGAGGAACGCGTTCGATGGGGTTCGCCGTTGATCTTCTTCGCCCGGGGTCGGGATAATTCGGACCACGGCGGACTTCCACGGACGGGAACGACGGACCCGTCGGACTGACGGACGGGCGGACGTAGAAACGAACGAACAGCGGACGGGGTAGAGTAGTTGCTATAGAAACACTAATTCCGTCTCTGTCGTACCAGCGCGCGGCGCGGCTCGGCTCGGCGCGGCGCGGCGATCCCTGCAGCCGAGGGAAGAAAAAATAGCGAGGGTGAAAAACCTGGGGGTGACTCAAATAAAAAAACGGATCAATATTAACTCTTTTTTCAGGGGCGGATGGCCCACCGGGTGGGGATGCCTCGGCGCGGTGCCCCTCTCTCCTCTTGCAGCAACCTTTCTCTCTTTCTCTCCCCGTTTCTCTTTGCCTTTCTCTTTCTCGCGCCACCTTTTTTTCGCGACCCTCTTTTTTTCACCCTTCCAATGGTCCTTTCTCCCTTCTCCCCCCCCCCCTCCCGCCCCCACGCAGCCCCCGCAGGATCCTCTTCCTTATCCCGAAGGCTCCAGGACGAATACAAAATTAGCGTTCGCGATCCGAAAGTCCTTCCCGTCGTTGTTTCTTCGTACAGGCGCGGAGGCACAACTCGCGACACTTCTTGCGCGAGCGAGCGCGTGTAAACACGTTCAACCTTCCGACGACGGTGCCCGAGTCTGTTTCGACCCGAACCGTAGCGAAATCGTCGTTCCACCGTCGTCTGTCCCTGATTTCCGCAGCTTGACGCACTGCCGATTACTTGATCATTTTTAACCCTTTCGGCGATTTCTCCGCCGCGCCGAAAATGTGCACGGCAGATAATAATTTAAAAGTTTCAGAATTAACTTTAGATGACATTTTGTGTGTGCCGATTTTACATTTACGTAAGCAGCCAGCGTTCCGAACGCATATATCTATCTGTATTAATGTTTCCGACGCTCGAAAACATTAACCTTTTGCACTCGAGTGGCGACTCAGAGTCGCCACTAAAAATTGCAATACCATTATTAAAAATATTGTTCATATTATCAAGTATATTAGTATTTAATCAATTATTAAACATTTAAGTATTGTATAAGGTATTATACCAGTGCCAAATCCATAAAATGAAGAAAAATAATATAAAATGGAATTATTCTAGGGAGCAAGAAATGTTTAATTTTCAAGTTAAAATAGCTGCGAATGCAAAGGGTTAATACAGATTTTATCATTTTGCGATCGATAAAAAATTGAATTATATAATTATATGGGGTTAAATAATAAAGAATGTGGACTGTAGTCGCCATGGAGAGCGACCATGATCGCCCGTAGAAATAAAAATCTGTGGTCCACGGTTAATCTCGTCCATCCATATCGGAAGAACGTCGTGACATAGCTACGTGTGCCGGCAACTTGCTTCTTCTTTCTTCTGGGTTCTACCTTGTTCTTCCTCGAAATTTTTCGGTTCCCTGTAGATAAAGGGGGACCGGATCGGACCGTTGCGAACACGTTTGGGTTAATGGTCACCGTGAAAGTTTAAGTGCCGCCGAAATTGCGGAATCCGGACGCGGAAACGAGAACGCGGACGTTGATGCGGGGATTATCCGCGGGTACACGTTCCGATGGGGGTGGTGGTTGTTTTATGGGAACTGCTGGTGATTCGAATTTGTAGGTGGAAATTTCCGGTTTTTCACAGGTTCACAGGGTTTGTAGGGGGAAGGTGTGCAGGTTGGAACAAAATTTTTGGGACACTGTATATATGACCAATTTTTTTACGTATCTGTAAAAATGTTATAATTGGATTTGAGGATCTTTATGCACTTATGTAGAAATTTGTTGGTTGAAATATAAAGCATAATTTAAGAATATTGTAATGTTGTTGTGAATATTTAGTAATGTTAGTAATGTTTCCCTTGTTCGACGGTTAATCGTGTTTTCGATAATTTTTTAGTGCCGGATTGGACGTATTGTGGAAAGGGTCGATCGAAAAAGGATTTGGCGTGGCGTTCGCAATCTACTAATAAATATACGAGCTGAAAAACGACCTGTTTGTGTACCTGCGATCCGTAACACGTATTTGGGCGGTAAAGGATCGCGATTTAATAGTGTGGCGCGGCAAAATACTCGATAAAGATTGATGTATTGCCGGTTTCCCAATGTTCCACACAGCCGAGGGATCGGAGCACAAAGAACCTACCAATACACGGGCTGGCGTGGCACGATTTGTTCCTCGGTTTTCGATCGGAAATGGTTACGGCACGCGTCACGGACATATCTGTCCCCATTGTTTCATTCATATTCTAAAAATGGTTGTAATATATAGACGTCGCGAGAACGATTACGCCTATATAATTATATAACACTAATACATTAAGAATATTCAATTGCATATGTTAAATACGATAAATATTCAATTTTTATCGATCGTAACGTCGAATTACTCGTCGAACGGTGTAACTGATAATGGCTTTTGATTAAATAATTTTAATTCTCATCCAATTAGTTTTTCTCCGAAGATATCAAATTCGCAGTCTAATCACTGGTCCGGTGATAAAAAAAAATAATGTACGCGGTGAATTAACAATTTAATTCTACAGACTGGATGGTAGAACGATGTAAAATCGAGTGATGTACAAGTTCGTTTACAAAAGTTGTCAAAGCAGGTAGCGGAAGTTTATTTCTGGAACGCACTGTGTCATTTGTTTGAAGCGGAGCAGTGCATACAGGAATCCCACCATGATTAACAACGCATACTGTACCGTAAAACATTATTTCCAATCGCATTATAATATTGTTCCATGCGTTCTATTTATTGTGCTGCGATGTTAGAATCCCATTATGAATTATTTATAAATCCTTAGGCTACGCAATTTCACACATTTCCGGATGAATGTGTAAAACAAGTATACAATTACCAAGCGATACGTTAAAAAACAAATGTCTAGAACATTTTCGAGAAGAATTATTTAATCGATTCAAATTGACACGCGTACAAATCTTCGTTTTCATCTCTCATCAGAGACAGAGATTTCCAAGCAGCATCTTCCACGCGAATCATCCTCAATAACGAGAACAGAGGCTCGGAACGATCACCGAGCAAAATCGTCGAAAATAGGTCGTCGCTGGTTAATCTCTCGCAACATCCTCGAGCATGGTGGTGTAAAATAAAAAAGGGAGAGCAGGAGAACGAGAGAGTGAGAGAGAGAGAGAGAGAGAGAGGACTGGCCGAGTTCCTCGAAGTCAGCGAGTGCGTCCTTGACTTCCGGCCGACCCTTTACAACCCTTCTTTGCATTCAGTGGCCTCGAAAGCGTACCCTTTCACCCTGCGCTGCCCTCGCCACCGTAACCAAAAGAGCCCCCAAACAAACAGGCATTTCCATGGTTACGCGCAATTACCGGGGTTGACCAACGACTAACTACCCGCCTTTGAGTTTCCACCTTGAAGAACGAGCAGCAACGCCGCCGGTAAGCAAATCGGTCAGGGGTCTCGAAATCGAACGCGTTGCAGAAAACTCTGGCAAATGGGGAGTGAGTGAGAGTAAGAGAGAGAGAGAGAGAGAGAGAGACCAGCCAATATGCAGTAAATTCGCGCGATCGCGCGTGCCCTAGTTTTGATCTATTTCCCCTTTAACGCGTGCCCTCTTTCTCCCTTTCTCTTCCTCTCGCTGCACCTCTTTCTCTCGTCCACGAGCATCCTTTTTATGGATTACACTTATGCGGATGCCAGGCCGGTCTTATCGATATCCACGCAGCCGCATAAGGAACCGAGCATGAATTTTACTTGGAGGTGAACGTTCGCCTATTCGTAGTAGTAGTACTGTTGCTGGTGGACTGCGAGAAATTTATCGTCCTGCCAAGGTGGAATTGTTATCCCAGGCCTAGGGGATGATTCTCCGCGTGGGGTGCTTCGCGTGATCGTTTCGATCGGTTTGCTGAGGTGAATGAGGTGCGAGTTCCGAGGAATGAGGAGAGAGAAAGAAAGAGTGTTTATGGTTTTTGAATGCTTGTGGTGCGAAGCGATTGGGAATTTTCGGATGGCAGACAGTGAACATTGAAGTTTTCAGAAGGTAGGCGGAATACGCGTTGGGTCACTTTCGATTTTAGTCAGGGTAAAGTTATTCAATATTTTGTGGAATAATTGTGTTAAACGTTATATAATTTTAATAATTGAAATATAATTTTAGTAATGAAAATATAATTTTAATATTGAAATATAATTTTAATATTTGAAATATAATTTTAGTAATGAAAATATAATTTTAATATTGAAATATAAATTTAATAATGAAAATATCATTTTAATAATGAAGATATAATTTTAATAATGAAAATATAAATTTAATAAAGTGCGAATAAGGTAAAAATATTTACAAATTGAACGTCGACGAAATTATTGAGAGAATTATTAAGATTTTAGATGGAAGAATCGTTCGATTGTTTTAATGGTCGTATCAGTTGTCGCAAAAGATCTTAATTGAATCATTTGAACAAATCTAACATAACGCAACGGTATTGAAAACAACCCTTTATTATAAACTATTACGACTGGAAGGAAAATGGTGATATAAAATTGTGGATATAAATTGGCATAAATCATAACACGTTCATAGAGATTGCTGGAAGGGTGAGCTACCGGTAATTTATTTTCGACGAGGCGGTTTTCAATTTCATCTTTCCAGACTCTATTCCTGTAGTAGTTCGAGGGTCCATAGCGGCGGTAGTCCCGCAGGAAAAAAATCAATGGCATCCATTCCATTGACATGCACGAATGTGTTCAAGTCCAAGGTCAATAGTCCTTTTGAAATCAATCTTCCCGCAGCTCTAGTTGCGGAAATTTTTTAGCTATACATATATCTCACCCTATATTCCTTCTCCACGTCTCTAACTATGCATTGTTAAGAAAAAAAAAGCAAATTTACCTTCAACATGCAATTTACCGTACTATGTTATTCATACATTTTTACGTAAAAAATTTCGTAAAGATCTACAAAAACGAAGTGGTCGATTCCCATTGAAAAAAGTGAAGGTGATTGACCTCCAACTTGACTTTACTACAAAGTACGATTTCTTTTAATATTTTCAATATTGAAAATGTAGGAAGCTCGTTCGGAACATTTTTTGTTCAATAATTTGACTAATTTTTGGACCACTCTGTACGTTCAATGTTAACTCTTTCAATGGAGTAACGTTCATAACAATTGAAAAATTGACAAAAAATCTTTTCCACAATTTCCCACGAAGGTGTCTCTATTATTCCAGCAATTGTAAAATAAGAAACTGGCTGTAGAGATGGCAGTCATCGTCAGAATCGCTCGCTGTCGAACACTCGAACAGCGAGAATCGCATCGAATCCGCCGATTCAAAGATCGAACCTCGATAAAAATTGTCGCGGTGGGAATAAACGATTTTCGCGAGAAGATTCGCGAACGATCGTCGATGTCGGACACACCCTCCCGTCTTCGGTGGCTGTGTAACCTATCTCGGAGGGCCCGGCTATGAATTCCTCACAATGGAAGGCTTGTATAGCGGATATTTTATCGTTTATGGGTGGGTACCACGGTGTGCCACGGCTGATTTACATAATAGTAGCCGGTACCGAAGCATGCGACTTACACCTATAGCTATATAAAACCGCGACTCATCATGATTTATGCACGGACAAAGCCGTCGCGCGTCTGTCGTCTACGCACATACACCACAATTCTCATCCGGATATCCGTTTTTATTTCTTCCTGCACTATCCTTGTCTCTTCGCACCCGATAAAAAGGGGAAAACGCAATTTTCCAATCGTAACAAATAAGGGTAGGACTCTAGAGGCGATTCATATCGATTTTAAGGCACTTTCGCACGGTGGTAGTACTTGCACATGTTTCTATAATTATATAAATTGTATATTCTACATATCTGATATATTAAAACAGTTCAAAGTTACATACATTCGATACTCATTAACCAATTAAGCGCGTTTGACGTGTATACACGTCCGACCAAATCTCTAAATTCGAAAACTCGAAATTTCAATATAAAATGTAATAAGAATATTATTTGGTAGTAAAATATAATAAGAATATTATTTTTCAACAATGTGAATTTTTCATCGAATAAAAATTCTTCCTCCTTTTTGGTAAAATTTATAATACTCGTCATTGCTTGATTTTAATTCAGCATTCTATAGGGGATTTTTAAAATTCGCACTAAACTGGTTAAAGTTCATTTAATAACTTGGCAAAAGGTAATAGAGCAGAATGTAGAATATGTTATATAAATCTATGAATAAGTATCTTAATTTTTTAATCGGCAGTGAACGCGTTAAAATCGAAGACGACCGTTTCGGGTTCTTCCGTTGTGAGACACTCGCCGAAGCTGCGCGGTTAATCGAGGCGGCAAGGGTCGCAGGAAATCGATCATTATTCCGGTATAATTAATGATATGCAAACGACTTGAGCGAATCAAGGGCATGATTTATTCGCGCGCCGAACGACGACGAGCAGATGTAACCTGATTTGACGGCGGCGCTCACGCCCAGTGATTCCGAGATTAATTCAGTGAACATGAACGAGCAACTAGCAGCCAACCTATCGGTTAAATGTCCTCCCTTAACGCGGCCATAAATTAAATAAACCCACCCCGCAGATGGACGCTGTCGAACCACGGTCGGCGGGATGAAATCCAAAATTTTGAAAAATGTTTAGATACACCGCGGAACTTGACGCAAAATAAAAATTCCCAAAAGCAATTCTAATTGCTTCGAATGGTTGTAACATAAATTTGTTCGGTTGCAAATACGAATAAGTTTTTCTAGACAAATTTTAACCCCTTACCGTGCCATTTTCTTTACGGTTACAGCGACTAAAACGTCTTCGTCCCCAAAAATGTCGTAGAAGAGAAAAAGAAAATATTAATATTAATCACAAAAACAAATCAAATTTTATTTCATCCAAAAAGTAACATTTGTTAGACTGTTTAAAATATTCATCACGAGTCTGACTCGTCAAAATACGGCAAGGGGTTGGTCGAATCAAATGAAATTCTACGTTCAATAGGAGCCTTCTTTACAGACCACAAAGAAACAAAAATCGTACTAAATTCTTTAGAATTTTATGCTCTAACACTAGCATTTTCTGAAAATTTTCGACCGCATAAGGATCCACCGTCAAGTGATTATTTGACAAGACATCCGCGAGGATAAACAGGTGCGTTCGATTCGATTGCTGCTAATAAATGTCGCGTCGGTTTTGTGCGGCGAAAAATCGAGCACCGTGTGGAACGTGTCGAGAGCAAGTAGCCTTTCGCTGAAAGAGTCCGGGCCCGGCCCGCGCGCAAAACAAAACGAGGAAGATCCACGTTGACCCGTGTCTCGGAGGATCCCCCTCTCCCGCAGCGTGAAAGTCTATGGGGGTGGGACGCGCGATATTCCCCCTCGGGAAAGAAGTATCTTGCGTAATTAAGCAACGCGGCCGTAATGTATCCAGCGTGCAGGAGCGGCCATATTGCCCCCGGTGTGGGGTGACGATGGGAGGGTAGCGGAGGGTAGCGGAGAGGGTAGGAGAGGAGGGTAGCGATGGGGTGGAGGCCGCGCGTATCGAAGTACCAGAGCGGAGGGTTGCTACCGGCGAAGATGGAAGGGTGAAGGGAGCGCAAGAAAACGAGGAAGGAGAGAACAAGACGACTAGGCGAGGTTGGGAACAAGCTGAAGAGAGAGGAGAGAGTGGCGCTGGAAGGCGATAGAGGAGGATCGGAGGGCAGAGCGAGGGTAATGATATGCCGGAGCACCGTCTCGACCCTTCATCGGCCCGCAAGGGTGGGAGCCGAGAGGCTCTCTCCGGCTCGTTTCAGCGGCTTCTTCTTCTTCTTCCTCCTCCTCCTCCTCCTCCTCCTCTTCTTCTTACCAACCAGACCCGGCACCGTCTTACTTCTTTCTTCTTTTTTATTTAATTCACCGGCAGCAATTACAGCCACGAGACACCCACCCGCGCCAACATCTACCCCCTTACCCGACGCGACCCGAAGCGACGCGCGAGCCCCTTTCCTTCGCTTTCTTTTGAGAGAACCGCCATCGCCCGGGAAACCCTGGACGCCCGGATACCAAAGAGATAATATTCCTTCTGAAACTGGGGGAAATTGGGTTCCCCAGACTGGACCCGCGATTCATCCCGTGTTCATACGAGTGAGCGAGGGTCTTCGAGAAATTTTCGAACGATATTAAAGAACTCTCTCTCTCTCTCTCTCTCTCTGAATCGTGTTCTAACGGGTGCAACGATGGATGGTTTTCTGGATTTTCGAGTTAGCCGAGGGGTTCTCGATGTCGCGTGTATGTAGGTCGCGGTTGTTAGCGGAGTTGTTCCGGTGATCTCGAGGGGTGCCGCAGTTTTCAACCCCCCACCCTCCACCCCGGACGGAATTTTAACCGTGCGGGACCTTTGTGGCGGGTTCGGATGTTAGCTTAAGACAATATATCGAGCATAATATATTTCTTCATCTATTTCACTATGAAGTTGGAAATATACGATTCCATTAAAAAAGAAGCGATCGATGACCTTCGGAAGACCTTGAAGTCACCGATCGGAAATTTTCTGTCTGGAAAATAGCTAAGACATTTAAAGAATTCAATAGCATAATTTAAACTATAGCGTATATTCTGTTGCAATTTTCATTTTAATCCCACCGATCAATGCTCGCGCGAATAGAAAATTCTACGTACACTAACGATTTGTATATTCTTCGGAGAACCTGAAAAAAATTCAACTCCCGCCCACAAGAAGGGAAACAAGGGTGGAGGTCTTTCCACGGAACGCAGGGGTCAACGTATTTTCTTCTTATTCCGTTCTGTTTTCCAGGGGTGGGTTCGCAGTCCTCTCGCTGGGAACACGGAAAGGCTCGAGCTACGAGAAATGAAATCGGTTCGTTAATGTTGGAGGAACACGGCCGCTCTCGTCCCGGACTAAAATTCACGGATTTATTCTGCCAATTAGCCTAGAGCGGCTTTCTTCAAGGGATTTTGTTATCTTGAGACGCGACGCTTGCTACCGCGAGAAGGAAGATTGTTCTTTGGGAGAAATGTGGCCGGAACTGCTGCCGGCGATGTTGCGCTAATTAAATCTTGCAAACGGTTTCGTGGATTCGATGCTTGAGATCATTTGATCATTTGGCAAGTTCTTGAAACACATTATCATTTGTAAAATAAATAATCCGTATTGTCGGCGCTACAGGTTCGATCGAACCGTCGGGAAACATTTAATTGCAAGATTGCTTAAAGGTTAACATTGGATCGAACCTGTAGCGCCGACGCTACGGATTATTTATTTAAAATTAGTGCGATCGATAGAATGGAATACTTATTATCATTTGTGACTGGTACAGCTAGCAGTTATATCGATCGCCGTATAATCAGTGGTTAAACGATAATCAATTTTGGTACTTCCGGTTGAAATAGACCCGGCTGTCCAGAGGTTAATCCATCAGGGGATTCTATTTGATTAATTTATTAGGTTAATTTGTTTGGTTTAATCTATTTGAGATCTAAATCTTCTGGGATCAAGCGCAAACAGCTGCTTATTTGCGGAATTTTCGGAATTTCAGAAGGACGTTTAATCTAATTACTAGGTTTTTGTTTTAAAAAATCTTTCTGAATATTACTCTGTACTCGTTATTATTTTATGAGAAAATTCTGTCCTTCAAGATACTTTCAGAGAGTGCAAAGATGTTAAAAGAATCGTTAAGTATAAATTTGATATTTTAATGTAATAAACATTTTAATAGACTGATTCATAGGAATTTGTAGGGGTTGTACATTATCCAAAAGAAGACAAAAATGTTATTAAACTTAGTTAAACACACTACTATTACAGAATGAAATATTTGTATATTTCTAGAAGATCAAAGATGCTATGAAATCTGCAATATAATCATCAAACAGAAGAAACTTCCATGAAGTGAATACGAATTCACCGGAGTTTCATCTTATTTTATACCCACTGCAATCTTTGGTTAAGAAAATTGCATCGTATTTTTTATTTACCGAAAGCTCCATCAAGAAAATTACATTCACCTCAATTTCTTTAACATTCTTCATAAAAATATGCAGTCCCCGGTGCGCAAACATTCAGTTTTTTCGTTAAATAACCGGAGAGCGTTCCCTTTTCTAATTTGTTCCCTGCAAACGCCAATTTACTCTCGCATGTTAACTAGGTTTCTTAAAATCAAGAAAAACTCCATTTTTTCAAAATTCCACGTCGTTCGGTCTCATTATATTTCAACGAAGAAAATTCGATGAGAAAATTGTACATCAATTTCTCCAAGCTCGTCATGTTAAACAACGTTAAATTAAAGATACGTAACTCTCATTAACCTGATTGCTCTTACTGCTAAACACTTAATGTATATCATTATAAATTATTATTATTATAATTAGTTAATTCTTCCCCAGTAGTGAGGGCTCGTGGCTGAAATTATTAGGGGTGCTGCTCCAGAAAATTTCAATCCTTTCTTTTAAAATTGTGTAAAAGGGGAATGGCTACTGACACTAAGCTTGAGAATTCTAATATTGTACAAAGAAAGAATTAAAGAAAAAAAGGACTGGTTATATTAAATATTATCAATAACATCAAGTGAAATAGGGGGTGTTTTACAAATTTATCTCCAGAAGATTTCATATCATGCCTGTTCCTCGGAGAACGTCCACGCCTCCGCTCGTTAATTAACCCGCCGAGGAAAATTTATAACCGATCAACTGTTTAAACTTGGTCTCATCCTGAAGCCTGCACGGTGGTCCCTTTCTTGGTGGCTTGCTCGGTGAAAAAAAAAGATTAAAAATTAAAATTACAATCTCCCTTCGACGGTGTCTTCCCGCGGGAAAAAGGCCGAAGGAGAGTTCGGGAGAGACAAACGAGAGAGAGAGAGAGAGAGAAAGGAGTGGGTGAGACACGGTGACGAAGGGGGGGTTGATGGCGACGGAACAGGCTAAGGAGAGTGCTCGGCGAGAGGCATAAAAAATAATGCTCGCGTAAAAAGGCGACGCCCGCTTTCGGCCGAAAAAAAAGGAGGAGGGAATGAAGAGAGAAGAGGACACTACGGGAGCGAAAATATTCACGGTTTAGTAACGGGACATGAATAATAAAGCCGAGTGGCAACGCGTGGCGAGAGAAGTCGGATGGGACTCCATTAACAGATTTCACGGAAGATCGCCGGAGCACTGTTTTAGCCCTGTTAGAGGACAACAATGTATCTCGGGTTTTGCACAGGTTACGCCTCTGGGTTGCCCCAATAATTACCAAATTCTTGAAATCACGTCGTTATTCGCTCGGTGTTATCTTCGCGCATGCATGTTGCGCATTCGTAGCTAGAAAATAAACAAAAATCGGCATTCGTTGTTTTGCGTACCTCGTGCAACCACGCTCTGCAAATACCCACTTCCTTCAACACAAATAATTACTCGTTCGAACAGAAAACTTCGTACAAACTTGCGAAAATTCGAATTTTATTAAATTGCTACGAAAGATTCATTCAACGTGCAGTGTACTTACTGTTCGCTGATGTTTTATTATTTCCTAATTAACCTAATGCGCATTGTGACTCGATTACTAAACATTACACTGCATATCCGTAAAATGATGAGAAATAATATAGAATGGAAATTATGGTAATTTCGGTAGTTTAACAATAAACTTTAATCAATAAAATATTTTAACCCCTCTGCAATCTTAAGTTAGTCATCAAATGTCAGAAAGAAAAGAATTATAACCTCAACAGAAGTTATTGAAACAAACAACAAGCATATCACTATCTATTAGTGAAAATCTTAATAACTTTCTTGTCAAGTCAATATTCTAGATTGGAAGAAACGTTTAATTTTCAAGTTAAGATAGCTCCGAGTGCAAAGAAAATTTCATCCCGTCCGCAGTCGAGTCCTGATTGGGCAGCAGCGTTGTAACGACTCGGGACCACACCGCGTCATTTCTTCCACACCCCCACGGCAGGCGAAAATTCCTCCTCAACCCTTGCCAGCGTCGATGGACGATCTTGGCGATGGGCGCAGTTACGCGCATCTCATGAATAATTTTTGGCAGTTGGAAGCGGGTCGATCGGGTTCGATGGAAGGGTGCAACCGGACCCAGGCCCGCTGCAAATCCCTTCAGATAAAAAAAAAGTCTGCGCACCCATCCGCCAGCCTGGCCGCTATCACCCCACACAGCCCCGATAGTGGCAGTGACTCACCCACGATCACCCAACCCATTTTTTTTCAACCCCTCATTGCCACGGATCCGTGGGTCCGCGGGAGGAGGAGGGGCAGGGAGGGGAGGGGGAGATGCGAATCCTTTCGCCTCGTGGCTGTTCCTTGAACCTTCGTCGAAAAAAAAGGGTTCGTCGACCCCGATAGAAAATTCTCTTCCTGCTAGGCCATTCATTGGCCCCGTGGGCTACGATCGAAAATCTGCTCGATTCCGTCCGAATAAATTAGCATTGATCCTTGCGCTTTGACTAGTTGCTGAGATCGCAGGAGACTCGTACTTTGAGGCGGGGTCGTGCAGTAGATTTGTAAAATTATTGTGAATGTGCGGAATTCTTTGCGGAACAAATACTTTAAAAAGTAGTTCAAAAAACGGTGAAGAGATGGTCTTGGTTTTCAAATGTTAATCGCTGAACTGCGGGTCTTTATGAAAAATTTTCCGTATAAATTGCAGGTGTCAGGGTCTTCCTTTTTTAAATTATTCTAAGGAGTTGAGAATGATGACATACCTACATTTTTTAATTCTGTTCCCTTGTTTTAAATCGCGCAAATCCAACGAGAGTTCGTTGTTCCTGGCTTTCAAGATTTCGGTCACTGACCCCTGCGGTAACAACAAAGCGATGGCACATTAAAAACGAAATTCCTTTCCGAGCAACCCGATACTATCTGAGATTTGTTCAAGAACTGACCAACAACTGCAGTAACAGCCAGGCCTTTACAGCTTCAGGACACCGTAAAAACGTTTTACAGTCTAAGGATCAATGTCGAGCCTAGCTCGAAAATGTACCGCAAAGGGTTACCACCCGGCTGGCTGTGGGAACAATCGCTCAATAAACAACGATCTGCAAAAATCCACAGTGTAATCGCCACCAACATGTATAATAAATAATGGCGGAGTCTGCGAGGGCAGGATCCCTTGACCGGGTCGTTCCTCGAACGCCTATCAATCCTGCCCGGGCCATCTCGCTTCACCCTTCCTCTTCCTTATCCTTTCAACTTCTTCGGAGCAGCGAAGATGTACGGCTCGATACCCCACGGCCGAGTTGCCGCGGAGCACTCGAGAGAAGTCCACCCCAAAGATTTGATCAGCGGAGAAAGAAAGGAAGCTCCGAAGAGAAAGCTGGAAAGAGCGTCGGAGCGAGCGAGAGAGATACGGATAGAAAAAAAAGAAGGAGATACGGCAAGGTGAAGAGAGGGGCCAAGGGTGGGACCCCTAACTCCACGGTGCGGAAGGGCACCCTCGCGGAGAGCGGCTGGCCCGCACCCCACGCTATGAAAAAAACTTCGCTACCCCTAACGATTTTTTTTCTCTGCCCCTCTCCTCAACCCCATCTCGACGCACACTAATTACGTTTTTAAGCGAAATTACTTGCGAGCCAGCCAGTGTCGAGCTCTCGCGCCGCCGATGCCAACGGTCCTGACTGGCTCAGACCTGTCAGGAGCCGCGGCGGGGAGGGTGGAGGGAGGGTAGGTGGCGGATGAAATACCGTCGTCGGGGTGCAACGTTTTCGTTTATTTTTTTTTTCTTCATCTTCTTCTCCTTCCTCCTGCCCGCGCCGAGAACAGAAGAGAACACGCCGGGTTGTCCTCCTCCGTGAGAGATATTTCTGATTATAAAATGTTAAATGGCGGCCGTCGACCTCGTTACTCATCTAAATTTTATTCGTTCCAGCAATTGGCCCAGCCGAAGATCGTAGAAGAATCGGCTGGGTCAGCGGAAAGTGGCAATCACGCCAGGGATCCACCCTCTCTGATCCTCTTTATTCCGTCGTAGCGTGATCATTGCCCCGGATTTTCGTTTCGTTTCGTTTCTTCCGCCCTTCTTTCTTTTCTCTCTCGCGGCGCACTTCCTCCTCCTCTATTTTGTTAATTTGATTGGCTTCGTTCGGCCCGCGGAAACCTCCCAACAGCTCTCCAACAGGAGGAGTCCTCCGCGAGATTTTTAATTTCTCTCTCGCTCTCGCCGTGACGACGCCGACGCCGACTCCGACGGTCTCGCTCCTACCTCTCGCCGAGCGTCGAGTCCTGGTAACTAGAGTCTTCCATCTATATGGTAATCGGAGTCCTCTCTTTCTGGGTCTTTGAATCCCGATTCCCTCGAACGACGACGCGTTGCAACTCGCGTTCACTCCTGCTCGAACGTCGGCAATAAACTATCGGGGATCTTCGGACACTCCGCCGACGGTCTGTCTGTGCGTAACTTTTACTGGACTGCGGATGTTTTATGCAATTTGCAATTTTTTTAGACGAATTTTAAGGATCTGGAGTCAAATCTCATTTTCGCTGGTAGTGGCCTTCGCAGGATTAACGAAAATCGTACTCTGTCTATATTCTAGCATTTTCCGCAAAATTTTGCAGAAGCCATAAATGCATGAACATCCGCCGTCCACTTATGAGCAGCGGATTTAACTTCTTCCTTTTCCATTGAGTAACTTCAACACCAGAACTACCGAGCCTGGCGGATTTCAGAATTTTTTAACAATTCCTGGAGTTATAGAAATGGTATAACCAGTTCACTGCGTTCGACGTGCATATGTCACGTGATAAATCCGGTGAGTGTGATCAATTTTTAAATATTTATTAAATTAGCCAGCCATAATCGGCAATTCTAATCACCAGATGAATTACATATATAATCACCACTAAATTTGGACTGAGCTAGGTTTAGATCTGGGTTAATTTTTAATTTATTTTGTTAATTTATCTGGCCGGTTAATTTGATAAATATTCAAGAATTCATCACATTCGCCGGATTATGTATAATTTATTACATTTACCGTAACGTCAATCCAAATCTCTGTTTTCAAGAACGAATTGTTAATCTTTTGTCAAACAAAAATGCAATCTTTCCTCGTAAAATAATACGCACTTGCCCTACGTTCGACGTGTATATTTGTGTGGAATTTTTGAAACTACATTCCGCAGTTGAGAGGTTAATATACTTCTCTGCTCGGGTACGTGTCGCCAAGGATTAAAAGATGAACGAAGTTGTACACAGTTCGTATAGAGGCGAATGAACGTTCTCATAGATAGAGATCAGAGCGCACTGGAAGCGTCGAATCAGCAAGATTAATAATAAATTTAATAATTTAACAGTCGGCTCTCGAGGCGGATAGCAGAGCACGTGCCGCGTAATCCAGTGTCGCAGCCGGAACGTCTCTGTACGAGGTCGCGTAAGTCTTGGACTCAGGTGCTCCATGCTCGACAGGATGTTCATAGCGGGTGCCGGTGGCACTTTGCTTTTACCAAAATTTATTTCTCCGTGCGTTTTACGGGTCTACCCAACGAAGGGATGGGGGAGAGGACTGTCAAAAGTATGAGGTATAATGTCAAAAAGAAACCGGACTCTGTCGGCCTCCTTGCGAAGGTAGATCACGTTTGATGGCTCAAACAGTAAAAATATCGGAAAAATTTACAGATACTGTTATATTATTTTTGACCTATTAAATATATTAAGAAAGGAAATAAATTTCTAGGTCACCCCAATTTGTTGTAACATGAAAAATTTTCATTTTGCATAAAGATCCGCTGTCTACTTATGATGTCCAGTTATCGCTTTTCTTCTACGGAGTGTTCATGAATAAATGCTGTTCTCAAAATAGATTTCTGTAAACGGATAACACGTTAAAAAATTTTTTTATTTTCGCCCTCTTGGCCACTGTGCGACGGGAGGACGCCGTAGAAGATCCCGGACGGGTCATCCCGAGGATTCGGCGAATGATTAGCCGGGCATGGACACGTGTTATGGAGATGAACTGTCACGAAAATGATTTCAGGCTGGCTGTCGAGAGGTGCACGCCGCCACGGGGATGTCAGGCTTTTTGTGTTAAATCGATCCGCACTCGATCGAGCGAGGGTGTCGCGCCGCTATACGGATACACATAACACTTGGGGCGTTCCAGAAACGTTGTTAAAGGGTGTCCGTTCCACTGCGCGTGAATTCTGTTAGAATTTCCGTGTTCCCTTCGTGACGGTGTTGGCCCACAAAAATTTTACGCAAGCTATTTCACCCCGTTAACTTTCGGGATGATACGTTAGCCTCGCGGAATCGAGTTCGTTGTTTCAAACGCGCCAACAAAACTTTCATTTCATTTATCTCGTTCTTCAAAATTGTTGAAGAAACTTTGTCGAACAGGCTAACGCCAAGATCAGACTGTCACGGCGAATTCGAGATTCGTATGAGACGCGGCAACGAGAACAATTCGACAGTCCACTCGACGAGCCCCGAAGAGCGCGCTGCACCCCGAGCGACGCGCAGAGCCTGTAATAGATCCATCTTTCATGCTTTAAAGCCGAGGAGGAAAACATAGCCGAACATACTTTCATCTCGATATCTGCAGGACGGCGACGTTGATGCATTTCCCCTCGGAAGACGTTAAGGAGAGGAGGAAAATTGGAGGCAAAGAAGAAAGTAATAGGGAGGCCGATTGAAGAGAAAATTGAGAGAAGCGAGCGGCGCCCGGGGCACGAGAAAGAGGGAGAGAGAGAGGGACAGTGAGAGAAGAGGAGAGGATCGACGACGGAAGAACTGATTACAAATTTATAAAGAAATATATCTCGCGACGCGTGCCTACGGAAGAGGGAGGGTTGCATCTGCCCTTTCGCTTCACCTTCGACCTCACCCTATCCCTCGGAGCATCGTTGAACGGGCTTGCATCGGAAAAAGCGCGAAGAGCCGAGAGGACAAGGACGAACAGAAGAAAGAGAAGACGAGGAAGGAAGAAGAGAGGACGAAGAAGGAGGCGAGGCTTGCCCCCGGACCCGACGAGGAAGGAATGGAAAAGAGCGAAAGCAGGCGAAGGGATGGGCTGATTGAAGCGGGCATGATGTTTAATTCAAAGAAACTGAAGACACGCCCCGCTAACTACGGAGCAAGCCGCGCTATCAACCCTGAAGAAGACTGGACCAGAAGAGGGAAGAGGGGTTGCCGGGAGGGGTGGGGGGGGGGACGAAAAGAAAAAGAAAGAACGCGGAAGAAAGATGCCGTGATCCTCTTTGCCCTCCTCAAATCTCCCTAGTAATTGCTTCCTTTCAACGGAGCATGACTCCGCGCGAGCTGCGAAACCTCTACACACCGAAGATGCTTTTCCGAAATCGAACGACGATCGCTTTACCAAAAACATCGGACAGCGAGGTGTCGGATGGACACTCGAGCCGTAGACCAGGCGAGATTCGCGTTTGTAAATTTCCCGAGTGTTCGTTTCTGTCGGAAATGTCTGGACTTCCGTCTGATTGTTAGACAGAGGATTTTATGCGTTCATGGGATAAATGAATAGGAAAAATATGAAACAATTGATTTTTCTATTTTGCTATTTCTCACTTTCTTTTAATCGTTTATTTTACTATTTTACTGTTGCACTCTCGGCGACATGAATCTTAGCATTTCAATTGTTACTTTATTCGATATACTTCGATTTGACGAAATTTTCCAAAACTAGTTAAAAAATACGGTTGAGCTATTTAAAAATTAGAGTTTGGACAGAACGTTTGACCTTCCCTACTTCAAAATCAACCAAGATCCCGTAATCCATTTTGCAATCCAAGAAATCAGTCTGAATCCAAAAGTAATCTACAGGTAGATCGAACAAATCGCACAAGATCCGGTAGAACCGAAGCACGGGACGATAAGAGAAGTACAAGTAGCGAGCGAGTTGCAAGCCGATAGATCGATGAAGCGAGGCTGCTGATTCGACGCGGAAGTGTTCCTCAGCCAGTTTCATAACGTAGAGCAATAACCGCCATCGCTACGAGCGTCTACCACCATTTTGTCTCCGGTGCAGCAATTACCGCGATTGCATTGCAGACTTTACTGTGCGCATGCCCTCGAGGGTGAAAGGGTTAAAGCTGCCCACCCTTGAAGTGGAGGGCAGGTCCTCGAGACCTGCAGTCTCTTCCTTACGTTCCCGTTGGCTCGCGAATACTGTCCTCTTAATATGGTGTCAAACCCTTCGCTCATTTTTCTTGCATAATCTTTTACTTTCTTTTTTTTGCTCAAGATATCGCGTAATCATTCGCTCGTTATCGGACGATTTTTAGATCGAACATTTTCCGAGTCATCAAATTAAATAACCATTAGCCGGGATCATTTGAACCTTAATCCAATTCGGATGATCCACGTTCTACACTAATTCTATCCCCCGACAACCATAAGCGTTCCGCTCGTCCGCTTCTTAATCCAACAAGCCGCAAAGCGTTCTAGAGCCAACCTCGTCGTTAAACGAGCCATCGGAAAAAAATTATAACTCGCTCGCATCACCCCATAACTTAATTCATACGTTAATCGGATTTGGAGGAACACGTTCGTGCCAGTCGCGAGTCCCGCAACGAGGTGGGGGCACTCGTCGGAAATGCATAAAATTCGCAGTCTATTTACCAGAGCATCAACGTACACCTCGATCGATCGAAAGGGTTGCGGAAGCGAGCTGCGCCAAATTCGCCAGCGCTGAAGCTCACCCTTCGTGCGATCCACAAATGCTATGATTTTTTTCAAGACGATCGTTCACCCTCCGTCGTCTTTCCACCCCGTGGCAACCACGTTTACCACTCTCTCTCTCTCTCCTTCTCTCTCGTTCCTTTAAATCTAAGGGGTGGAAAAAAAGTGACCCCAGCAGACACGTGGGCCGATTTTAGGCGCGTGCGTTTTTGTTTTGTTCCGGGGGGCTAACAAAACGCGAACTTGTGGGCCCACGAGACGAAAAACTACTCGGGCCGGGAATGAAAAAAGAAAACCGGCGTTAGACAATGACCGAAACGCAGCTGGTTAAACGCGGAAGGGTTACACCGATTAACATAAAAGGGTGCCATTACACGCCGCGCGAGACGCGATCGGATTCAGAACCACGGCCTAACAAGCCGTATTTATACGGTGTTTTTGCCATGGAAAAACATACATGGGTGGGCCAGCGCGACCCTAAACCCGGGGCCCACGACTCGCATAACTTGCGCGCGGTGGCAACTCGAGAGCGAGGATTTTCTGCGATCACAGAGAAATTGCAACCCTTGACTGTTACGCACTGTTTGGAAATTGCGCGGACATTCGTGATTAGTGAAATTATTCGAACAACTGCTGTATAAATTAACCACATAACTGCGGAATTTAAAAATTCCCCAATGACGAGTATACACGTCGAACACAGGGCAAATGTTTACGAAAAATGAAGAAATTCGGTTTTTATTGTTTTTGACAATGATATCCCACAACAAAAAATCTGAAAAAATCGAGGACACTGCCTTTTATAGTATTTTATCAGGGAACTAAACAGTGAAATAGCATGTTTTCATATTTTCGAGAAATCTGCATTTTTCCGATGTTTTGGGGGTTTTTCATTTTTCACAAACACAGTTTGCAACAAAAAAATCTGAGAAAATTCTATAAAATGCGCCATAAGACCCGAAGTATGACACATTTTTTTTCAGAATTTTATAAAGCACCAATCAATTCTAAAATCCGATCGACTGTTACGATCGACATTCTAAAATACTGTTTAAATTTATCGGGATGCTGCCTCAATTTTAAATATAACTAACTTCTTTATCTTTATTAACAGGACGGACTGAGGATGCACTTCCTAATCCTGTTTGTCACACAATTTGCAGTTAATAAATGATATTTTTTAAAAATATTTTCGGCCAATATAAGCTTCCGAAGTCTTCGTGACATTTCGATAGATGCCAAAGAAAAAGTAGTTTATTTATTCCCCGTTACTACTCACTTTTGTTCACCGCACAGCTCACCTCGCCGCTCCACTATAAACACGCACTGCACCACTAACTGATCGGTCGTTAGCCAAATTAATTTGTATTTCGCGTGTATGTCAAGGGGTTAATTGGCTCCATTCGTAGAGACAAGGGAAAGCTCGATGAAGACAGACACCGAGTGTCGTCGGACGGGTATCGGCGATTTGTCATCGACATTCCCGAGCGTTTTCATCGCGGCCGTCGAACCGAAAGGGCGCAACAATAGCAATAATCGACGGTCGGGGAGAACTTTCGAAAAATCACTCCTCCGCGGCAAAGTGGGAGAGAATAAATCAAACAAAAAGGAGGCGAGAGACAGATAGAGAGGGGAGAGAGAGAGAGAGAGTGAGGCGTCTGCGGTGTAAATCGAAAACCGACGTGAGAGGGTAGCCAAAAAATTGTCGATGGAGTTATAAAAGTGGCAACACCCCTTCGACCGCACGAGCAGACACAACGGGATAGCTGTCCTAGAATGCCGAACAATACATTATTTATGTCTGGGCTGAGGATCCCTTTTGTGATAATCGGCTCGCTTGTAAATAACGATATTCTGCGGTTTTCATTTATTTTATCCGCCGAAGCTCGATGACTTCCGGAAACAGATTGCGACGCCGTTCCGCGACTCAAGAAATATTCTACACTGCTCGACAAAATTAAGGGATCATTTCTGCGAACCCGAAAAATTCCTACTCGTTTACATGATCATAACTCCGGCCAAAATTACCGTATCGTTGAACAATGGTTTGAAAGCCATCAAATCGAAGATCAAAAAAATTTCTTTCATCCCGTGCAATGTCACAAAGTAAATTTTTGTTAACCGTAAAGGTTGTCTTTATCTCGCTAAAACTTTGTAAAAAAACGACACAGCAGAAATTTGAAAAAGAGCATCTGAAACTAGAGGTTTCACGCTTTCAAACCACTGTTTAACGATAAATATTCAATCTTTATCGATCGTAAAATGTTGAAATCTGTATTAATGTTTTCGGCGCTCGATCAATTGTTAGTATTTAATAGCATGTTTGTCAATTATTTGTCGTTAAATATATTGCAAACATGCTATTAAATAGTAACAATTGATCGAGCGCCGAAAACATTAATACAGATCGTTTAATGATATCGATGCAGCAATTTTGTAGTTACGATCATGTAAACGGGTAGCAATTTTTCGGGTTCGCAGAAGTGATCATAATTTTTTCGAGGAGTGAAGCATAACAGGTCCAAAAATGATGCTTGCATACAGGAGGCGCACTCGCGCGATTCCTTTCATTGTGTAAACGTGTTTAGCGTTAAATTCGTTCGAATCGCACAGCTTCGATCGTGAACTGCGAGTTCGTCGAGGTCTGTCCTCTCCATTAGATTCAGTTTAGAATCCCCTTAGCCGCGGCGAGCACCTCGTCGAATGTTTGCTCTCCTTTCAACTCTAATTGAATTATGCAATAGAATCCCGGTGCCGCGGCGCGCCGGAAGGAAGGAAACAAAATCCGCGCGAGCACAGAACGCCGAAGAGGAGAAATAAGCCCGAGCAGGCAACTTAGCGAGCACAAGAAACCACTCTTAATGAAACTTCGGAACTCCTTTGAATCTTTGTTACAGCGAAACCGGAGAAACGTGAACGTAACCTCGCGCCGTGTTCTTACGCGTATTCATTATAAGTATTCATTATTCATTTCCAGAGAGCTAGGTACGCATGGAATTCGATTGTTGTATCATTTCTTTAACCGGAACGATGAGGAACGGATAAAAAACGTTGCAAAAACATTATTTTTTAATTTTTTTATGATTCCTACCATTTGCAATCTAAACAAATTTTTGTTTACTCATTCTCTAGCAAACTAGTCGGTCTAACATTTAAAAAAAAATTCGAGTCGTTCGGACCAATTTTAAAAAAATTATGCGATTTTTAAATGTCCACTTAATATTGTCGCCAGCTGTACGCTCCAAAACTGAGCGCAAGTATACGCTGATGATGCAAATGGGTTAACAAACTTCGATTTTGCCGGATGTTTTTACGGACCGTTCTCTCTGCGGCGATCGAACCGTTACCAGAGGCGCGAACAAACTGCACTGTCAACGAGCCGGTAAAAATCCGTTGTTACCATCGTCAACGTAGTCATTCGGATCCGGGGTGGCTCTAATTGACAGTCAACGAATGCGCCTCGTTTCGTTCGAGCGCACGGGTGCATCGTGTCGCCTTTCCATCGTTTCGAACTGTTTCTTTCTGTTCTCCGTCTTCTCTTTATCGAAGATGAGAGAGGGAGACAGAGAGGAAGAGAAAAAAAAACGGGGAAAAAACCGTGAAAGTGAAGTCGAGACGAAGAAAAGGCGACGATAAACTTATACGCAACGGTAACACGAGCGAAAAAACGGCGCTCGTTAAATTACTACAGTTACAGGACTCCGGGATAAAGGGAAATCGGCGAAACGAAGCTCGGAGGAAAAGAGAGGGACGAGAGAGAGAGAGAGAGAGAGAGAGGGTGGCTTTATATGCATACGAGAACATTCAGTTGTCAATCAAGAGTCGAGACTACGGGGTGCGGAAATCGAACTTTTTCCGAAAAAATTTACGTATTCATTCACGCGAGGCCACGAGCGCGGAAACACGGGGTGGCACGGCGTTAAAAAAAAAAAAGAAAGAACAAAAAACAGAAAAAGGGAGAGAGAGAGAGAGAACGAGCGAAAAGTCTGTTTGCTTTTTCACCGCTCTTGACTTCATATTCGAGAGCATATTTTTTGCGCCAACCGTCACGCATTGTTAACGTCAACTTACGAGCTTTTTTTCCAAATCCGCGTGTATGCGCGCGCGTGTGTGTGTGTGTTGTTAACGCCCGTGAAAGGAGAACCGTGAATGCCAGTGTTCGATCAACGGACAAATGGAATATCGAGTGTATCGTAGCGACACATCATGCGATGATTATTAATTCAACCGCGAGAAGCCCGGGCGTCGATGTTCAAATCATTTTTTCTTTGTTCGAGCAAGGTTTAACGTACCTTGGCACCGGATAATATGATTTCGAATTACGTTCTCGCCAAGAGTGTTGGGTTTCGGCTTAAAATATGTTTTCTGCGTAGATATAGGAACCGCCTGCGTTTTCGTGATTATTGCCAAGAGAGGACCAGTCTATTTATTCTGTTGACGATGCGATTTCGAGACGCGCGACGGCTTCGAGACAATGCGCCCGAGACAATGTCTTCGGGATCGGCGTTCAAAAGTTGTTCGCAGTTTAGAGAGGATATTTTTAAGCGTGGCGCGCCGCTTGGGTCTAGTTGACGTGACAGGGATATCTTTGTTTTTCACGATGAGGTGTCGAATTTACGTGGAAAAAAGGGGTTTATCGGAATTATAGTCGTAACACTTGGCAGTTTGCGAAAGTTAGAGGCGAACTCGATTCTAAATTGTTTCGTGAAATATCACTGGAAATATTAATAATAATAATCTTTCTACTGTGTTAAACCTTCGCACTCGGAGCTATTTCAACTTGAAAATCGAACATTTCTTCCAACCTGGAATAATTCCATTCTACATTATTTTTTTTCATTTTATGGACACGAAATTGATACAATGCCACGTGGGATTATCCCATTCGTCGAATTGCAACTGCTTATTAGTCTCAACTTCATCTATAGACTTGTCTGCATCTATGTTACTTGCCCTTTATTATTATCATCCATGTAATAATATGCCATAACAGCCTCTCGCTCCGTAGTCACCGAATAATTTTTGTAACAATTATTAACCCGTTGCACTCTGAGCTATTTTATACTCTATATGATTTTTTTATTATTATTATACAATACTTAAATGTTCAGTAATTGACTCTGAGTCGCCACTCGAGTGCTAAGGGTTGAAATGCGCATAGTCGTTTTTGCTATGAATTGCATAAACTCCAAATTACGGGACTTTTCAGGTTGATGGGTCGGCACTCGAAATGTTAACGGTGCAGTATAATTGGAAACGTGTGCAGAGAAGTTGTGTTTAGTGTTTCAGAAGCGAGCCAATGGAAGGTACAGCGTTAATGAACCCTGTCATTTCGTGTAGTAAGAAGGGTTGACGCAACGAGTTTCGAAATAGCGAAAATGGGGTGGTAAAAGCGTCTCTCTGATTACGTTTCGGGCCGGAAACAGGGGACCGGAAGTAGGGAGGTGTTTTCTAAATATGTCGTCACGGTTTTGGAGGGGGGGGGGAGAGCGCGCGCGCGCGCGAGAGAGAGAGAGAGAGAGAGAGAGAGAGACGTTATCGTCGTGTATTTTCCGCAGTTGGAAAAGCGGTGGCGCGATATACGGACCTCAGTGTGCTCTCGCACACGGCTCGAGTTTTCACAGTTCCCTGAATGCGGGATGAATATCGGCCCGCCTCGCAACAAGTCGGGCATTATATCGCTTTTACATTTATAAAGCTGTCACTGTCGGCTCGCGCGTCATTGTGAAAGGGGTATTATGCTTTAATAATGGACAGCGCCGCGCGTCAGACTCATCCGGCGAGCATGGAAACGCGCCAAGTTCATTTTGTTTTCACCGCCGCTCACGGAACGACGCGCGACGTCGCGATTGAAAATCGTAATTTTAATACAAAACCGAACTTGCCTCCGTTTCGAGAGCTCGAGATGGAAATGTTAATATAATGGAATTATATTGGCTGATCATCGTGATACTAGTATGATAGAATCAGCAAGTGAAAATGAAAAGCCTTATTATCTTCTATTAGTCGTTAATAATTAATAAAATTGATACTCGGTAATATATTAGAAATTTATTGTTCGTAGAGATACAATAGCAGCAATAACCGTTATAAATATTATAAGTGTGGTAGCCGTGTTCGTTGCTCACACGAGTTTGGGAACGTACAAAATCAAAGTAAATATTATCGGCTCGTTTTTATTAAGTACCATGCAAATGGAGGCAAAAGCACATCATCAGCTCATCGATGGTAATAAATTATACAGTCCTCACTGTAATAAATTAATTAAGTGATACAATGATGCAAAAGCAAAATGATAAATGAATACGCGTCTCGTCGAAGAATAATATTTGTCGCGTTAATACTATGTAAAAAAAAGAAGAACATTATATGCCATTTTGAATGGAAGAGAGATATTCGTTATATCGTTTCTCTTGCGCCTGTTGCAGTTTCTGCAGCTTTTTTAGTTGCCCCTTGCTGATCTCTTTACCATCGGCATCATGCGTTGGTAAACCCTGACGGGAAACAATGAATCTACTTTAGTAAATAATTATCTTTTGCGCAGGTCATAAAAATTCTCCATTTCGTGCAATGGGATATTGCAAAATACGTGCTGAATATTTTTCTAAGTTCTCTCACAGAAGCTTCGTCAAACTCAGCTCGTGTAGCTATGTTCCTTTATTGGTAAATAATATAAGTAAAAACTTACGTTGCCGTCGAATTCAGAATATTTCTCTTTCTCGAGCTTGAACATCTCAGAAGGCGGGATTTTTCTTTGCGCCTCCTTTGCTACAGCTGCCGCAGCCGCTTCCGCTTTCCGTCTCTCTTTCTCCAGTGCTTTCTCAAGCTCGAGCTTCCTTTTACACTCTTTCTCTCTCAAAAGCTCTTCTCTGTTCACTAACTTAACACGACAGGACTCCTCGTTGCTGTCCTCCAAACGCACGCCGATGTTTGGCAGAATGTCATCGCGCAGCTTATCACACTCTTCAAGAATACTATTAGCCTGATGCGTCTTCGCTTCGCCCCGGACTTTCTCCCGGAAGTTCGCCAGAACCTCAAGATACGGCATCACGACCTCTTCAACCTGCAATCAATAAAAATTATAAATAAACCATAAACATTACTGATAAAGAGATAGCTATACGAAGCATACATTCAATTTTGCAGCTTTATCGTCTACTGGAAAACCAATGGTATCATGCGACGTTGATATTGCGCCAAAAATAGTTAACATTTTTGTTATGTAAACAGCAACGTCTCGGAGCAACAGCGTGTTCGATTGCTTGACTTGATTCATGTAAATGTTACAGTGCGTTACAATGTCTCTGATCGCGTCCAGCGCGCTTCTTGTGTCGATGTTATCTGTGAAAAATTAACTTTTATCATCTCTTATATTACACTAAATATAAACATGTTCGTTACCTACCACATAGCGCATTATGCACAGAATCTTTAGCAGTGCTGAACTTCGTATTTAACTCCATTTCCGCACTCGTCCATTTGTTGAACGTATTGATATTTGTTTCTAAACCCAAGGACCTAATTTTGCACTTTACATTTAAAAAGAACTCCTGCAATATTAATGAACGCTATAAGCTTATCGGACACGGTGTAACAATAAAAAGCATTTTTATCCGTATTTAGACCCACATTTAAAAACTTCTCATACTGTAACGCCATGTTCATTGTATTATCACTATAATCTAACGTGTCTTTCCACGCGTGCAAGAGGAACGCGAGCCTCAATTGTCTCGCTGTATGTTTTTTCAACGCTTCTTGTATGGTAATGAAATTTTTTAAAGATTTCGACATTTTGCAACCAGCTATGGTCAAATGACCGGAATGCAAAAAGTATGTAACCCAATTGGAATGATTGAAATATGCTTCCGATTGAGCTATTTCGTTATCATGATGCGGGAATTTTAAATCTACTCCTCCAGTGTGAATGTCTAAATGCTTCCCGCAAATTATGGACGCCATCACCGAGCACTCTATGTGCCAGCCTGGTCGTCCTTTGCCCCATGGACTCTCCCACCATGGTTCTCCTCCTTTGGAACGTTTCCAAAGCGCAAAATCTATTGGTGATCTTTTCTCAGATGGCTCAGAAGTAGTTAAGTCTCCTGTTTGAATAATCGTAAATTAAAATTATTAGGTTATTTTGACGCGCCCCATAAACTTGGTACCTTCTCCTTCTTGCAAGCTTGAAGTGTCGCCATAAGCCTCGGGAACAAGTTTGGCATAGTAATGCTTCTCTTGCTTATCAAAACTAGCAACATCAAAATACACAGAGCCGTTGCTCTCGTAAGCAAGTCCATTTTCTTTGATTTTTTCAATAAATTCTATAATCTCAGGAACATATTCGCTGACCCTTGTCAAAACACTTGGCTTTAATACCTAAGGATAATTCTTATGAATCCACAATTACGTCCACTATTGCATTCTGTCTTACATTTAAGGCATCCATGTCTTTATGGAACTCTGACTCCCAGAGTTGGGAGAGTTTCATAAATATCGAATGTTCTGTTACTGTAGCTCCTTTCTTTTTATCCAACCAATCTGCCAGAGGGTCTCTTGCTTCTTTTAAGAGTAACTGCACCCAGAAAAGATACAATGCTTATTAAAAAATATTATTAGATTAAAAACCGAATAAATTCAGCAAAATTTCTACATGAATTATTATCTAACACTAGGTTTAATATTTTTAATTTACAAATTATTAACTATTATAAAGAATTATTCAACAAATTTTTTCTTTGAATACGTATTGTAGAAAAAAATAGCTAAAAATTTGGATAACACATTCTAGTAATCAAAGACAATTACTTCTTGAAATTCCTTAATTTTGTCCTCATCCTTAATTTTCACAGCATTTTCAAGATTTTCTATGGCTTGCACTACGTTGCACAACATTTTCTGTAGCATACATTTTTTATCAGGGTCGGTAGTGACCTTTACTGTATCTTCGAACATATGCATGACGCTTTTTGCATTGTCTAGAATTTCATCAAGAGTATGACTCTCTTTTAAGTATTGCTCGTATAAGTAATTTTGCCTAGCTCTTTTTATAATTTTGTCATCTATATCCGTGATGTTCATTACATATAAAACATCGTAACCAAAATAATCAGACAGGATACGCCTTAATATATCAAAAGATATGTAAGACCTATAATAAAAATATTACATTACAATATACTCCAGAAATTAATGTTCTTAAAAAAAGAATACGATTTCAATTACCTAGCATGTCCCATATGCGAGGCATCATATACAGTTGGGCCACAACTATACCACAGTACACGATTCCCATACTGCGGAACAAATACTTCTTTCTCTCTGGTGAAACTATTGTATAATTTAAGAACTGAAGGATTCTTACTTTGGGGCGGTACCCAAGCCGGTTGCGCTCTCTTTGCCATTTTTCTGTCTTTTAAACCTAAAATTTGAGATACATAAAATAAGCAATAATGTGACCAACAGTACTATCTCAGAATTAAGTATTACAGAAGAATACTGACCTCTCTGAACGGTTGAATTAAAAATAAGTTACCTAAACGATCTTCGAAAAATATTACACTCCGATAAACAAAGTTACAAAAGGAATACATAAAAGAAATGTAACAGATTGTCAAACAAAAAGGTCACGTGGCTGGAATACTGGCTGTTACGAGGTTCTAAAATTTATTTCCGTGAAAACAAACCCAAAACCGAACATTTTGAAACAACATTAGTACGCTGTGTTCATCGCACTTTTTCAAAAGTATTGTATATATCGAGGCGCTATTATCTCTGGTATTTTAAAACATCAAGATATGACATTACAAAGATTGATTTGTAATTTGCATCATCAATTGATCTAACCTGTATCAACATTTGGGTAAAACCCACTTCGATAAAGAAAAAATCACTAATTCTAGAAAAACACTAAGAGACACTGGCGACACCTCGACTTCAACCATAGAGTATACGCAATTTGGTGATCAAAAATAGGTGATCATTGATGGAGGATGCGCATTGACGTAAAAAAAAACCGCCAAAACGCAAAGTGCGGGAAAATTTAATTCAAAAGTTTCAAGTCAGTCAGAAATAAATGGTCTCAAAAATTTCAAAAAATCCGTCTCTGGAAATTTACGATTGTCTAGCCAATGTGAGCCACTATTTCTAATCCTGCAAAAACTTTGAAACGGTACAATTTTATATTTCAAACGTGATTTTAAATTTCGCTCCTATTTATATTGGTAACATTGTAAGGAATAATAGCGCGATCGTACCTAATTTCACGGTGTCATGCAACTATTCTAAAAGTCACAAGAGTCCATAACACCGATAGAACCAGTTTTCGTTCATTCTGCGCAAAAATGACTGACCAGTGACTGACCAATGACTGACCAGTGACTGACCAATCAATCACTGACCAGTGACTGACTACTCACTGACCACTAACTGACCACTCATTGACCACTCACTGACCACTCACTGACCACTAACTGACCACTCATTGACCACTCACTGACCACTCACTGACCATTCACTGACCACTCACTGACCACTCACTGACCACTCACTGACCAGTGACTGACCACTCACTGACCACTCACTGACCA